>JBBBDQ010000778.1:1055000-1117500 GCA_037127315.1 Ascarosepion bandense
GTATGAGCTTTCTTCGGTCTTGTGTGTAATTTATTGTTGTTTGTGAATTTGTGCGTATGGGAGTGCATATGCTTGTTTGGGTTTATGTGTGTACGTGTGAGTATTCGATTTAGTGTACCTGTCTGTCAATATTTCTGTAAGAGTTTGTATTTAAGACGCGAGTGCTTAGGTATGAGTGTTAGCATCTTTTTACATATTTTCTATGAGTGCTAATAATATATTTTTTTTAATCGTTTCACCCCGAGCAAGGCGGAAACGCCACTGATTTGCAGGGGGCTACATAAGTGTAAAAAGATTAATTAGAAAAGAGTGAGGAGTACAAACTAGTTAGAAAGGAACAATAGAAAGCTGAGAAAGCAGGTGCGATGACAGATACATAGGTGGAGAGAAAGGGAAGGTTATACAGTGGTGGGGAGAGAGATAGAGTCCAGTGGTTAATAGATGAGTATTGACATTGCATTTAAATTTCTGGGGGTCGTAGCCGTCAGGAAAGCAAGAATACGGGAGCGAGTTCCACAGGCGGGAAGTGCGAGAGAGGAAGCTGCAGAAGTAGAATTGTCGTCTGCATTTGGCTAACCTGACTGTGAATGGGTGGGACCCAGTTGCCAGTCTGGTTGCACGAGTAAACACCTGTTGAGGAGGCATCAGTGACTTAAGTTTGTCTGAGCAGAAGCCATGAAAGTATTTATAGAACAGACAAAGGGAGGCCACATTTCGACGATAGCGAAGTGGCTGCAGTCGAGTCGCCAGATCAGTACCTATCACATTACAGACACTCCTTTGGAGCCTGTCAAGAACACTGAGGAGAACGGAGGAGCACCTAACCATAAATGGCAGCAGTACTCCATGCACGGACGGATGGTTGACTTGTATATATGCAGGATGGATTCAGGTGGAAAAAAACATCCTGGATCGACATAGTGACCCAACCTTCTTAGCAGGAGATTTTGCTATGGATTCAATATAGTGGTTCCATTTGAGGTCTGAGGACAGGGTAAGTCCGAGGAGGCGTAGTGTATTGCTCTCCAGAAGAATCGCTTGGTCCATGCTAATGGGAGGCAGGGGAGGTTGCCTGTAATGGTTGACAGACAACAGATTGGTCTTAGACGAATTGAAGTTGACAAGCCACTTCTTGCCCCAGTTCACCACAGAGTATAGATACCGTTCAAGGTCAGCAGCGAGATTATGTCTGTCCGCCACGAGAGCTTTCTTACTGGTGCGGGAGTATATTGTAGTGTCATCTGCATAGATGTCTACTTGGGACTTGATCTCATCTGGGAGGTCGTTGATGAAAATAAGGAAGAGTGTCGGGCCCAGAATAGAGCCATGTGGGACACCAGCATTCGTGCTGTAGGATGAAGAGGCACGCCCATTCAAAACGACCTTCATTTTGCGGTTATTTAGAAAAGATTGGATTAGGTCAAGCAGGCGACCGGTAATCCCGTAACCCCGTAGTTTGCATAGGAGGCCAGAGTGCCAAACTCTGTCGAAAGCCTTGGAGATGTCCAGAGCAACCGCGCGAGCCTCCTCAGACTCATCAAGGGCCTGTAGCATGTACTCCGTTACGGTTGTTACCAGGTTGGCCGTAGACCTGGCAAAGCGGAAGCCATATTGTCTGTCAGAGAAGTGTTTGTGGGCAGTGAGATGATGAACTATTTCAGCATTGATTATGGCCTCGAATACTTTCCCGAATATCAGTAGTAGACTGATAGGGCGATAGTTGGATGGATCCGAGGGTTCACCACAAATCTTAAATACAGGAACGACTGAAGAGAATGGAAGCAGAAAGGTCAGCAGTTAAATAGTTTAGAGAGGACAGGGGAAAGTTCAGGAGCACACCTCTTAAGGACTGTCACCGGGATTCCATCGTCTCCACACGCCTTATGGGGGTCGAGTTTTGAAATTACTCTGGATACTACTGTCGGGGTAATATACACGTCGTGCAGTTTGGCCTCAGTTCTAATAGGGAAGTCGGGTGGGTGTACTCCGGACGAGTCGAATGTGGAGTTGGATGAGAATCTGTGGGCAAACCACTCAGTTTTCTCCGCAGATGACGTGAGAACCTCAAATCCATGGATTAAAGGAGGTATTGAGGATTTCCTATTGTTGAGCACTCGTTTACAAATCCTCCAGTAGTCCTTGGAGACGAACATGCGGTCAGCTATGTGCTGTCGCATTATCTCAGCAAACAGCTGTTTGGCGTCATTTAGGGTTCTCTTGCACTCATTGCGAGCAGATATGAACAGGCGCCTATTGTGATCAGTTGACTGTCTCCGGAATAGACGGAAGTAATGGTTCCTGTGGGCAATGGCGGCTGAGCAGGCCGGAGAGAACCACGGAGAGGAATGAGGTTTTAAGCAATACTTCCTGGTGAGTATGAAGTCATCAATGCCAGCTTTCATCCATGACGAGACCTCAGAGGCACAGTCATCAACCGATAGGTCGAACACTTTTCCCCAAGGGACGTCGCAGAGGAAATCGCGAAAGGCATCCCAGTCAGCTTTTTGGTAGAGGTAGGAGGTCCTATAGGTAGGGGGTTCCTGGGGAGAGTCAGATTGGAAAGAAATACCGTGGTCGGAGTTGCCGAGAGGGCAAAGCTGCGAGACTTGACAGGTGTCAGGCGCAGAGTTGAAACATATATCTAGTAGTGAGGAACGACCCGAGGGAGTGCTTGGGAAGCGAGTGGGAAAGTTCACCACTCGCGTAAGGGATTGAGAAATAGCAAAGTTCATGGCGTGAATGGCCGCTGGATCAGTAACGGCGTTTTCAAGGCACTCAGAGTGATGAGCATTGAGGTCTCCAAATACAAATATGTGGGCGAATGGGTGATAGGAAATAGCCTTATCTATGTCATCAGCAATGCTATCTAGTAGGGAGCAGTCAGGAGATGAGGGAGAACGGTAAAGAAAGAATAGGTAACTAACCGAACTGAGGAGAGATAGGCGGAGACATATGTATTGGCGGTCAGTAGATTCGAGTGAAGTCACCCTAGCTATGGGGAGGGGTTCGCTGACATAGACACCCAGCCCAAGCATGTGGACAGTGGAATCCTTCCTTAAAAGGGGAAGATAACCAGGGATGAAGAGGTCAGAGGAGGGAATAGCTGAGTTGAGGTTAGTTTCGCAGAGCGCAAGGATGTCAGGGAACTTTTCATGCAGGAACGCTTCTACACTAGGAAAGTTTGTACGAATGCCCCGGATATTAGTGAAGGAATGGTTAATGGGTTTAGGTGGTTTGCATTTAACTGGTTTAGGGTCATTTCTGATTTGTTTAGTCATGATTCTGTTTGTAGAATGGGACCTAGTGTTGTGGATACAGGCGGTCATTATCCACGAGCTGTGCTGGGAGGGAAACTGGCTAGGGCTGCAACAAGATGAGGCCTCGGGGTTGCCCACCGAAAGCGCTTACGCGGACAACTATCCATGCGCGACATGGCACTACAAGAACCCCGATATTATACAACTGTTGATCAGAGCAGCCGCTCTTGAAGCTACGCAATATATATATTTGAGTGCATTAGTGTGTTCGTGCTTGTGTGTGCTTATGCTTTTGTGTGCGGACATTCATGTATTTGTATGTTTTTATGTGTTTGCGTGTTTTTATTTGTTTTTAGGTATGTTTATGTTTATGCTTATACTTGTGTGCACCTATACTTGTCTGAGTAAATATGTATTCTCGCGCTTCTCTCTCTCTCTCTCTCTCTCTCTCTGTGTGTGTGTGTGTGTGTGTGTGTGTGTGTGTGTTTGTGTGTAATTGAACGTGCATTAAATTAGATTTGGATAAACCGAGCAAAAATATCGTAGCCTTGAAAATAGTAATTGTATTTCATATTTCAATATTTAATATTGATTTTGAGGTAATTTTCTGTCATAAATCGTGTCGTTTTTTGTTTTTTTCCATGCATAAACATTATGGTTTCAAAAGACTCTTGCTGAAACCTGTTTCCCATGAATATATTTGTATCACTTTAAAAGTTCAAGAAAAAAAAGTCTGCTTACTTGAATCATATGTCAGTAACGTTCTACCGTTCTCAAAACTCAAACTACTGACCTTTGATACATTCAGGCCCCGAAGCAAACAGAATTTGGCAGAATGTGAATCATAAGAGTATTGAAAGTTTTCATTTATCTACTTAAACTTTTAGAAGATTACTTTGGTATTTTTAGTGTTTACTTACAAAAAAAAATATCGCTTCGGCAGTTTTCTTTTTGAATAGATTTGATTTTAATCTAGAAGACTTAAGGCCACAGAAATGTTGCTCAACGAAATGATGCTTAGAATAGCATAGACTGAACAACATTGGAACGAGACAATTTTAAAGAAAATTAAAACAAAAAAGGCGTGGCGCTTCTAAGAAGAATCAGAAAAAGAGCTACAAAATTCTTAGATGCATAATAAGGAAAAAGGCATGGAAAATTTAACACTCACAAGACATATTTAAGGCAAGAGGAGCAGAAGAAAGCAACTAATGACCTGTTTAATGTGCATGTGTAAATGGTTGAGATTATGAGGGATGGTATAAAGAAAAAACTTAATAGCTACAAAAGATAATTAGAGAAAATTGTTGAAAGCTATGAAGGGACGTGGCACATAGAAGAAGAAATTAAAAAGGTATAATATAACTGGAATAATGATACTATTTCTTATTATTTTTATCGTTTTATGTACACAATTCTTACAGAAAATTGGTTGAAATTATGTTTGAGTTGCTTGTCTCTATTGTTTATTTCAAAAGTACTTTTGGATAACATTTCAGATATCACTTCAGCCGGCAATTTTTGTATGATTTTTACATTCTGCTTTCTTTCGATGTGTCACCCTAATTCAGGATGTGGATGATCATGTCTCCTTAATTTTTCTATCCATTGTAAGTCGTAGTAAATTTTATAGTTTTACTACCCGTCTTATAATCTCTGTTCCGCCAACCATTTGCATAAACTCTTTAGATAGGGAATGAGCTGCTTTTCGCTGTCCCTTTTTACTTCAATATGTCCTGTTCGTGTAAAATTTTACAAGGTAAATTTTTAGTAAATTGTATCGTATAACTAATTTTTTTATAATCTTTGTTCTGCCAATTCATGTGTTAAGTTATGCTTTCATCTTCTTTCTAGCCTTTAATATACCCTGTGCGTGTCAAATTTTACAAGCTTTCTTTCTTCATTATGTTTAGTAGAAATTCCAGCAATATATAAATGTCGTAAGTCTTCTTTTAGTTTCCATTTTGTTTAAAACTTTGTCGTTGCTCATAATTCCAGTTCTTTAGATCCTCAGTATCCTTCTGTTATCTCTTTTTTTCATCATTGATAGGATTGGAGAGTAGTCACTGCCATATAGAAAGACCAATATTACGGTCTTTTTTCTATGTGCCGTGTCCATCCAAATTGTGGACGATCGAGTCACCCAACAATTTCACGTCCGTTGTAGCACTTGCTATCTCTCCTAATCCCTATTCTGCCGACAAGCTCGTTAGGTATATTATGCGCTGTTTTCTCTGTCCCCCTTAACTTCAAAATATTCTATTAGTATCAATTTTTTTAACGAACTCATTCTTCATTAGTTACCTAGAAAATGCAATTGTTTCTTTCTCGTACAAAATATGTCCTTTTTGTTTCCGTTTTCTATAAAATGATGTGAAATCATAAGAGTAGAATATCCTAACTCCTGATTAAATAAACCCGCTGAGAAAACATATAATTTCGTTTTTCTTTTATGACTTGTTCTATATGTGCATAACAGGTTGCGCTTCCCAGTAGATATTACAGATTTTTACGTGGAAATCAATTTAGTTCTCAAGTCACAATAATTTTATCAAGTCGGAAAAATTTGAATATATTGTCCATTATTACGACGAGACAACATCAGCTCTTCTTTGGCATCTTTGTAAACGATAAGTATTGTAAGAAATAAAATTCTAATCTGAATTCTGACAGTGATTTCCCATTTTGTACCTCTCAATATTATCGACCTTTATCTCAAAACCGAACTCTATAAATTAAATATTGCTCTTCTGGCTAACACTCATTTGACAGGCATTTAGACACCTTGGCTTTTTGTTGAACTGAAGGTCAAATCGCAGTAGTTATCATTCATTTAATGATTTAATGTTTCTTCTTGTACCAAAGACGTGAATGAAATATAACCGTTTAAATAGATGGACAAGTTAAAGGTGCTTATTTGTTATACTTCATTGATTAAACTGTCTAATTTTGGGCACACGTTATACGTAAGAACAGAATGAATACGGGATTATTTTTTTTAGAAACATGTAATTACTGGCATATTTTAGAAACCTGTGATCGAAAACGGCGTAACATTGTGGATGCCACGTAGGAGAAAATAAGTTCATTATAGGATTAAGAAAAAAGAAGAATATCCTAACTACATATTTCTCTTGCCTAACTCCCAAGTTCTCATTCCGAGCCGTATTCTGTTAAAGAACCCGCACATCCATCTGAAGATGTGCACTTATTTTGATAATACACATATGTAGAAATATTATCTATCTATCTATCTATCTATCTATCTATCTATCTATCTCGTCATCGAGGTCAGAAGAGAGATGGCCTGAAAATTGCGTTTAAGTATGAAGCAGACATGCCGTTTCGTTTTAACATCACACTTTACTTTTATATTTACATAGGCTCTACCTCTAATATCTACCATTTAAAACCGGAACCTAGCATTTAAAAGGAATCTTTTTGGCCAACGCTTCTTCAGAAAGATTTCTTTTAAAAAATACACAAAGAAGCATTATTCATAAAGTAAACATTATTTTTTCCAACCAGTAGATGTGTTCGACGAAAATGTTCCGTTTTAAAGTAAATGACAGTAATTGTTAACAAACAAAATATAAATTTTGTGTTATAACATACATTTTATAACATTCATATATATATATATATATATATATGAACAAAAATGTATATATATATATATATATACATATATAATAATGAACTTAATCACAGTAAGGCAACACTAATAATAAGAGACTAAACATCTGAAAATAAGGCTAACTTAACAGTAATATAAACTGTCTTGTAACCCGGCGAGAACTACCTCGTGGGTTAAATAAAGGAGGAGAAAAAAAGAAACAAACAGCGCACAAGAACAATATGTCTAGTGCCCGTTTGAAAGAAAAAAAACCAAGACGAGATCTTAACAACAAAGTGCTCGATACGAAATTACGAAAGTAGAGCGAGAATACAATACAAAAAATCTAGAAGTGAGCCACTTCTAGATTTTTTGTATTATATATATATATATATATATATATATATATATATTAATCATCTCACCCCAAGCAAGGCATTTCACTGCCACTATTGCGCATGGGGCTACATATGGGAAGGTAAAGAGAAGGAGTGGTTAGACATAGGGAATGTCAGGAGGAATGAATGTTAGACATAGAGAATGTCAGGAGGAATCGTAGCAGGTTAGTGTGTTAGGAGGTGTCTATTGACCTTACATTTAAACTCCTGGAGATTGTATCCGTCTGGGAAGCAATCGTGTGGAAGTCGGGAAGTGCGAGTAAAGAAACTGTTGGAGTAGAAGTTGCGGTTGCATTTTATCGGTTTCACTGTAAAAGGGTGGGATCTAGTTGCTAATCTAATATCTCGTGCAAATTCGTATTTAGGGGGCACCGGTGATCTAAGTTCATCGGAGCAGAAGCTGTGAAAGTATTTATAGAATAGACACAGGGAAGCCACGTCGCGCCGGTGGGAGAGAGACTGCAGGCGGTCTGCCAAGTCGGTATCTATCACATTACAGACCCTCCTCTGAACCTTATCGAGAAGCCCGAGGAGAATAGCAGGGGCACGCGACCAGATATGGCAGCAGTATTCAATGCACGGGCGGATGGTAGATGTACATAAGTGCAGGATAGATTTAGACGGTAAAAACTTCCGGGCTCTACACAGAGAACCGACTTTCATAGCAGCGGATTTAGCAATGGATTCGATATAGTCATTCCATTTGAGGTCCGCTGAAAGTGAGAGACCAAGGAGGCGTAGTGTTTTACTCTCTGGGAGGCAAGCCTGGTCCATGCTAATGGGAGGTAGGTGAGATTGTCGATGATGGTTAATTGGGAGTAGCTTCGTTTTAGAAGCATTAAAATTTACTAGCCATTTCTTACCCCAGTCCAATATGGATTGAAGGTCTTTTTTTAATCTCGGCTGCGAGGTTATCTTTGACGCCTACCAGATTTTTGTAAGAGGCGAGAGTAAATTGTGGTGTCATCGGCGTACAAACCTACTTGGGCTCTTATGGAATAAGGGAGATCATTAATGTATATCAGGAAGAGTCTATGACCTAAGATGGAGCCTTGAGGGACATCTGCGTTTGTATGGTAGTTCTGTGAGGCATATCCGTTTAATACCACCTTCATTGTGCGGTTAGAGAGGAATGACTGGATTAGTTCAAACAAATGTCCAGTTATACCATAGCTCCGCAGTTTACATAGAAGGCCAACATGACAAACTCTGTCGAACGCCTTAGATATATACAATGCAACGGTTCGGGCTTCACCATTCCTGTCGAGTGCCTGGTATATGTACTCGGTGATGGTCGTTAGCATATCAGCAGTAGACCTGGTGAAGCGGAAACCATATTGCTTGTCCGAGAGGAGCCTGTGTGCTGTGAGATGCTGAACCACCTCGGCGTTGATAATGGCTTCGAACACTTTGCCAAAGATCGGAAGAAGGCTGATAGGGCGGTAATTTGCAGGATCCGAGGGTTCTCCAGTGTTTTTAAATATAGGAACTACAGAGGAAGATTTCCAACAGGCAGGAAAGCAGGAAGCAGATAGGCAGAGGTTGTAGAGCTTAGAAAGGACAGAGGAGAGTTCAGGGGCACATTTCATTAAGACTATGGTTGGGATTCCGTCACCACCGCTCGCTTTGTGAGGGTCAAGTTTTAAGATTATCTTAGAGACAAGCGAAGGTGTAATGTGGACATCATTCAGTTGTGCCTCGGTTCTAGGTGAGAAGTCGGGTGTAAAAACTCCAGATGAGTCCAGACTCGAATTGTTCGAGAGTCTGCGGGCAAAGAATTCAGCCTTATCTGCTGGGGAGGTTAGAACCTCAAATTTGTTGATTAGTGGGGGTATTGTGGACTTGCACTTGTTAAGTACTCTTTTACAGAGTTGACAGTAGTCTTTAGCACCGAATTTAGAGCATGCTATGCGTTGCTTCATTCTGGCAGCAAACAACATCTTAGCTTATATATATATATATATATATATATATATATATAAAGGAAACTAATACTAAAAAACATTAAACTAAATTTTATTAAATTCAGCTGAAAATTCCTGATTTTTGAAGTTTCGTTTAGCATTATAATTTCAAATTTGAATTAATATTAGAATTATATTATCAATCTTTTGAATTGGAATGTTTTTGTTATTTCTGTATTCTGTGTTTGGTTATTTGTCTTTTGAAGTTTTCCGAAATTTTATGTATTTTTCTTTAGATTAGTTTCATAACCCAGGGTGAGATTTGATGTTTGTCGTATTGTCGCATTTTTCTTTCTCTTTATTAAGGTATTTCATTTTCTGCTGTATTAATAATACTATCAAAGTGGAATGATTTTGAATGATTTATTCATTTTTTACAGGTTCTTTTTTTTAATTCAAAATTGTTGAATACAATAATAACTTGTTTTTGCAAGCGAACATTGCTTTAACGTTTTCATAAATAACAATGCTATTTACAGATGAATTTCCTACTATTTAGCATGTAGCTAAAGATGGATTCATTTCTTTTCCAATAATATTTGCGCGTAAGTAAATATATCGTATCCAAATGAAATTCGATTATTCCCTCCCAAACGCTATAAATTACGCTTGAAAACTCGCTTTTGTTTCAGTAGGTTTATTTAAAAACCAACAGAGACGAACGGCTTTTATACATATGTAAAAAAACACTTTTTGCTTGTCGGATTTTATTGCCCATCATCCCCTCCATAATCCCAATACATTTATATTATACACAGTTTTGTAGTTTTGTAATTCATTTCAGGCTGGATAAGCTGAAGCTGAGATCAACAGATGTTGAAAAGCTTTTCTACTCGACTTCAATATTACTATATTAAATGTTCCAAACACCAAGAAATTTCAATGAAACCTCATTAAACGGCAAATACGCACAGCCAAACAGGAATTAAAAAATTATTCAAATGTTGGAGAATTTTTGTCTTTATTTTCAACTGAAATTAAAGCCAAAATACGATGTTTAGAACGGCTCATGATTAAACATAACAGACATTCATTGTCTCTCATATTTAAAAGTATATGTTTAGAAAATTATTTGCTGCCTCGATACACTATATATATATATATATATATATATATATATATATATGGATCTTGACTATTTTTTCGTTTAATTTTCATGAAATATAATGTTTTATTTACAAATAGCAAATTATTAGTAGGAAAGATGTCACTGAAAGTATTGTTCATCGCTAGCCACTATTTTCCAACTTTCTGGCAGCATTTGAATTCTCCATCGAAAAACGACACGTCTTTTTCAGGCTAACCACGAATCGACCCATGTTTTGAAATCTTCATAAGAATGAAATGCTGCTCAGCCAGGTCATGTGTCATCATTCGGAACAAGTGAAACACGGGCGGGATTATGTCTGGTGAATATGGCGGGTGGGGTAAATTTCCCATTCAGGCTTTTCCAAGCAGGTTTTTAACCGTTTTGTGACAAGTGTCCTAGCATTGCCATGTTGCAAAATCACTTTGTCGTACATTTACTCTTATAGCGACCATTTCTTTCTTCAATGCTCAGCCCAAACACATCAATAGCGATGTCACGTGATAGTTTCAATCAGTTTCAGCCCACCAAATGCAGAGCAGAATCTTTGAACCATAGGTATATGGCTTTGCTGGCGTTGCTGATGCATGATGGGACTTACCGCACTATCTTAGGTTTATCGTAGTGTATCCACTCTTCATCACAAGTCAATATACGAGGCAAAAATCTTTTCTTTTCCGGGGTTTAAGCAGCTGTTCACCTCGTAACAAGACGGTGTTCGATGTCTTTCGGTTTCAAACCCTCCGCCAACTAATATCCTTACTTTTAAATCATTCCTAATGATTTCAAAACTTTCCGAAACGGTTGTGTGATCAACTCTTAATGATTCTGCAATTTCAGCTTGAGTCTGACATGTGTTTTTTATGAAGTAATGCCTCCAATGTTTCGTTTTGAAACATTTTCGGTACTCCAGATCATTCTTTACCTTTATCTTCAACATCAAAATCATTATTTTCGAAGCGCTTAAACCAATCTCTGCGTGTTGTTTCCGACAGAACATGGTCGCCGTAAGTATCAACAAGAATTCTGTATATTCAGCTGCAGATTTCTTTTTTGAATATAATAGTGCAAAAAGTAGCGTGTAAAGTTTGATTCAACGTGTAGTTTGAAACAATTTTCTTGTCATATTCCATCTTGCATATTTATATATCTACTATTCAACCGGGTGCTCCGGCAACACATTACAATGAAGGATTTGTAATTTTGTCACTCCTGACATGGCATCACAATTTTAGCCACTTTTCCACTTCTCTCTTACTTTTCTTTAAATACGTCATGACACTTTTATGAAATGTCCTTCCTGTAGCCCGATTGCATGAGTTTATGTGTGCAATGATATTGGTAACATGGTTTTATCGTCTAAATTTTGAAATAGCTAGACGTAAACGTAAATTTTATTCTACTAGTTTCTATTTCATACCTATTTTCTGTGGAAATCTCTTACGATATTTTCATTCCCTAATGGAAAGAATTTTGAAAAAATTAATTATAACGACAATAGCCAGTATCTGTCTTCCTGAAACCTGTTTGTTTTACTTCCCTTTCACCTTAATAAAGTTTATTATTTCTCTTCCACTCCCAGTAAACCCTTTCGTCCTTATTGTACTATTGTAGTATTTGGAATCAATTGATATATATAAACATATATATTACGATAAATCGAAAATTGTGTTATACAGGCTTAATTGGAACCTCGTTTAGACTGGAAGCCATTCGTGGTCGAGCGATCTAAGACGTTGCCAGATCAAATGGTAGCTTCCCCTATGTAGATAGGGGTCGCAGGTTCGAATCCACACACATTTTCGTAATAACAATTTATCGTAAATAATCAGGCCAGTGGATATAAATATATAATACTGTTTAATTAAAAACATAATATCTACATAAATACGAGTATCGAGAAAAAATAATGTTCAAACAATTCATTTCATATATATATATATATATATATATATATATATATATATATATATATATGTGTGTGTGTGTGTGTGTGTGTAGTGAAGTTAACAAGGCATAGAAACCAAAAATTTACTCCAGTATATTCTGAGACAGGCTCTAGAAAATGTATGCCAATTTATCTTAGCGCAACTCATATTAAAGTATTTAAGGTGTGCTTGTACGATAAGTACTGTCCGACAAAATAAGAAAAACATACTTTTAAACTCTTCAAGCCGAGATTTTGAAATCGAGGTAGATATAAATAAGAATGTTGTCCAATATTTAGATGTGGACTTTGATATACAAACTGGCAATATCTCCTTATGTTGGAAACCCAACACAAAACTGAAGTACATGAAAACTGGATCTAACCACCCTGCTAGTAGGATCAAACAAATCATTAAAGGGATAGAATACAGTTTGTCTAGAAATACCTATGTAAAATAATTTCCGATGAGAAAAAAAGATTACGAAATTATTTTTTAAAGGAAATTGGGCGTAAAAATATACTGGAATATAAATAAGCAAATGAAGAATAATACACGGAAACGAAATATTATTGAGTTTAATCCACCTTTAAATTTAGAAATAAAATCCAAAATAGGAAAGATATTTTTTAAATTGTTTAATAAACACTTCCATAAAATTTCTGCATGACACAAGATATTTGATACAAACACAGTTCATTAAAAAAAATACAGCTGTACTTGTAATTTAGAAAATTATACAAAGAGACAAAACGCAAGAATTCCAAATATAACACGCAACAAACCGTTAATATGAAAACATGTAATTGTAGAAATAACAATAAATGTCTACTTGATCAATCTGTAAAACCGAATGAGTTATTTACAAAGCAGAAGATCAAGATATAAATGGACAGAGCAAAGTATACGTAGGGTAGACTAAAGGCAATTAAAAAACGATGGTATAACCATAAATCATCATTAAAGCTATTAATTGTACCAATCTGGTCAACTATGTGTAGAAATTAAAAGAAAAAAATAAAATAAATCGTAATGTAAGCTAGAGTATAGTGAGAAAAGCCAAACCTTACAGCAATAATGATGTCTGCCAATTGTGCCACGAGGAAAAGTTGACTATAGTATCATTTCCAGAGCGATAAAGGTTACTAAATGAAAGATCTGAAATACTGTCCGGATTTATATATATCATAAAGTACATTTTGGATTTGTACAAACCCCGATAAAAGTATATAAAATATCATTTCGTTAGTGTTGACTCCCTCCTGCCTTTTTTTAAAACTCCTGTTATGCGTTTTTGACTTCTGACTGTGCGTTCAAAATAAAGTGTTAGGGAATCAGTTAGTCTATAATGCCTGACGACACCGAAAGTTAGAATCCCTGGTAGCGTAATCGGTCGATCTTCTTAATTTTAATATCTATCTATCTATCGTTTATGGTTGCTTAGGTTATTAAGGCTATCACAATGCGTTTGGAAAATAAAGGAAGGTAAAGAAGGTGTTGGTTATTACCTATTTATTATTCATTAAAGCAGATAGTAAGTAAGATAGTAAGCAGATAGAAGTAGTAAAACGTACCACTCTGGCAGAGGTACGAAAATGCCAAATCTTCGTCAACGCCATCAACGCGTACTTAAACCATAAATTAATGCCGACAGATATCATCAGATCGTAAAACGGCGCCTACTAGCAATCACACATATAAATACCATAGACACATACACACACACACATACATGCTCAAACACACAGGTACATACACGCACGCAAACACACGCACACACACACCCACACCCACACACACACACACCCACACACACACACACACACACACACACACTCACTCACTACAATTTACAACAGCAGTAGCAGCGAATGATGACCATTCGTTGAAAGGAACGGTGCAGGACGAACGTGAAAACAAGCTTTCCTACCATTCTGAAGATGAGATTTTGTTCTCATAATATTGATGAATAATAAATAGATAATACACAAAACCTTCTTTACTTTCCTTTATTTTACCAAACGCATTGTGATAGCCGTAAAAACCTAACCATACACCTAATATACACAATGCTTCAAGCAAATTATGAAACTTTCATACATATATATTAGAAAATTATATATAAATTCAAAAAAACCGAACCGATGTTAAGAAAGCTAACAAAGTGGAAAAAATCGTTATGACGCGTTACGTCCTTTAAGTTTTTTTCGGACTGAAGTGATATTTACGTTGATGTAATCAAACATACGTACGAATCGGAGGTGGGTGATGAAATGTTCTACTATTGAAATAATTTTTAAAACATGATTTTGGGAATCCAGTCGAGTCAATTTCATTTATTTGATTTGCCTTTTTTCTACGTTTTATTACTGAAAAAAGTGAAAAGATTGGAAAAGAGAAAGCCGAACTTTCTCTTTTCCAATCTTTTCACTTTTCCTTTTTGTTTATTTGTTTTTTTTTCAATTGGAGTAGATAGACTGAACTATCGCACGGTTCAAACTCCACCCACGTCTATTGAACAGGTGCAGAGGCTCATCCCTTGTTCCCTGTTTAGGATGTGGTTAGCGGCTTTCTCTTGTCCAATCTTTTCACTTTTCCTTATTTTTTTTCAATTGGAGTAGATAGACTGAACTATCGCCCGATTCACACTCTACCATCGTCTATTGAACAGGTGTAGAGGCTCATCACTTGTTCCCTTGTTTAGGATGTGGTTTCCGGCTTTCTCTTTTCCAATCTTTTTCACTTTTCCTTTTTGTTTATTTGTTTTGTTTCAATTGGAGTAGATAGACTGAACTATCGCCCGGTTCACACTCTACCTACGTCTATTGAACAGGTGTAGAGGCTCATCCCTTGTTCCCTGTTTAGGATGTGGTTTCCGGCTTTCTCTTTTCCAATCTTTTCACTTTTCCTTATTTTTTTCAACTGCAGTAGATAGACTGAACTCTCGCCCGGTTCACACTCCACCCACGTCTATTGAACAGGTGTAGTGGTTCATCCCTTGTTCCCTGTTTAGGAGGTGGTTTCCGGCTTTCTCTTTTACAATCTTTTCCCTCTCTTACGTAGGCCCCTGCACACTAGTGGCCTTAGCGCCTTGCGTGGGGTGATATGATTAAAAAAGAAAATATCCACTAATGTGACAAGAGATGATCTACCATAATGGCAAAATGTTTTAAGAGTCTCTCAAGAATACATGTCCCAGTGGATAAAGCGCTGATTGAATCCAGTGAATTCCCTCAAAGAGTTCTGAGTTCAATACCTTGCTAGAACAATGGTGAACAAAACTTAGAGTTGTGTTAAAGGGATATAACTGATTCTGAGACATCTGGAAGAGACATGACAAGTGAAACTAGAACATTCTACCCCAATGAATGAAATAAACTATTCAGGTAAAAATTTCAATCAGATGAAGAACATATAACGACCGAAATGTCGTAAATGTGTAAATTGAGGACAACATTCCGAGCAATGTAAATAGTGTAGATAATTATAATTGCTTATCTCAGAAATATAGACAAATATTGAATACTACGTATTTTTTCTCCTCTAGATAAATTATGTACGCAAATACATTGTTAAGTATATATTTGTAATAGCTGAGTCGATATTTTATGTAATTTCATAAACGACCGGGTGTTGGCACATAACATGTGTAAGCAAAGCTCTGTTTTATTTGATGTGATATCACTTAAAATAATATCTTATCCCTATATGATTTATGCTCAATCACCATCTTTCAGATAGGTACATTATCGATTCCAAACATCGGTCGAAACAAAACGTCTACGCGAAGAAACGGACACTGTAATTTTGCAAGGCAGATATAATTTTCAGAACATATTCAAAGGTAACATTCTTTCACCTTTTTATTGTTTCTATATTTTATTTCTGCTTGTTATCAAGCTTTGGCAAGAAAATTTAGTTTATCTGTTTAGTATGCCCAAATTTAACGTTCTTTGTATCAGTTGTCCCTAGCAATCGTAGGCAATATCTAGGCACACAGTGAGAATCAACTCATCTCTTTGCTTCTGAGACGATCTGACTCAAAATCTACAGCAACTCTATTTGCTAAAATAAGATTATTCTGTGGATTGTTATGCAGTTTATATCAACTCGGAACAAAAAATCGGAGGGCCGAGTTCGAATTCCAGTTGAATTTGTTGCATTCACTTACGCGCAAATAACCTTGCTTCTATCCCAGCTATGGGTTAAATAGCAGGACATTGGATTCTATAGCCTTAGCTAGTAACCCGTCTACTGCAGAAAGTAATGGCAACCTACTGCGGGAAAATCTTCTGCCCTGTTAGTCATGTCTCTTCCCGGACATGATCGTCCAAGCGTCTATCACGTGTGGCACCCAAGTGACTGGCTGAAAATTATTCTAAACCTGGCTAAAATAGAAGAGCACCCAATGATTCTGAACCGAAATACATTTTCCATATTAGCAGACTATATATTAGTCTGAGCCATAAAAAAATCCGTTTTGGGGGAAGCAATTAAAAAATAACAATATCATGCTATCGAACCATTCAGATAGTCATTAGACATAGGTTACATACCACAATGGTCGGATGTGCGTTGTGGTGCATTGAATATCGGCTCGGAACGAGAAATCGGGAAGCCGAGTTCGAATTCCAGCTGAATTCATTGCATTCAATTACGCGCAAATACCCTTGGGAAAGTTATTAATCCGTCTATTCCTTCCAGTTATGGGTTAAATAACAGGACAGATTGGGTTTTTATAGACTTGGTCGGCAACCAGTCTACCGCAGAAAGCAATGGCAACCTACTGCAGGATAATATTCTGCCCAGTCAGTCACCCAAGCGTGTATCACGTATGGCACTTAACTGACTGACCACAATGGTCAACTTAAAAGTAATTGATTTACATGGATTAGAATTCCATAACTGACACCAAAATAAGAGCGCTGTGGAGTAAACAGTGTTGCGCATGTAGTTGAAAACTTTGGATTATTATTAATTTCTTCTTCATTTATATGCCGTATCACATCAGGATGTCTATGGCTATATCGTGTTGAATACACCAGTTCCCATCCGATCACCGAAGTTAAGTAACATCGAGCCTGGTCAGTACTTAACCGGGTGACAATTTGGGAATACCAGGTGCTGTAAACGTAACGACCACGAATAGTCCATCGGTCCTCGAGGTTTGGGGGTTGGGTGCAGGGCTAACAACCCTGCTCCGTAAAAAGCAGTTTGTTACAGAAACAGCAACAAAAAAGTTGCTGCCCTATGCACCACCTGGGTGTGATGGATAAATGATGATGTGATCACTTCAGGATAAAGGCAATCATGGACTTCCGCATCTCCCTGTCCCTTGTTACTCTTAATATATTTTGCCGGGTTATTTTCTTACAAACTCTCCTCTCCCAGCAGTTTGTTTAAACCCACCAATTATGTCAGGCAATATATTCCCTATCCCTCTTTCTTTCTATCCACCCTGAGTGTATCAGATTTTCTAATCTCCCCTCCGTCATTCGATCAGTTAAGTGCAAATACGTGATACAGGCTTTGGGCGATCATGTCGTGTAAGAGTAGACTGGTTGCCGACCAAGGCTATAGAACCCAATCTGTCCTGCTATTTAACCCATAACTGGAAGGAAGAGAGACGGATTAATACTTTTCCCAAGGGTATTTGTGCATACGTGAATTCAACTGTAATTCGAACTCTGGTCCCGATTTGTCGTTCCGTGTCTATATCCACTGCACCACAGCGCACATCCTTGTCCCAGAAACTTCAGCTGTCTCTTGCTAATGTTAAGTATGTATTTTTTCGTTTCTATTCTCCCTAAAATCTCGTTTTTGCTCACGTGTATCGCAACATCCCTAGAGTTCTTAAATAGCAGAGAAAGACTTAATTAACATTTTATTTTACGCAACTACGACCTATTCGTAAAAGTATGGTTGAGAATGAGGAAAGAAGTTTATTCTTTATGACAATGCTAGTCCATACCTTTCCCAAGGGTATTTGCGCGTAAGTAATGGCAATGAATTCAGCTGGAATTCAAACTCAGCTCCCCAATTTTTCATTCCGAACTGATATACAATACACCACAGTGCACATCCTGTTACTTCAGTGGGTCTAAAACTGACTGTATGTTGAAAGAAAAGAAACTAAAGTAGTCATGTGATATATTCTAAGGGCCATCAAAATATAATTAAACTTGAAAAGATTTTTTCCTGATGAAGGTGAAAAAGGACATGCAATGATTTCAGTCAAAGCTGGTATGCAGAAAAAATATGAGGACAAAACTAAAAGCAGCAGAAATGTGGTTCTACAGAAGGATGCTGCGTATATCGTACACTGAGCATGCAAGCAACGATGAGGTGTTGGAAAGAATGGCAACAAAAAGGAAATTAATACTGAGCATCAAGGAGAGACAACTGAAGTTCCTGGGACACGCAATGAGGAAGGAGAGCCTGGAGAACCTGATACTGACTGGCCAGATAGAAAGAAAGAGAGACAGAGGAAGGCAGCGGATAACATATTTGCAGGGCCTGATCAGGTGGAGGACGGAACGGAGGTTGCCAGGAGTAACAGGAGCAAACATACTAGGAGCCACAAGGGATAGGGAGACGTGGAGAACCATGATCGCCTACGTTCTGAAGGGACAGGGCACAGAAGAAGAAGAAGAAGAAGAAGTCCACATAGAGCAACAATAACATTAAAAACAATTCTGAAATCACGTTGGTCTGGTCTGCTACACCAGACATATGCACCTGAACTCGCACTAACCGATTATTACCATTTGAGATCGTTACAAAACACTTTTAGGAAGAAAACAGATAAGAGAGTAAGTGAAAGTTTTTACAATAAAATTCCCGAAATTCTGTTGGATATCTATCGAAGACCTGTCTGATTAGTCTGATTAGTGACAACAAGACACTGTAAGTTATGGTGTATATAATATTGAAGAAAATATCATTGTATTTTATTTTTTTGAAGAAGGAGATTGATAAGCAAAAACAGACATTCTCTAAATATGAAAACAGCCAAGCTAGAATAACATCATTTATAATTTGTTGTAAGGATAAATCCGAAACTTTTATACTAGGAAATGTTTAGTTTGTGTGTAAGGAGCTATTTTTTATTTTTTATTTTACTTTATTTTATTTTTTACGCATTTACTTATCTGGATCTCTCGAAACGTTTTACGTTGTCCACTTTGTTATGCTATGTTCAATCTTTTATCTATTACCACCCATTCTTTTGATCAGACCGGTACGCATATCAATAGCCTTCCATTATAAATCACATACTAACAATCTGCAGCAATAAAAATACAACCAAACAACAAACTTAAAAGAATATTTTTTTTCAAAAAATATTAATTCAATTTACATATTTATATTCTAAAAAAAATTAAACTGATTTCAAAAATATAATTAAAAAGAAAAAAATTAACTATAACAAACAGATGTCTTACTATCTAAAATAATTTGTTTTGACTGCTTAATATTTTATTTAAAAAATTATCCAATTTCAGCACTAAATAATCCAATGGGTAGATATACCATAAAACAAATGAAAGAATATGACATTATTAATAATATAAACTGACAAAATAAGTTTGTTCAGATTGTTTGCTCTCACTATTGATATGGATTGATATCATGATAAAACATTGTTAGCTCTAAATTTTAATTACATGAATCATTGTCAATTAGTATTTAGTGTTTTTTATTTAGTTCGTAGTAAAGACTGACAGGATACGGTATAGTCAGTTCGTTAAGTGCCATATGTGATACACGCTTGGGCGATCATGTCTCGAAAGAGACATGACTGACCGGACAGAAGATTATCCCGCAGTAGGTTGCCATTGCTTTCTGCGGTAGACAGGTTGCCGACCAAGGCTATAGAACCTAATCTGTCCTGCTATTTAACCCATAATTGGAAGGAAGACAGACGGATTAATACCTTTTCCCAAGGGTATTTGCGCGTAAGTGAATACAATGGATTCATTGCAAAGCAACCGAAATTAAGATAAAATATAAACTTATTCAAAGCATTATTAACATGTTTTGGCGTTTTCTTTTATTTCCTTCGTAAACCGCGCAATTTTATAAAATTTCTTTTATAGAAATATAGCCACGTATATGTCCACTGAGAAGGATAGAATCTTTTAAACACTTTTACCCCCAAACAACGTGATAAAGCCACTATGATGCGAGAGGTCGTTACGGTGTAAAAGGATATAAAAAATAACATGAGAATAGGATGTTATCATTGAACTTACTGTTAAATCTAGCTGTTTTAACTGTAAAATGATGAGATATTGCCGCCTATCTAGTACTGGGTTTAAATTCATAAAATGTAGGTATCTAAAAGGAAAGTTTATCATAACAATTACTGTTATAATATTAGAAAAGGCAGAAAGAAGCTTTATTACGTCCGTGGGAAAGTAACAAAAACGAGATAGAAAGTTAGGATTAATAACACTGCGGATTTTTCTCATGAGATTATCAAAGATCTCAATGCACAAAAGGAGTATCAGACCACATGTGGTAGCAATATTCAAGGCATGGGGAAATGGTAGACTGTAAACTAAATTTCCTAATACTAGACCTATCAATGGACTCAATATGATTTTTCCACTTCGTGCCTAGGGAAAACGCACGCCCAAGAAAACACAATGAGTCACTCTTCTGGAGGTTAGCGCGAGCCAAATTGATGGAAGTAAGGAAGTGTTTAGAATTTTTTGAGGTAAATATCGTCAGATGTGTTTAATATAGGAATTTCTATTACCGAGAGTTTGCGATTTTCATTTCGCCTGAAATTCTTACTTGATAAGAATTTATGGATTAAAGCGTTGATATGTGATTTATTAGTTCAATCTGTAGGCCGAGTAGTACAAACACAGAAGGTCTGAGCAGCACTACAAAAAACACGACAATATATCCTAAGACATGAATCAGTCATTCATTTAATTGTCATACGTGACATACTGTTGGCGATCATGTCTCTTTCGATCCATGACTGACTACAGAAGATTTTTTTCTCAGTAGGTTACTATTTCATTCTGTAGTAGACTGTTTGCCAACCAAGGCTATAAAACTTTTTCTCTAATCATTTTACCACAAGAAATATGATATAGCTACTAAAATTCAATGGATTTCTGAGAATGAATTGATCTGAGAAAACGTTACCAAGAAGAAATTACAATAAAAAAACATGTTTCAAAGGGACGAGATATGATGATTGATGTTGCATTTAAATTTTTTATATTGAGCTTGATACGGAGACAAGAACCAGGAAGAAAGTTCCAAATGCGAGAGAATAGACTGTTATAACAGAATATAATATACGGTTATGTTTATCAATTCTAACAGTAACATGATCAGACATAGTTGCCAGCCTAGTCAATCATTTAAGTGCACTACGTAAAGTAAACATTTGGTGATTATATTTCTGTTTGTCCGTAATTGACTAGGCAGATTTCCCCACATTATGCAGCAATTTCTTTCTGCAGTAGACTGGTTGCCAACCAAGGCTATATAACCCAATCTATTCTGCTGAAAGGTAAAGATGGAGGGATAAGAGATGGATTCAATCATTTCCCATGAGCATTTGCACATAAGTGAATGCAACGAATTCAACTGAAATTCGAACTCGGCTCCCCGTTTTCTCATTCTGAGCCGATATCCATCACACCACAACAAAGATCAAAACAAAGAAAAGCAGAACAAAACAGTCCGTTCCCGGAAATTAAACCGAACTTTCATTTCAAAATTCCTTGACGGTCGCTCAGATGGAGAGACACCGAAAGATAGCTGGAAAACACGTCAAGTAAAACGTCGGATCTATAACAAGAAAGATGAAGCCATAAGTCCGAATATAAATAATATATCGTTAAACTCAATTAACTCGATTAATTTAGATGTAATCGGAGTATTAGCTACGTCGCACAAGCACAATAAACTAATAAAAATTCATCAGTGAAAAGTGGTCTGAAATAGATTTCTCTAATTCTTTATGATGATGATTTTGATATCATTTAAACTTTCGGGCTTTTTACTATATAGCGCTGTTAAATATGTTCCTCTTTTTTTTTTAAAGTACTGTCTCTTTAAAGTGCAGCTATCCTAGACCTTTTGGTCTGGAATTGTTAAAAAAATTACCTGCTACCCGACCATATGAATTTAAGCGCGCTATAGATTGGCATCTAGTATCCACTCTTTTACCGTTGAAATAATTAAATGTAGCCGCCCCTTCTACTCTTATAGTTTCTTTTCTCGCACTTCTCACTCGTGAAACTTTCTTCCATTTACTTGCTTCTTTGATAGCTACACTCTCCAAAATTTTAAAAGCATTGGCAATTGCCATATTGTATCTCCTTGAATTACATCCATGTCTTATCTTTTCTTCAACATTTCCTGTACCCAGTCTTTGCTCTCACTATGATCCTCATGATTACTAGTGACTGTCCCACCTTGGGTGGAGTGAAATTATTTAAAAAATCAAGCCCCAGGAGACTTTCTCCTGCCCCAGGCAGTATCTCTACTTTAAAAGTTTGGGTCTATTGCCCGGCGCTAGGGGTGTCTCCTTATAGAGTAAGTGTCGAGTGGGCTTGAGCAATTTTCCACAGTATTGCCCTTATATCCACTCTGTATGGCATTCGATAGCGACGTTGGAACGCTGAAAAATACATTTCTAAGACGCAGGTGATCCTGACTCCACATAGACTTATTTTGTTTATTATCTGAATTTAGTATAGATTCTTGGATAAGATAATGTTTTTACCGTTGCCTTTTCTACGATTTGACATTCAGAGATGCGCCACTCCAGCCAATGGAATCCAGACTTCCCTGCTATTTAAAAAATAACTGTGAGTTCCTCTAATTTACAAAATGCGATATCTGTTTTCCTACATGGCAGCGAATGCTGAACAATCTCTTCAAAGATGAAGAAGATACTCGAAGAAACAGAATTGTTGTTTTACAGAAGAATGCTGAGGATACCATGGACTGAACATGAGAGCAAAGAAATGGTTTTGAAGAGGATATAAACGTAACAAAAACGTATACTTAGCACCAGCTGATGTTTATGGGACACGTAATGTGGAAGGATGCCTTGGAGAATCAAATACTCACATGACGGTTATAGGGTCGGATGGGCTTGAACAAGTGGATGGCAGATCGAGGTTTGGAAGCGGTATTAAGAGGAAAGTAATTAATAGTGACAAGGGATAGTGGCAAGTGGAAGTCCATAATCGCCTACGTCCAGAAAAAAACAGAAAATAAAGAAAAAGAATTCACACATAATTTTCAATAACTTTATATAAGCTAAGGTAGCATAAATTTGGCGTAAAATAAATTTGTAGAATAGTCTAAGACCGTGCTGTTACCTAGGAATACAAGAATAGGGTTCATTTACTTTGTTTAATGTTCTTCCAGAAATTTTTCTCTTGTTAATTTCTTATTTTACCAACATAAAACTAGAAAAAAGAAAAAAAAAACTCTTTCAGTCAAGTGCAGTTGCATTGAAAGAATTCTTGACAGTTGCATACAACGAATATTTTTTTAATAATTTATTATTTTTCTTTTGAGATTTGCTGTTTTATTTAGCACTAGACAATGAATTAACTGCGAACATATTATCTTTCTGAGCACAGTTGCTTTAGATATCGCACTGAAACAGAGGACGCAACTCAGACTAACGTATTACTTTCTGCACATATTCTGGCGTTCAGCTGGAAAGAAAGAAATACATAAATGCAGGTGGAGTAGAGAAAATATGTATTCAAAAGTTGTTTACTATTGTAGAAAAAGTATAGCCTTTTCTCAATTCACTAACTAAAAAAAATGCCTAAATTAAAAGACAGTATGTATTAAATCACTCAACACAAATGTTTTAGAACCTGTCCATTTAATTACCTAATTGTCGATTAGATTTGTTTACTTGACAAATAAATATTTTAAGCTATAAGAAGACTCTTTTTTATATAAAGTCCAATTTCATAAAAAAAATAATAACCTCAGAGAGTATACACCATCTTCTTTCTCAGTAATATTGCTACGTGCAGTATTTAAGTTGATTTGTTTTTTGCAGGTTATTAAAATCCATAAATACCTATTTTAGATGGTAAAAAGATTAAAATACCTTTAATTTAAGAACTAACGCATTCAATTTAAAAAATGAGTTTGCATTCACTAATTCTAATTTCATTATGCAATTATGGCATTAGTAACACATACTCTGTTAATACGTGTTTGCATCTCTTGGTGTTCATTTGAACTCCTCTTTTCTTTGTCAATTTCGAATTTAATTTAGTCGATGAATTAGATGCCATTCTATTATTAACAAAAACCAAAAATGAGTTTTTTGTATAAAAATCACTATATGTACTGTATATCTTACAGCAATAGATATATTTCATTAAACTAAATTCCTGAAACTTATCACGGTTTTGAATTCACGATTATCTTTATAGATTGGCTACCAACCAAGACAAGAAAGCTCAGTCTTGAATGCATGTTTTTATAAACGCATTATTGCAAAATAAACGAAATAGACAGTGTCAGCGTTTGATTACAGCATGCTGATTCTAAATTCTACACTTACGGCACACGCATATCCATTTTTTTCAAAACAGAATATATATCTGGCGACCGCAGTGTCCTTGGGTTTACTGGAAATCAAATAAGATTGTGTTATTTTGCTGGAAAGAACCATCACCATGGATCTGTCAAAATACGTATAAAAGGGTAAAATTGTCTTCAATAACATTTGTGTATAATATACATGTCAAGAAAAGGCGTTCCTTCAAGACGAACCCATTGCAGCACGCAAGAGAACACACCCTATTATATTACGGTGCAACAACCGGCTGACAGTTTGAATTTATACCCACACCCAGTCAATAATAAACACGAAGTCGAATATCTGCCTCAGAAACCAGCTGGAAACGTGATTCGATTAGGACGATGGCAGTCTTTCACGGTCCAGTGCTGATCTACTTTCTACAATATGACGCGCATTTACACTTACACTTGCAATATTTTCACGCTTTGGTTGACAATTACAAAATTCCAAAGAATGCAGAATAATCTATACACTACCTTGAATGAAATGTTGAACAGCGCCAGTGTTCAATTGGGACATGAATCAATGCAATCTTCACCTTAACTGTTTTTTTATATCGATCGAAAGCCCTGTTCTTGAACCACTAATAGGCGCACATTTTATCATGTACGCATATGTTCCAGATAAACAATTGCTACGGTTACCCGAGAAACAAATAAAGCAGTTGCCATCTCAGAGACAGGGGACGTAACAATTTTGCCAAGCAGTCTGCTCAATGAATCATTTTTCAGTCAAGCAAGATTAATTCCTGTCCGCATCACAGCACGTTTCTCTATTAGATTATACATCTTATTCTGCCAATCCCATTTCTGTACTGATATATTACCTTTTTTAACAGCATTGACAGCCATATAAAGTCATAGCACCGGTTCTCGAACGATCATTAAACAACGTCGAACCTGGTCAGTACCTAGATGAGTGACCGCTTGGAGATATCAGATTCTGTAAGTTGGATGTGCTGTTGGTGTAATTGTTAATGACTCAGTAATAGAGCTCGGCGAGCCTAGTTCCAATTCCATTCGGGTCCGTTATACTCACGCGCAAATACTATTAGGAAAGATATGAGTTCACCTTTTACTACCACCAGCTATATGATTAATTAGCAGGATTTTACCAGTAAATCATTATCTCAAAACATTCTTACATTCTAAAATCATTTTCTGGTTTTATATAACATACAAATTTTTTTTTTTTTTTAATCATATCACCCCGAGCAAGGCGGTAACGCCACTGATGTGCAGGGGGCTACGTAATAGTGAAAAGATCGGAAAAGAGAAATCCGGAAATCATATCCTAAACAGGGAACAAGGGATGAGCCTCTTAACATGTTCAATAGACATGGGTGGAGTGTGAACCAGGCGATAGATAAATCTATCTACTCCAATTGAAAAAAAAAAAAAAAGTGAGAAGATTGGGAAAGAGAAAGCCGAAAACCACATCCTAAACAGGTAACAAGGGATGAGCCTCTTAACCTGTTCAATAGACATGGGTGGAGTGTGAACCGGGCGACAGATTGATAAACCGTAAAAAACTAAAACAAATCTATCACTCCTTATGTAAGATTTCATCTCTCCTTAATGTTCTTTTACGATGTTATATCGTAATATATGCCAACACCTTAAGGTCAATTATTTGTCGTATATCACGAAGAATATACCTTAGAGAGTGGGCATATATTACTATATAATATGATGAAATTTATGACTATATAATATGATGAAATTTGAGATGGCGAATAATCTTGTCTTGCTATATCAATTCTTTTTCTATGTGCCATGTACCTTCAGGTCATAGGTGATCATTGCTTTCAACTATCCCTATCCCTGGTGACTCTGAGCACGATTTCTCCTGTTACTCCCACCTAAACCCCGCTCTGCCTTCCACCTGCTCAGACTCTATGTTATCCGATGCTTATCTCTGTCTCTCTTTCCCTCTATCTGACCTGTGAGTATCATATTCTCCAAGCCTTCCTTCCTCATCACATGTCCCAAAAACTTGAGCTGTCTTTTCCTGATGGTCAGTATTAATTTCCTTTTCGTTTCTATCATTTATAAAATCTCATCATTACTCACATGCTTGATCCATGATATCTGCACCATCCTTCTGTAGAACCACATTTCAGTTGCTTCAAGTTTTCTATTCATCTTTGACGATATTGTTCAGCACTCACTGGCATATTGAAGGTCAGGCATCATATAGCAAACTAGAATTCTCTTCTTTGTTTCTAGCGAAATTTTCCTGTCTCTTAATACATTTCTCAGCTTTTGGGTACCACATCTAAGCTACACTTAGAAAATAACTATTCATTTAGTGATAACAGCAACGTATTACATTTATCGGTATACAGTTATGTTACGTCAGAGTTTTATTCTCAGAGAAATTGTAATATTTATGGAGAAGTGATAATATCTTCTTATCACCGTTAAAAGGGGCATTTCAAAAAATGGTTTAATTTAATTTATATAACAACGCCATACAAGCTGCATTGGAAGGTAAAAAGATTGGAGTCAAGATTGTAGGAAGAATATTGATAACATCCGGTTTGCTGATGTTACGACGCTTTTCTCAACCACCAAGAATAGCCTGATGGTGTCACTATAAACTGTAAGTGATTCCATTATCCAGCGAGGTCTTCTGCGAAGCGCCAATTAAACCAAAGTAATAGCAATTGAAAAGAGCCACACAGAATTCTTGTTGACGTGGGGATAGAGGAGATGAATTTTTCCTGTACCTGGGCTCAACCACGAACACTCTAGGCAGCTCTACACAGGAAATCCAGAGACGGTTGGTAATAGCTAGAAACGCTACCACAAAAATAGGAAACATTTAGAAGAGTCAGAATATGGTTATTAGCCTAAAGTTTAAATTACTACGAATCAGTGAATTCGCCATATTGCTAGCTATGGATGCGAGTCATGAGTACTGACCAAGAGGCAAAGACGCTAGGTCGATGTTTTCGAGATGTGGGAATATCGCCGAAATTTTAAAATGTCATGGACAGCGAGAGGGGCTAAAGCGAGCTTGTTTGATACCGACAGATCAAGATATTGTGAGAGGACATGCCACTGTTATTTGGGCATATTATGCGACGAAGCGGCTTCGATAGTGACTTTCTACTGGGCTCAGTAGAGAGCTAGCGTTGCCAGTGATGACTTTTCAAGTTATGGTTTGAAGATTTTAAGATTTAGACTTGAATGACGCTGGCTGAGGCTGTAAGGGTGATAGACGGGAGGTGGGGACCAAAACTGCAGTAACTGAAGAAATAATGACAGTGCATTTATAAAATTCCATTTAAAAAAGGAGGAGAGTAAGGAAAGGATATTCAGTTGACTTCAATTTCTTTATTTTCCCACTTACCATTTTACAGTAAGCAATTTTTTCTCACTCTTTCTCACCTTGATTTTAATATATATATATATATATATATATATATATATATATATATATATAAAGTGGAATATACGGATCGGAATCCGACAAGATGATAGAATAAAGAGAAAGAACAAAGTAGGAAACATTTCAATCTAACTTATCTCACTTTTATTAATGCTCCTACAATGACCAAGAGAAAAATGAAAAAAAATAACAAAGAGTATACAGTTATGTTATGATTTTGGGTTAATTCTTATTGCCCAGATATGTGTCACGTACTAAAGCAATAGATAATTATTTCTAAATGTACGTGCATGGAATATTTTGGTTTGTAATATATATATATATATATATATATATATATATATATATATATATATATTTCAAACAACAATTTCTAAGCCATAATAAATTATATAAACTCATAGATTATTTAATAACAACTAATTATGATTGCCACGGGTTCAGTTCGTTTTAATATATGCCTTTTGAAGAAGCAGTGAAAAAGAGCATATATGGAGACTTTGAGCGCGATTGTTGTTTTCTTTTTAAATAAATATTGTTTGGTTTTTTTTTTTGTTTTTTGTTTTGTTTTTGGTGATGAGTCTTATTAATTTAAAAATGAGAGGAAAATATCTGGATAATCCAAAGGGTATTTGCGCGTAGATGAATATAACGAATCCAAATAGAATTGGAACTCGGCTTTGTCATTAACAATTCTGAGCCATTATCCATTACACCAACCGCACATCTAAGCTTACTGCACCTGGTATTCGAAAGCGGTCACTCATCTGAGTATTGAACCGGCTCGACTTAGCTTAACTTCAGTCATCAGCCGGGAACTAGTGTTTCAACGGGAAGTGGCCGTAAGCCTCAAATAAATGCTCAAAATATTTATGTCAGACCTTAAAATCACCTTGGTTAGCAAATTGATCTGCTGGTGAATAAATAAATAAGTACTGTCTTCTCGTCTGAAAGGGAGTATTCATATTTCGGCGTTTTGCCTTGATTAAATTTAATAAATAACACTCAAAAACTTGACAATGCTTCGGAAAATATAGCATATTAAAAAGCGAAGATACTTTGAAAAATACCGTCAAAAAAGAAATGAAAAAAAGATACGATCTACTTTACGATCAACACTTACGAAAGACAAGTGGTACCAATGATGAATTTAAAAATATTAATCAATACAACGTAATTATTTCTAACTGAATTTCTCGAATGAGGAGTCATCATTATTTGCATTATTTATTCTAGGACAATTTTCCCCATCTTTGTTGTTGCGATCCCAACTTTCCGCAACTAACAGGCAGATTAGGTTTAAGATTTCAAGTTCACTAAAACATTGAACAAATTCTGAGCAATAACCTAGTAGGATAAAGCTTTGATCTGTGAATATAATGACATAGTAAGTGTGCGTTCAATCCCTGGACTTGGCAGCGTGTACTAAGTAGAAGATATTCTTATACATAAACAGTGGAACGAGAACAGTGTATCCCCAAAGATTAATTGACGGTTCAGTTCAGAATTCCTTGTAAGCTACTCAGATCAACATTCACCTGAGGAAGGCCGGAGGATGAAACGGCCGAAAAGCTTAGATAACAACAACAAAGATGAGAAGATAGTTCGAATATTTTTATGTGCCGTGTCCTTCCAGGACATAGGTGATCGTGGACTTATATTTGTCCCTGTCTCTTGTCACTATCGATTCATTTCCTCTTTGTATATCTGCCAAATCCCACTCCGACATTCATTTGCTTCAGCCTTTCAAACATGATTTGCGCTGCTTTCCCATGTCTCTTTTTCATTCTATCCGTCTTGTGAGTATTAGATTCTCCAGGTCCCCTTTCCTCATTACGTGTCCTCGGGACCACAGCTGTCTCTTCCTGATGTCAGTTATGAGTTTTCCTTTCATTTGCATCCTCTCCAACACCTGTCCTCTTCCTCATCCTTAAAAAGATCGTCCAACATTCGCTGCCACACAAAAGGATATATATCACATAGCTGTCCATTATTCTTTTCTTTGTCTCTAATGAGATTTTCTTTCCTCTCAGTATTCTGGTTAGCTTTTGAAATGCGTTCTTTTGCTATGCCAATCTATCATCCTTTGTCAGAACATCTTTAAGATATTTGAATGTCTTTACTTGTTATATTTTAATTTCTCCGACATGTAGTTGGCATTTTGCGGTCTTCTCTTTGATGATGACCACGCATTCAGTTTTTATTAACATTTATGCTCCGTCCTTTCTTCTCGCTTTCTTTGCTATATTCTGTAGGAGGTCCTGCATTTTCCTTTTCGTGTCTGCTCTCAGTACTGTATCATCCTAGTATCTTATTTTATTGAGATTTTGGCCGCCAATGACGAATACTGGCAAGGATTTTATTTCTCTTAGAATTATTTTGCTGTATATATTGAATAGCGGTAAGAAAACATTTTTTTAAATCCCTTTCTATTTTTGTATATCTGCTGAATTCATTTCTGTTCCGTACGCAAGCGGTTTACTGCAAATATCGGTTCTTGAATATCCTAATGTTTTTCCAGAAAATGTCGAGGTTGCCTAACCGAATAAAAATAGTGTAAATATCAACAGAAGTACAGATACAAATAAATGTATCATCAAACAATAAGCGTTACTTTTTTAGATTTTCTATTTTACTTAAAATTACTGGGTATAACCTACTGTTGTCTGTTTCTTTAATGACAAATGAAGAATAGTTTTAAAATGTTTGCGTTATTATATTTGTGCTTCTGTTTAATATGTTTAAAATTCCAGAATTTATTAATAAATAATTTGATAAGGGTTAATTGAAGAACAAGCGCTTAGCAAGATTTACATTATCATTTTCTTTCCTTTTTCAATGTTAATCAAGGTATATAAGGATCTGTTCACTCTACACTCAGTTCTAAACTGAACCCTTTATTCACTCTACGGGGCGTGACCAGTTCTTGCTTCACTGTTTATGTGTAGGTATAGTTCTTATGTTATTTAGTAGAGTATTTAGTGGCTGAGTGGTTAAAATGTTCGCTTTCTGGCCATGAAATCCGAGTTCGAATCTCAGGCATGGTCGATTTGTCAGGAAAAAACCTCGTGATGTTAACGGTCTGGTACAGGCAATCTCAATGTGTGACACATTTATAAAGTATCTCTAAACTCAAAACTTGGGTTTAATCCGTTGTATGCTGTCTTGGTCTTGTTTAGATTGTTGTTCACAACGCTAAACGCGCGCTTACACTTTAACTGAATTTCAGTAATAGTATGCATGAGAAAGGGTCTACTATGGGGTTTAGCTAGACAGGCATCCTCGGATATGAGATGCTATACATACATACATACAAATAACATAACAACTAGAAGATATCTTTGGACGAAAACAGTTTACTCTTGAAAACTAAATAATGAATTCAGTTCAAATTTTCCTTTAGACTAACCTGATTGGTATACATTGAGGAAAGCCGGTGAGAACTACTGCTGAAACACTGTGATAAAAAAAAGTAAAGACACGAAGATGAAGACAATTTTCCGAATACAAATAGTGTATATATTAACCTCTTGTACCAGAAATTTTGACAAATGTCGCTTAGGAATTGTTTCACTTTTTATAATTTTCAAACATGACGCTTTGTTGAAAAGCATAGCCGAATATAAATTTCGCATCCAACAACATTTATATTAATTTCTTATCTTTATATAAATAGGGCAAAACGAGACAATCGATCAAAGAAATCTTTAGAAATAGATACAAGGGAAAGGTTTTTTTTAAAAAAATGTCAATCAAGGAAAAAGAACTCAGTATAGCAGATGAGATAAAATAAGCTTTAAACAAGAAAAAAACTGCTGCAAATATGCAAAATATCAGAGGATAGAATGTTGAATCTATCAAATTGTTCGAATTATTATTTAGACGAAAAACAAACAAGAATAAACTGTGGTTGCTAAAGGAAATTATTTTATATTTATTTTATTAAACTACAATATTTATTTACTACATTTTTACAAGCAAACATTTTAATGGCCTGTCGTCATTTTTTCTGTGTTTGATCAGGAAGTCGCTGATGGAAATGAGGTTCATAATTTTTTCACTTTAAATTCTAAAACGCCAAAACATCAGAACATCTCACACATCCAAGTGTTTTCAAATACCTTACAATGTTTATATGAGATATGCAGAATATATCTGCGATGTGTCGTTTCGTGGATAGTGGATTAGTTTTGAACAGCATTTCAATTTTGCTCATAACCAACGACTCAACGATAGCTGCAGTATTGCAGGTTTCTATTTCAGTGTTTCTACTTCTGAAACTAGCTAAAGTGTACTCTTAACTATGTCACCATTTTCATAAACAGTAAACCATTTTTTACTGTTTGTGCAACTTTTATCATATCCGGAAGTAAATAAGAATCAAATGCCTAAACAGCACTACAATTTCCTCGACATTCACTTTCAACCAGTAAATATTTAAAATTCGCAGATTTTAAAAAATCGGATTACAAAAACGCGTTGATATGTAACTTTTCCTAAAATGTATATATGTCATGAATATCCGTAAAATATTAAGTTAAATCCAGTGTTCTAATGCTACCTGTAAAAAAGGCAAAGAACTTATTTTAACCCAACTTAATATACAATTAACCTGGAAGTCGTTAAAGACGTTTGATCTTTGAATAATTTTACTATGAGTCTATATAAATGAAATAATTATTTAAAATATTAAAAAGTTTTGCAGAAGACTAATACTATTTCGATCGCCCAGAATTCCCTTTGGTTAATTGCATATTGTTTAGATAATTTTGCAAATTATTGTTACATTCATTATTTTTGACATAAACATGTCGTCTTGGCAAGGATTTTTTGTAACAATTTATATTTTTATTGAGACTTCTCTCTTCTGCACCTGCGTACATTGTTAAAGGTTCTCGAGAAAAAAAAAATTATTAGTTTATGTGCCAGTTATTATTGTATTTTTGAATAGATTTATGCGATTAGCCAAATAGATTGTTGTTTTAGCTGTGCGTGTCTTTCTTTTCTAAACATGTATTATTGGCCTTTCCTTAAATCATTTGCAGCTGTTGTCGTTCACAATTACTAACTTCTTTGGGTTTTTGCGGCTATATTTACACAAACAACTGTTTCTATTTATGTGCTGTTGCTATAAAGCATTTCAAATAAATTGTTACCAAACAATAAATAAACAACAAAGTATCATAAATCAAGTATGCATACGTGCAAACGGATAGCTGTGTTCAAAGATCTTTTTTATTAAAAAAAGAAACAGCGATTTTTTAATTACATATATTTTCATACTTTGCTGATTATTGTTACATAATCCGTTTACTTTCCTCACATAAAAGTCTTTAAGGTAGAAAGTTATTTTCTTTTTTTAATACTAATTAAGTAAAAAGAAAAGGAAACAATGATTTATGTTAATGATTCTAAAGAGGACTAGAAGATCTCGGATTTATAATCGATACCTTGAATTTAACAACAAACAGCAATGTGGCTATGAGAGATTAGTAAAGAAACTTGAAAAAATCTATTAGATAAGGTAGAAAAATACTATTAGAAAGAAAGGAAACAGGAAGCAATATTATTAGCAAGAAAGACTGGCTAAGATGCAAATTACATATCGGGGACATCAAACGTAAACAGATATCAGCCTTTCTTTATTTAGATATTATAGTAAGAAATGATAAAACAGAGAAATCCAAATGCTAATGGCAAAAATTGCGTTGTAGTGTAATGGATATCATTTCAGAATGAGGAATCGGGAAGCTGAGTTTGAATTCTAGTCGAATTCATTTCGTTCACTTACGCACGAATATCCTTGGGAAATGTATTTGTCCACCTCTTCAAATTCCAGTTATAGATTAAATAGAAAGACAAACTGGGTTTTCTAGTCTTGGTTGGCAAAATTATTTTTGCCGTGGTTGGAAACCAGTCTACCCCAGAAAGTAATAGCAACCAACAGTGGAAAAATATTTTGCCTATTCAGTCAGGTCTCGAAAGAGACAAGATCGCTCAAGCATGAAGCACTCAACTATCAATGGTATTATTAATCGCTTCTCGACAAGAAAACATTTAGCATTCAGTGAGCTAGCAAACAGTACAGCTTTTGGATGAAAGTTATAGATTCTTTAACTTCAAACACTTTTTTTCAAATCTAGAAGCTTTTATAGCTCCTTCCAGTATTGATTGTGGTTTGCTTCCTCATCCTTTTTTGAATTAGTGTAGAAATTTGCTTATGCCGTTCTTTTATCTTCGAGTTATATGTGCTACCAATTTTAGTTGCTCAGTTATGTAGTTTCTGTCATATTGTACAGTTTTTTGTGATTTTGTAGCGCCAGACCACAATGTTCAAAGAAGCATGGACAATTCCAAGAGCCTCAGAGCTTACTTGCAGAGATAAATTGGAATAGCGAAAGAAGACTTTCAGAAAAAGAATAAAATATTAAGGAATCGGAAAATAGAAATGGAAACATAATGCTCGAGTATTATTTTTATTTTGTATATAAATTCCTATATGGCAGCAAACAGTGTTTTCTAACAGCTTATAAATACAATGAAATTTGTTTCTACTGACGGATTTCGAAATCACAAATCACTGGTCTTACTAGAAGCAAGAATGCTTTAAAGAGAATATACGCTACAAAAATACGATGCTAACTGAAAACATTGGGACACAGGATAAGGAAGATTTCGGAAATTTAGAACACACACATCATATTGAATGTAAGAGAACCAAAAGAAAAACAGGGATTAAGTTACTTGGCAAAATGGAGTCAATCTATAGTGGGTCAAGGACCGCCAAAAAGAAAAAAACAAAAACAAAATAAAACAAAGAGAGCTGGCATAGGAGTAAGAGTTACTTCAAGGGGAAAAAGACAAGAAGTTAGGATGAGGCATGGGATACGTTCTGAAAGGACAAAGACATTCTGAGAAAGCAAAAAGTCAATTTGCATCGTGGAGTTCGAATTACAGCTGATTTCATTGCATTCACTTATGCGCAAATACCCTTGGGAAAGGTATTAATTTGTTCCTTCCCACCAGTTATGGGTTAAATGACAGGACAAATTGGGTTTCTATAGCCTTGGTTGGTAACCAGTCTACCGCAGAAAGTAATGGCAACCTACTGCCGAATAATCTCCTGCCCAGTCAGTCATGTCTCTTTCAAGAAATGATCGCTTAAGAGTGTATCACGTATGTCGCTTAACTGACTGACTGGGTATCAACAATACTGTCAGAAGAAAAAAGCTTCATGTGTGCTAAAGGAACAAAAACCACAAAGAAAGGCTGGAGTGCCTAAAATATAACTATACTGCTTCATACAACGCAAAACTCGTACAATTTACTTTTATTTTGCCTTGTTCCTATTTTCAGGTTCTGGGGATAAAAATGACATAAATGTATTGATTTTTATTAATCAGGAGTAGTTTTAATCTTTACCGCTGCTTTTGATCGCAACAGTCTTGATTGAAAAAAGAACCCCCGAAGAATTTGGCAATAATTTTCTAATGCTACTTTACTATTGCTAGATTCTAAAACAGGCTAATCTAAACCATTGAAGAAATGTTGGTATTTGTATTGCGACCCTGTATGTGTGAGACATGCATATTTATCTTAATCTCAGTTTTATTTTTTATAGCGAAAAATTCTGTGCGTTATGGTCTTCAAAGCAGTCGCTCACGTGACCTAAAAGTTTTGGTTTGAGTTTTGTTTTACGGCATATCAACCTCCGTGAATTATTTAATGCAAAAAAAGTGGGGTTTTAAGTTATTTTTTTAATGTTCGGTTATTCAGTCAGATTTTAATGATTTTCTTTTATTTTAGAAAACTGAAAATGTCTTGTATTCAAAAATGTTTTGCTAAGATTATTTTTCCTTAAAAAATGTGTAATATTTTTTCTTCAAAAATGTATTGTTGATAATATTTTCCTTCAAAAATGTCTATTTTTCTATAAATGTATATTTTTGTATATATATTTCTACAAAAGAGTAACTTCCTACTTTCATAGTGTTTGACGCCAATTTGGGGGTTAACTATTTGCCCATAAATGGGACCCTAACAGGTGATACCACTCACCCCAGTTTGGGGGTTAACTATTTGCCCATAAATGGGACCCTAACAGGTGATATCACTCCTGATCAGGGCGGACCTGAGAACAACAGCAATTAAGATGTGGTTCCCTGCTCCTTACAACCTCCCAATCAGAGGCCTTGGTGCTGAATGCAGTTTACAGTCATGCGCAGGACTTGTGACCTAAAAGAGACCAAAATGATAAATAAGTAAATGAAATTTAGATTTTTGAATAAATTCCGTCAGTCTTATATTAACAAACACACCTGGGATTGATAGTGTTATGAATGCAGGTTAATCATGACAGACTGTCCTTCATGTTAGTATTGATGACGAACGTTAGAATTGCTAGCCGTAAATCGGGAAATTGTGTTGGGAAAATAGTTGTTAAGAGAAGAAGTTAGCGTGGGGAAATTGATCTGTTAATCATGATAGAAAATATCCTGAAATATTACCTACCTACCGATTTACCGACATACTCAGCCGGTACAATAAAAAAGTTTCATTTTTACAGTCTATGCTTGTATAGAGGAGCTAATACGAAGACATCTATTAAAGAACTGTTCTGGAGGAATCTAGGAAATGTCCGAAACTCACTGGAAGATATTTATATATTTTTGATCTGATAGAATGGCAGTCGATGAGAATTTCGACTAGAGTTAAAAACAATAATATTCACTTAATTCTGTAATAAAACAAAAGGTAAAATTCTTCATTTAAGATTAACAGGTATGTATTGTTTCACTACGAGGGTCGGTTGAAATGTCCATAAGCTGACAAAGATAGTCATAGAATGTGACCAAATGAAGCTTATTTGTCAACATATTTACCCTTGCGATCTAAAGATAACGAAGCTGCCATCTTGTTTGTAAAAAATATTACCAACAGGAGATATGTTTCCCAATCAAGTGTTATTTCATGTTTGAGACCAGATGATAGTCAGATATGGCCAAAAAAGAAAACTCAGGATGATGATCGAACAGTTTAAATCCACAGTCAAGTCATTAAAGCCAAGGACTTGTGTGTTTGATCATTGTCGTGATTAAACAAGCCACTTTTACTTAGTCTAAGACCAAACGCCCAAACTATCATAATTGGCTAGGTATGTTGGCATATTAATCTGAATTGAAATTGTGGCTCTTTTGAAGACAGTCAATAAACACGATGCCTTTTACACGGTTATTGAAACATAAATTATTATTATTATTATTCTATGGCAAGTTAATGAGGTAGAAATTAAGCAGATGCGACAATCAGTATGAAAATTGCACCTATCTTGCTGTTCTTCAAGAAATTATACATTTTGCTTGTACATACCTAACGCTATGATTTCCTAGATCAGAATCAAAACTATTCTTCCTAACCCTGTGCTTTCTATGCTGGAAAACTTAGGTTTTCTGACCGAGAAGCTTATATAAAAATATGAAGCAGAGACAGAATTTGTAAAAGTGAGGATAAGGTGATGGAGATACAGGCATCAGAAGTAGCAAAGTTAGGAGGCAAATTATTACAGAAAAGCAATAAAACTATATATATTTATACAAATATATACATAATTAGAAGCAAAAGAGAACCGACTTGTTTCATCGTATGATAGACTTTATCAAGCCGATAAATTCCACAATGGAAGGAAACACGTCGGGTAATTTAGATTTTATTTTTTCCTTTATTCATACATTTCTTTATTGCTTTGTTTTTCTCGATAAAACCAGACAACATCTTTGGTAAAACATTTTTCCGAATTTCTTCTCTATCAAAATAGAAGAACTTGTTTAAAAGAATAGCAAGACGTAACAAACGCGCGAAAGAAAGACAACTCCTGTGATATTTGACTTATTCTTCTTCTTCTATGTGCCCTGTCCCTTCAGGACGTAGGCGATCATGGATCTCCACGTCTCACTATCCCTTGTGGCTCTTAGTGTGTTTGCTCCTGTTGCTCCTGGCAACCCCCGTTCCGTCATCCACCCGATCAGACCCTGCAAATATGTTATCCGCTGCCTTCCTCTGTCTCTCCTTCCTTCTATCTGTCCAGTCAGTATCAGGTTCTCCAGGCTCTCCTTCCTCATTGCATGTCCCAGTTACTTCAGTTGTCTCTTCCTGATGCTCAGCATCAATTTCCTTTTTGTTGACATTCTTTCTAACACTTCGTTGTTGCTTGTATGCTCAGTCCACGATATCCGTAGCATCCTTCTGTAGAACCACATTTCGGCCGTTTCCAGTTTTGTCCTCATTTTCGATGATATTGTCCAGCATTCACAGCCGTATTGAAGAACTGACATCACGTAGCAGTCTAGCACTCTTTTCTTCGTTTCTATTGAGATCTTCCTGTGTGTTAGTATTTTGCTCATCTTCTGGAACGCGTCCTTTGCCATGCCAATTCGCCTTCGGATCTCCGTGTCGCACTTTCCATCTCCTATTAGAACACTTCCTAGGTACTTAAATTCTTGGACTTGTTTGATTCTGTTATCCCCCACCTGTATTTGGCATTTTGGGTTGTATCTTTTGCTGATGACCATGCACTCAGTTTATTTGTAGTCCCTTCTTGTCACTCTCCACTGCTACTTTCTGTATGAGATCTTGCAGTTTCATTTCCGTGTCCGCAATCAGTACTGTATCGTCCGCGTATCTTATGTTGTTCAGGTTGTGGCCTCCAATAACAAATCCTGGTGTGTCATCTAGGGTCCTCAAAATATTCTCGCTGTATAGGTTGAACAAATCCGGTGAAAAGACACATCCTTGTCTGACGCCTTTTTCTATTTTTGTGTATCTACTGAGGTCGTTACCTGTCCGTATGCAGGCTGTTTGCTGCCAGTAGAGATTCTTGATTATTCTTATGTCTTTGCCGAAAATGTCGAGGTTGCCTAGGTCTTAAATGTGCATGTCTCCGCATTCTACCGCCCGAAAGCTGGGGTTCTCCGAGGCTCTATCCTAGGCCCGATGCTCCTTCTAATCTTTATAACTGATCTCCCAGACGTGATCAAATCCTAAGTCGGCATCTCTGCAGATGACACTACCATTTACTCCCGCATCAGTAAGAAATCATAAACAAACTCGCTGCTGATCTTGAGAAGGACCTACACTCAGTAGTGGACTCGGGTAGGAAGTGACGTGTAAATATCAATGCTATCTGTCAACCATCACAAGCGATCTCTCCTACCCCACCATAAGCATAAAGCAACTGAATCTCCTTGAAAGCAATAACTGCGCCTCCTCCACCTGACCCTATCTTCCGACCTTAAGTGGAATTATTACATTGAGTCAATAGCTAAATCCACTGCTAGGGTGGTTGGCTCAGTGTCGTCCAAGAAATATTTCCTCCTGAAACCATCTAGCACATATACAAATCAACCACCCGACCGTGCATAGAATAGTATTGCCACATGTGGCCAGGCGCTCCTGCTGTTCATGTCAGTGTTCACCACAGGCTCCAAAGGAGAATCTGTAATGTGATAGGTCTGTAATGTGGCAGCTCGACTCCAGCCACTTTCTCAGCGGCGGGATGTGGCTTCACTCTGTCTGTTCTGCAAATATTTTCATAGCTTCTACTCTGAAGAACTTAGATCACTGTACCTCTTCCACAAGAATTTACTAGTGCAACCAGACTGTCAACAAGGGTCCACCCTTTAACAGTTAAATCATCCAAATGGAGGCGACAATTCAACTTCAGCAGCTACATCTTCTAGCACTTCTCGCCTGTGGAACTCCCTTCCGTATACTTTCTTTCCTGATGGCTAAAACCTCCAGGAATTTAAATGCAATGTCAATGCCCATCTCTTACCTATTTGTCTCCAGTTCTTTCTACATCACCTCGTGTATCGTGTTCTTTTCCTTTCCATCTACCTTAGAAGCTGTCTTCACACCTGTGTTCCCATTCTTCTCTTTACCTTTCTCTGACACCCACTGTAACTGGTTCGTTTTTCTCCTCACTAAACTTTTTACTCTCTTATGTAGCCCCTGCGCATTAGTGGCGTTACCGCCTTACTTGGGGTGAAACGATTAAAGAATAGAATAAATATTGATTTCTAAGTTAGTAGAACAGTCATTAAAGCATAAATTATTATTATGTTGTCATTTTTTATCATATTTCGATTTCTTCTATGGTCGCACTACCAACCAAGTCTGCGGGAAGACCTAAGGCAGGTCGTGGTGTGTTGGTATGGCTCCAGTTTATGTTTTTTCTATCTTCCTAACATCGCTAGCGTTACACAAAAAGGTTCTCTTTAGTGTGTGGGCTGTACTTAACAAAACATTTTTTTGTATATCTTTTAAGCTGAGGTTTCCGGGGATTCTTTCAATGTGTTGTTTTCTTCCAATTTTTTATCATTCCAAGTGCTCCTACTATCACTGGCACGATTCTTGTTTTCTATTTCCTCATTTTTCTATTTCAATTTCCAGGTCTTTATATTTTGTCAGTTTTTCGAATTCCTTGGTTGCTATATTACAATCCGCTGGACAAGCCATATCAATTAATAGGCAAGTTTTTCTTTCTGGTTTTTAACAATAATGTCCGGCCTATTTGCTTCAATTTTCTGTCTGTGTAGATGGTGTAATCCCATAGAATGGTGATATATTCTATTTCTTTAACCGGTGCTGGGTGATGTTCATATCAGTGTTTGTTTACATATTTTCCAGAGTGTTTGCACATCGTCTAGTGTAAATATTGCCCCACTCTATTGTGACGATTTTTATATTCATTTGGGGCAAGTAAAGAACATCCTGAGATTAGATGGTCTATTGTTTCTTGGTATTTATCACAGAACCTGCATTTTGGATCTACATTATTAGGTATAATATTTAATTGAAAGTTCCGAGTAAAAATAATTTGGTCTTGCACTGCAAGAATACAGCCTTCAGTCTCAGACTTTAATCCACATGCACGTAACCATCGATGAATACTAACTTTACCAACATTGGATTTATTGGAATGTTCTGGATATTGACCATGCAGAGGTTTGTCTTGCCAGCGTTGTTTCATCTGTTCAAGAGCTTTATCCTTGACTTTCATTTTCATATTTTTTTGCCGCAATAGTTGGTTCTAGACTTCTGTTTTGCTTTTCTACAGAATCTACTAAATGTAATTCTTGTTTGTATTTACGACCTTCTTTTATTATTGAATATTTTTCTTTCTGTTTTCATGTTGTTTGACTAATTGTATCATCCAGTCCTTTGTCGTTTCTATGTATGTTAGTAAGCCAATAGTTGTTGTCTTGTATGACAATTCTAGCTGAATAAGACCTCTTCCACATTCTTTACGGGGTATGTATAGAGGGTCTATATCAACCTTTGCATGATGCATCTTATGCTTAGAAAGAGGCTTTCTTGTTTTAGAATCCATTCACCTGATGTCGTTTAGAGTCCAGTTTAAGATGTTGAAACTATATTGGACAACTGGGATGTCAAGGCTATTAATGGCTAGAATTCTCTTCTGAGAATTCAATTCAGTTTTTAATATCAGTTGTAGTCTTCTATAGTACTCTTTACGCACTATTTCTTTCATTTTTTATGGTGAATTTTGTCACTCTGATTTACACTAAGTATTTATAAGCTTTTATTATTATTATTATTATTATTATTATTCAGTAGCAAGTAAATGAGGCAGAATGTGATATTTATATAAATATATTTTCAGTCACATCTGTAAATACGCACGCACACACACACACACACACACACACACACACACACACACACACACAAACACAAACATACACACACAACTAAATCCGAAGTACTTTCGTTGTATTACGTGAGTCGAAAAGAGAGAGGGTAAGAGAGAGAGAGTGAGAGGCAAAGAGAGAGAGAGAGAGAGAGAGAAAGTGAGAGAGCATGGAGAGTGCAACGCTTGAAATACTGAAAGGCGAGGAAGGAAACGAAAAGGGGTAATACTTTAGAGATGATGATGTTTTATGTAAAGGCAGAGCATACATTTTCTTATTCCATTTTTGCATATGAAACTAATCCTATATAATAATGATAATATTTAAATAATATTTAAATGAAAAACATGAACGAAATTTCGATGGAAGAATGGGGGCGGGGAGAATGATTGCCAATATTTGTCAGAAGAGATAAAGAACAAAATAATGGATAAACTGTGTTGTCCACATTCGAAAGAACCTTAGGGATTTTGCTACCTTGTGGCGCTTAGCACGCATTCTCCTCTTATACCACGCAACCCCCACTTTGCTATCCACGTGCTCAGGCCCGTCAAAGATGGTTCATGATGCTTTCCCCTGCTTCTGTTTCCCTCTATCTGGCCTGTTAATATCAGATTCTCCAAACCCTCCTTCCTCATTGCATGTTCCAGAAACTTTAACTGTCTCTTCCTGGTACTCGGTATTAATTTCCTTTTCGTTTCCATCCTTTCCAGTAATTTCATGAATGCTCACATACTCGATCCATGATATCCAAAGCATTCTAACATAATTTATTTAAACTATAAAGAACAATTTAAATAAAATACTATCACTATTTGATGCTCTGCATTTATTTTGTAGTGCATACTGAAGACTTAAATATCTATAAGTTGATTCGCAATGAGAAATTAATGGTAATTTAAGCGAGCATAAAGTGTTTATTATAGAGAGACTGATTTTTATGGGTAGCCGAAGGCTATGCTTAGATGAGTAAGTTTAAGTCAGAGTAAGATCATTTTGGGAAATTTCTGAGAAAAGTAAAAAACTAACCATCATCTCCATATATAAAAAACATATTGCACACTTAGATCAGACTGAGGGTTTATAACAACATTTTCTGCAATGGATGAAATTGTGTTTATCCACGAATAATTTCAAACTTTCGCGCGCTAGAAAAAGATAAACCACAAAATAATTACTTTCACAATAAAAAATGAGTTTATATTTCTGAGATGAGTTATTATTCGAACTGACTTAATTCAAAGAGTTGTGAGTTCAGTCCCAGGCACCAATGGAAAGCGCTAAAAAGGCGAATTAACTAAAACTGAGATCTCCAAAAGCATTTACCCTAGTAGACGAAATTAAGAATTGGTTTCGAAATTTCAGCAAATATTACCTGAAAAGAGGCCGGAACATACACTAGCTGAAATGTTGTGAATGACACAAAAGAAATGAGGACCACAGTCGGAACAATGAAAACAATGTTGACAAGATAATTATTTTGACAAAAATTAATTAAAAAAAATATTTTTATGACATGTGAGATATCGGCATTAAAAGAGAAAATAATCTTTGAATATTAATTTACTTCTCAGTTTGATACTTGAATATATCTGCACAAACTTAAGATGAGTGTGCGGTTACATTTTATCTAATCATTTCACCACAAGATATATGAAGAAGCTACTAAGATTCAAGGGATTTCTGAGAATGAATTGAACTGAAAAATATTCTTCTTCTCCTATGTACTATCTTCCTTCAGGACGTAGGCGATCATGACCCTTGATCTCTCCTTATCCCTCGTTGTTATTCTTCTGTTACCCCGCCAAATCCCATTCTGCCATCTACCTGCCCAGGCTTGCTAAATATTAATATATCTGTCTCTCTTTCCCTCTCTCTAGCCTGTGAGTATCAGATTCTCCAAAGCTTCCTTCCTCATCGCATGTCCCAGGAACTTCAGCTGTCTTTTCCTGATGCTCAGTATTAATTTCCTTTTCGTTTTCATCCTTTCTAAAACCTCCTCGTTGCTCACGTGCTCAATCCATGATATCTGTAGCATCCTTCTGTAGCACAACCATTCAGTTGCTTCAAGTTATTCCTTCATTTTTGATGATAGTGTCCAGCATTCGCTGCAATATTGAAGAACAGGTATCACATAGCAATCTAGTACTCTACTGAGAATAAATGACAATAAAAATGTTTCAAAGCGACAGAATATAAAGATTTACGTTGCATTTAATGTTTTTGATATTGTGCTTGACAGGAAAACCTGGAAGAGAGTTCCAAAGGCAAGAGAATAGACTGTTAGATTAGAATAGAATATACAGTTACATTTATTAAATCTAACACTAAAATGATCAGACATAGTCAGTCATTTAAGTCGGTTAAGTGCCATAGGTGATAAACACTTGGGCGATCATGTCTCTTTCGATCCATGGCTGATTTTTTTCGCGGTAGGTTGCCATTTCTTTCTGCAGTATACTGGTTGCCAACCAAGGTTCTAGACCCAATCTGTGTTGCTACTCAAACCATAGATAGAGGGAGAAATGATAGATTAATTTATTTCTCAAGATTATTGGCACGTAAATGAATGCAAGAAATTCAACTGGAATTCAAACTCGTCTCTCTGAATTCTTATTCCGAGCCGATATACACTGCATCCCAACGCACATCTGTATCCCGCTTAAATTCATGAAGTTAAGGTACCAAAAAAGAAAGCTCATCAGAACAATTACTATGGAAATATTTATAGAAAAGAAACAGGAAATTACTTTACGACGGTTGGGATGAGACTGGAATCAATATGCTAGCTCTGGATCGATAACATTGCAGATTATTTTAATTTATTTCAGATCCTGGGCCCGACGCTCTTCCTTATTTTCATCAACGACCTCCCAGATGAGATCAAGTCCGAAGTAGGCATCTACGCAGCTGACACCACAATATACTCCCGCTCCAGTAAGAAACCTGGCATGGCGGACAGACACAATCTCGCTGATTACCTTGAACGGGATCTACACTCTGTGGTGAATTGGGGCAAGAAGTGGCTTGTCAACTTCAATGCGTCCAAGACCAAGCTGTTGTCTGTCAACCATCACAGGCAACCTCTCCTGATTCCCATAATCATGGACCAAGCGATTCTCCCTGAGAGCAATACACTGCGCCTCCTCGGCCTTACCCTCTCTTCTGATCTCAAATGGAACCGCTACATCGAATCCATAGCTAAATCCACTGCTAAGAAGGTTGGGTCACTGTGTCGATCCAGGAGGTTCTTTCCGCCTGAATCCATCTTGCATATATACAAGTCTACCATTCGACCCTGCATGGAGTACTGTTGCCATTTATGGTCAGGCGCCCCTGCCGCTCACCTCAGTGTTCAAGACAGACTCCAAAGGAGAGTTAGTAACGTGATAGTTACTGACTTGGCGGCTCGACTACAGCCACTTCCCCACCGACGAGATGTGGCCCCCCTTTGTCTGTTCTATAAGTACTTTCATGGCTTCTGTTCAGATGAACTTAAGTCACTGGTGCCTTCTCAACAGGTGTTTACTCGTGCAACCAGAATGGCAACTGGGTCCCACCTATTCAGTTAGGTTAGCCAAATGCAGACCACAATTCTACTCCTGCAGCTTCTTCTCTCGCACTTCCCGCCTGTGGAACTCGCTCCCATATTCTTTCTTTCCTGACGGCTACAATCTCCAGAAATTTAAATGCAATGTCAATACTCATCTATTAACCACTGAACTCTAGCTCTCTCCCCTCCCCCGTATATCCTTCCCTTTCTCTCCACCTATTTATCTGTCATCGCACCTGCATTCTCAACTTTCTATTGCTTCTTCCTAATTGGTTTGTAATCCTCTTCTCCCTCCTCTAATTAATTTTCTTTCAGTTATGTAGCACATTTTCTTTCAGTTATGTAGCACATCAGTGGCATTTACGCCTTGCCCGGGGTGAAATGATTAAAAAAAAAATTCCAAGACTTTGAAATAAGTTCACCAGATCAAATATTATAATAATAATCAATACCCTGACAAATGGTAGAGTTACATAAATGCAAGGCAGATTCGGGTTAGTAAAATTATCGAACACAAAACAGTGAATCAACTTTTATAGCAGCTGGCTTAGGTATTGTCTTGAACTGAGGAATTAATAAAATCATCGTCCTTTAAAGATTCTGGGAAGGAACGTCAAAATTTCTAACCCAAAGATATTTAAATTTGTCAGTGGGGACTGTATATTATTATTATCTAGACGAAGAGGTGATTTCAGGTAACAAAGATTTAGTTTAACAGAAGGATGTCTAGAATACTATGAACGGAGTATATAAACACACGGATGTTTGATGGAAAATATATAATGAACTGTCATTTATACTTAGAATCAATAAGAAACAGCTGAAATGTCTGCGACACATAATGAGGAATCGAGGCTTTCTCACACACAGGCCGTAATGAAAGCAAGCCGTGCAAAAGGAAACAACGAGTAACCTATTTAATGATCTTGTATGGCTGAATCTCGCTGCAGGTACGTGAGGGGTAGTAAATATCATTGATATGTGCTACAAAACATAGGGTACTGTAGAGATTCATGATCGGCCATGAGGCAAAGAGACATGGCACATAAAAATCACATGGTTCATCATGTCTGAGAAAGATATTTGCAATATTTACTGCGCAATGTTTGACTTTGATTAAAATCAATGTTTTTCATACGTGCTGGATTAATTCATTGCGCAATATTTTTGCTGGAAACATTTTTTTTTTATTTTTTTTTTTTATAAGCGTTTCACCCCGAGCAAGGCATGTCACTGCCACTACTGTGCAGGGGGCTACGTAGAGAGGAGAAAGGCTGGTTAAATATAGGACATAACAGAGGGTGGGTGATAGGCGGGTGAGGATACCGAGAATGAGGGTTGGGTAGATGAGAGTGTTGTGAGAATAGTTGGGAGTTAGTGTGATAGGAGGTGTCTATTGACCCTACATTTAAACACCTGGAGATTGTAACTGTCGGGAAAGCAGACTTGTGGAAGGGAGTTCCACAGGCGGGAAGAAAAAAAAAACAATGATCTTGTTATATTTGAAATTTTGTTTAATCTAAGGTGTCGACTGTAGACGGAATCATCGTTTGCATGTGAATTGTTCCAACTTTCTTCTCTATCAAAACAGAATATTTTATTTGAAAAAATAGGAGGGCGTAACAGAAATACTCTACTGACATTTCACTGATTAAAATAAATACTATTATTTCTAAAGAGATTAATCATTGAAACATGAATTATTATTGCTATTGTTATTTTCTGTCAAATTAATGAGGCAGAAATACAAGAAGATGCGCAAATCCGTTGTTTAAGAAATTATACTCATATTCAGTTTGTTTTTATATACCTACTGCTATGAATTACTAGGTCAGCTAACGGCCAGAATTGCTTTACCTGACACTATACTTCCCATGCTGGAAAGACTTGCGTTTTCTGACCGAGAAACCTTCATAATAATATAAAATAGCGACAGAGATTTTGAAAAGCAAAGGTTTGTTGATGGAGAAACAGGCGTCTGAAATAGGAAAAGTAGAAGGTAAATTATTACGGAAAAACATAAATCTAATATATATATATATATATATGTGAACAGCTTTTGAGATTTGAAAAAGAAATCACACGACCGGCGGTCGAAAGCGATGGAAAATTTACTCACCCCAAAATCATTTTACTCGAATGACAACAGAATTTGATATTTTCTCTTAAAAATAGCCTAAACTTTTAATGATAATGCTTTGTTTTTATTAAATTTGACCCCTTTTAACATCATGATATGCTGTTTTTTTTTGTTTTTTTTTTTTCAATTGAGTGGAGATACCTAAATTCATAGTTTCTTTCTTCTGTTTGACTACAACTTCCGTCTCTCAGATTCTAAAAAAATAACAAGTCTAATTTTCTGAACGCTTTTCTATGAAAGAAATTACATTATTATACAATTTATAAAAAGAATCAATTATAACAGCCATACACAAACACACACAAAAGTACGCGCATTCTCACTATCTATTTCCATCAAGTTTGCCGTAACTCACGTCCTTTCCTTTGTCATATACTTGAGCTTTTAGAATATAATGTTAATATTTCTAGCCTCTACAAGCCGGATATTGAAGACTGTCAGAGAATTTTAACCGTGTAAATACTTGCCACTTGCCTTTGATGGTTGACAACGTTTGGAAAACTTAATAAGATTAACGATTTTATCAGTAAATTCCTGTCATGCAGTAACATACAAGGAAAGCTAGATAAACGCACATGTCAAGATTTTGTGATAGAGATGAAGATATTAGTTTGAATAATTACTGAAATGATGATGTTAGTTCGTTTCAGAGACTAAGATAATAATTCTTTAATTAAGATATCGAATATCTATCTTACGGCCATGTATTCTGGAGAATTCCAGATACGTGCGTTATATAACAAGACTAACAATCCGGCGATGGATAAAATATAGCTACTTATACTAACAGAGGACTTTGGTATGCGGAGGTGTTTCTGATGTTCGAAAGAGTCGAAACTCAATGAGTGATAAATTATTTAGATTTGTAGGCGATTGAAACAATATTGATGAGTTCTCGTAGATGAAATAAAAGCAGTAATCCTCATGGAAGTTCAAATAACGCATTAAAGAACTGCAACTTAACAGATGTGAAAATTATACTGTATTTTTTGTTATACATCTATATTTATGAAATGAGGTAGTATTTACATTATTTACATTATTCGGACAATTGTCCTCATCTTTGTTGCCATTTGTACGTCGTTTCGGCTGTTGTAGGTTCCGGCCTTCTTCAGATGCTAGTAATATGCACTGATTCCTTACGTTTACGTAGTTTGTAGTGGCTTAATAGAAGGAATACTAAAGAAAACAACATAAAAAAATTACAGTATGAACTCTGGTAAAAAAAATGTTTACTGAACATTACGTTTATAAGTCCCAGAAATTTAGTTATTCTTGTCCTTAAGGACACATGGCCCAGTGGATATAGACGTTGGTTAGTTCCATTGACTTGACCCAAAAAGTTGTGGTTCAATATCAGGTTACTGAACAAGTAACATAGAGAGTCCGGTAAGAGAAAAATAACTCATGATTACCAAAAGAGTTTTCGCACAAGTAATGTGAATGATCCTAGCAACTGAAGAAGGCCGAACCGTACACCGTCGGAACATCTTACAAAGATGAGAACAATAGTTTTATAATGTAAATACTGTGTTTTTTTTTGTTACGAAGAACGAAGAATTCGGGCTGTCCATCTCAGGTAAGTAACAAGTCTCTCTAGCTTCTTGATTCGAAACTAATCGTTTCAATTTCTTCCTACACTGTATTCAGAAGTCTCCCGCTGTAAACGGGACACAGAATCCAATATTTTACATAGAGGACAATGTTCTATTATGCCCAGATATGAAGCCATATTCTGTCAATGTACGCAGCGGTGGTTTATACAGAACAAGCTATTCATCGAGTAATGACAGAACTATTTTTATAGTGCTGTGCGATTTATGTTAACATGATTTATGATTACTTTAGCATATTCTACTCGCGATCTGTATAAGTGGAGTATGGTTTTGAATTATGGCGTGAATGCTTCGACAATTCCAAAATCATATTAACTACACTTTATTATGTCAGAGAGTTTGTAGATTTAATTACAATACGCCACTTTAAAAACAACTCTCATTGTTCATAATTAGAACTAGAGATCAATTTCAGTTTTTGTTATGTTTATTTTATTTTATTGGTGGGGTGCTTACAAAACGAAATCCACGCAAAAAAATATTTATTGAGTAAGTGAACAATTTCATTCAGTTTTTTACTAGAAGAGTATCGGTAATCTTTATCTAACCTTTTAATTTTAATCATGTAACCCTTAACAATAAAGGCAAGAAAGTCGCTAAGGCGCAAAGGGTTGTTGAGGATAAAAACATGTGTGACGGATACTGAGAAAATATTACCGAGTTGAAAGGAGAATAATATAAAAAGATTCAAAATTAGAGATGACGATTGACGTTATATTATTATTGAAAAAATGGCAATATGCTGGAAAGGGTGCCATAAGCAAGAAGTGAAAGAAAAGACATTGATTAGAATTGAACTTGCAATTACGTCTATCAATTTCAAGGACAAATTGAAGCAAACTAAAAGCCAATTAAATACTAAGCGTTAAAGTCGAGAATAAATTTAATCTCAACAATTGCCATGGAAATATTTGTAGAAAAGGCACAGGAAAGCGATTGAAGCCAAAATACTAAATTAGAATAGTAATTCAGATTCTCATTTGTAGTTCTGCTCAGAAGCGTCTGAAACATACCAGAACAGATGCAAGAAGAATATTCAACGAAATGGCTAATGGTATATTTATAAAAATGGAAAGCTTATTCCAGTAAAATTGTAATGAGAATGGTAAAAGATCAGCCCAATATGCCAAATACCGGTTGGGGATACTAGAATCAAGCAGGTACAAAAATTTAAATACCTGGAAAGTGCGTTGTGGTGCAGTGGATATCGGCTCGGAACGCGAAATCGTGGAGCCGAGTTCAAATTCCGGTTGAATTCCTTGCATTAACTTTCGCGCAAATATCCTTGGGAAAGCTATTACTTCCCTCTAGTTAAGGGTTAAATAAGGGTTCTATAGCCTTGGTCGGCAACCAGTCTACCGCAGAAAGTAATGGCAACCTACTGCGGAATAATCTTCTGCCCAGTCTTTCGAGACATGATAGCCCAAGTGTGTATCACGTATGGTACTTTACTGACTAACCTGGGAAGTGTTATAACAGAAGACGGAAAGTGCAACCCAGAGATCCGAAGGCGAATTGACATGGCGAAGGAAGTCTTCCAGAAGTTGAGTAAAGTATTACGAAACAGGACAATTTCACTAGAAACAAGGACGAGAGTACTGGATTGCTATGTGTTGTCAGTTCTTCAATATGGCAGTGAATGCTGGACAATATCATCATAGACGAAGGAAAAACTGGAAGCAACTGAAATGTGGTTCTACAGAAGGATGCTGCGAATATCATGCATCGAGCATGTGAGCAATGATGAGGTCCTAGAAATGATGGAAATAAATAGGAAACTAATACTGAGTATCATGAACAGACAGCTGAAGTTCCTGAGACATGCAATGAGGAAGGAGAGCTTGGAGAACCTGATACTTACAGGCCAGATACAGGGAAGGAGAGACAGAGGAAAGCAACGGATAACATACTTGAAAGACCTAATCAAATGGATGATAGAACGAGGGTTGCAGGGAGTAACAGAAGAAGGCGTGCTAAGTGCCACCAATGATAGATGTGGAAAGCCATGATCGCTTACGTCCTGAAGGGGCAGGACACATAGAAGAAAAAGTATTAGCCGTTTCCTTATAAGGAAACATTCGTCATTCACTGACTGAGCAGAGAGTACTGCTCTCAATTGAAATTTATAAAAATATTTCTCTTAAAAATTTATTAGGAAAATAAATTTCCTAATTTCAGTAGATGCTATTTCCATTATTGATGATGATTTCCTTCCTAAACTGTTATTTGAAGTAGGGAACAACGTTAACATCTTGATTATATTCATGTGATATCGAGTTTGGTTGTTGCTGCTCTTGATGTTCTTGAAGTAATAAGGTTTCTCTTATTTAAGACAGAATTTGATTCTGAAGCACTAGACTACAATATTCAAATAAAGATAGTATTCGCTAAGACTCACAAGTTTCCCTCCCTCAAATACATTTTTAACTATTGATCTGAGAAACTGGTTGTAGACAGCTGATCATTAAAGTATTTCTGAACAGGTTTTGACCCATACATTACTTTTATTTGAAAGTCTCGATCAGACGAGTTTCTTTGAAGACAGTACTCCAGATTTGCTCTTAATGTTTTATTTTTGTAGCAATTCACGATTTTGGACGAAACAACATCTAGAGAAACCTATTATATAGGATGTTCCATTAAGACTCGTTGAAGTTAGCAGTAAATAAAACAGTGTGGAATTTTACTGATTTCACTATTGCATAATGTTAGTTAAGTCATGGCAATTATGTGTTAAAAATAATATTACCTAAATTTTCGCCAAGGCTTCGGTCGGTTGTCAAAATCTTGAATGACATCTCTGCATAGTTGCTCCTTGACTCAACAATATGCCTTATTATCTCATCCTTCAGCTGTTGAATTGTTGTTGGCTTCTTGGATTTAACCTTACTTTTGCGATGATTCCAAACGAAGGAATCTATAGTCGTCAAGTAGCAGGATCGTGGTGTCCAATACTGTTCCGAGAAATGATGTGACCTTGGAATTTCTGTTTTAACGTCCAGTTTCCTAATAGACTTCTATAAGGTTAACACGTTTGTCGATTGTTAATCTTTTCCTGTTTAAAATTGCCAAAGACTGAAGTTGTTAAAAAATTAATAAACAAAGAAATTGGAAAATATTCATTAAACGCTTAAACTTATTTCCCATTTAAAATCGCTCTAAGTTATTTGAACGCCCTGTATATTCAATGCCTGTATCCCCAATGCAAAATCTATTCTAAGTGATCCATTCGCTTATGTATTTGAAGTCTTTATTACTTAATAATTCCGCATCTTGGATTTTGATGATGGATTCCGGATATGTGCAATCTTTGCTTTCACTTCAATTCCAGATCATTGTTTCTGTTTAGGAAAGGTATATCTTGATTCCTTAGAACGCTTAGTATAGGATATTGACCTTCTGTTCAAGATCATTGTAATCCCAACTATGAATACTTATGCCATCAGCATAGCTCGTCTAATCATATGCACTATGGGTTGTGGAAATAAAGCAGGATTGTTGTTTTTATATTGGTAGATTTATTTGGGCAATGGTGTGAAATGTTATAATCACTATTGCCAATCTTTTCACATGTAAATTGAAATTTCACATTTCACTTGTAAATGCGCAGTGCACAGTCTAGAAATTGATTAAGTAGATTGTCGCTCTGATTTCATCTTTGTCATACTTCTGATGAATTTTGAAACCTTTCTTTATTTGCGTCCTCCCCAGATGTAAGATTTTTCAAACTGATGCAATTTCTCTATTAGATTGATGCATTCAGTAGATGCGGAGTTTGTAAGGCATTTTTCAATGAATATTAAAAAGAAGGCTCCATTTATATGCTCATATGCAGCCATGAGGTGAAATTTAGCAGGTATAAAATTTTCTGTTAGAGAGGTAAGAAATTTTCTGGAGTTGTCTGATGGCCTAATTGCCATCATTATATTCCAAATTACAACAAAATCAAAAGGAGTTGACCTTTATCAAACGATGAAAGCCTGGTTAATATAATGTCAACTAATACTTTCAATATTAATAATTACCTGTCACAGTTTTGTGGTAGGTGTATGAGACAAGGTTAAACGTGCTGTGAGCAGTCATGACATTTTAAGACAAATTTAAATACCAAGATACCGCATCAGCAAAGGCTGGCTAATATTTGACCAGTGGCCTGAGCCTCTTCGCTTAAGTTCCCCACTTTAAGAACCGACCTTGTGTCATATCTCGCTTCAGTGGGAAAGCAGGGTAAATAAAATACTTACCTGCAGCAGGTCATCTGCGGAGTAGGCATGACCAGAAGAAACGTATGTGGGTGCTGGGTAATATTTGACCATCGGACCGAGAGTTAGCGATCGGATTCCTCACATAAAAAACAGACCTTGTATCACAAATCATTCCAGTGGTTGAGGCAGGGTAAGATTATCTGGCACAGACCGGTTAGAGTTTATCATTTCTCAGTTTTTGTCTCTGTCTTTGGGCAGACTGCGGCTCAGTTGTGTCTCCGTCTTTGAGCAGAGTGTGGTTCAATTTTCTCTCCGTCCACGGCAGAGTCGTAGCTGAAAAAAATACTGAGGGCTGGCTGGCTGGTCAGGGAGAACAGCTCTACGTGGCTGCACCTCTATTTTTGCAATAGAAAGGAGAGATTGGTAGTCACCACCTAGACCAGCACAACCGACGGTTGCTGGGGCTGGGCAATTTTTGACCCTGTCCCGGGTGTATGCACTCGGGTTATTCACATTAAACTTAACCTTGTGTCATATAATGTCTCAAAGGGTAAACGAGGTAAATAACTACATTTAGATCTAAATGCAATGCCTTACTATATATGTGTAAGGGTCTTGATGGATAAATTGGATTTCCATAGTGTATTAATATGTGAGGAGATGCATTTCTGATTCCAGATTTCCTTCAAATGGTAAACACATTAAATTCGTGGAAAAAGTAAGATATTTTCAAAAGGTAGCTTCTGGGTCAAATATTGCTTTAATATCCCTATTCTTTTTTAATAGCGTTACTTAATTTCTTCCTCAGTATTGTTTATGTTTGGGGAGTAATATTTGGATGCATATTTGTATATATTCTATTTCTGTTGTCAAAGATGAAATGGAATTCAAAGTGCTTTTGAAAGACCAGAATATTTCTCCTGCGTTGGTTTTGATTGCCTGATATTATCGTTTTCTCTTTTCACTACATTTTAATACATTGTCTATGCTACTTGGCTTCATTAATTTCGATTCCAATTTTCCGAGGATATTAGCTTCTCGATGTCGAACACGACACAAGGTATTAGATTTATTAGCAGCTGATTTAGAAATTGACTTGATATAAACAATCCAGTTCATATCAGTAGAAAATATGAGACCTACAATACGAAATTAGGTATTCTTTTGAATACTGATGCATACGGATGGCTAAAAATATTTTAAAATATCAGTTTTGATATTGTGACCAGTCTCTAAATAGCTTACGAATATTTCTGTAAATTGGTGGTTATTTTTTAGCTTATAAGATCAAATAGTGAATATCCAAGAGAATAAGCAACATTTCTTCGTGAATGATTGAACATATTAAGAAAGGCTTTTCTAAGATTTGTGATGAATAATTCCTATTGAATAATAATCAATGTCTGGACAGACAAGTTGAAGAAATCCATACACGACTTACGACTAATAAACCTTATACAAAAATTATGTCCAACAAATCAAAATATCAAACGTAAAATTTATTTGCGCCATCTTCTTTATACTAATCTTTTTGAATTGTTTCTTCTACAGACGTAAAGCAAACGAGGTGCATAAAGTTGTATATCCGTGTATACTTTGCTGCTTTTATGTGGAAGAAAGTACAGTTTTTTATTTAAGTCCCGCGTCTATTACAATATATCATATTTATCATCTCGATATATATTATATATTTTAATATGTGTTGAACGGGATAAGTGAAAAAAATCGTCTGTGTGCCGTGTCCCTTCAGAACGTTAGTGATAATGGCTGTCCATAATGTTCTCTCGTTTGTAGCTTTTGGCAAGATTTGTCTTTTTTTCCTATCACTCTTAATCCCTGTTCTGCCAACCATTTACACGCACCCGTAAGTTAGGTTATGTGCAGCATTCCTGTGTCCAGCTTGCCTTCAATATGCCCCGTTAGTACCAAATCTTCTTTCCTCATTATGTGTCGTAGAAAATTCCAATAACTATACAAAATGACAAACCAAATATCCGGTTTATGGTTGGTTTGAGGGTTCAACTTCCTGAGAAATAAATGGATTTTTCAAACAAGTATTGGTCTTAGTAAGAACGAATGAAGACAACGTAGTACTAGTTCGGTTTGGTTCTTATCCCCGCTTTTAAATGGACACACATTCATCAACAAAAAATTTTCAAGTGATCCTTTTTGCGAAAAGTAACTCCCACAATGAAAGTTGTGTTTTCGGAAAGATATTGAAAGTCAATAAAACAAAGCGATAGTGATCTTTTAAATAAAGTAAAAAAAAAAAAGCATGTTATTAAAATATTTTTTCTTAAAAAATGCAGAACTTAGAATCCCAGGAAAAAGACCTAAATCTTTGTTGTACATGTCTGAGTATTTGAATTTAGACACACTGAATTAACGACATTTTTTTAAATTCTGGTGTAAATCGGAACTATATCTACCGTTTCAACTCTAGAAGAAATTTTAACAATGTGCATTTCTTTTAGTCGGGTATGTAGCGATATCAGTTGTAAGTCACATCTCGTGAAAAAAAATTTTTTTTTTACTGTTATTGTTTCAACAAAGAAATCCATCTGAGTTAAATGGTCCTCACATGGATCATATCAATCGACCCTGACAAAAAAAAAGTCAGCTGAGTGGAGCGGACTTGATGATTGACTTTTTTGGACAAAAGCTGACAGGAACGTATCTCCAAGACGGTTGTCCCCAGCATCCTAACAGGCAGAGAACGTTTGCCCGGCACGTAAAATGAAGACACATGCGTTAGATTGTACGTCACCCCCACCTTGTCTCACTCTGTGTTGCTCGTCTACAGCAGAAAGTTACAACCGAATAAAATTTACCAACTTTCTCTCAGTTTCTTCCTAAGATCTGCCAGTTTTAGAAACAGTGGGTTGGATTCTCTGGCCATTGTAATCTTAACCTCGTTAAGTCTAACGTCACCCGTAATTTAGTTCCAACAACATCATTCAGTAACATTCATTTTTAAGTTACTCTTATGCTTTAAATTTTGCGAGCAACTGTGACAAAATCTCTATTTCCAAACCAGAAATTTTTATCTATTTAAATATCTTAAAAGAACGCCCGTTTGGGAAAGAAACTATCAGTTTTTTGGCAAACATTTTCTGTTCTAGAAAGTCTGATCTTTTCCTCATACATTTTTACCCATTTGTGACCATGCAACAAAGATGAAATTTGTAAATAACTATTATTAGCTTGCACCATAAGAATTATTGATGATAAGAATACTTTATTTAGACAGAGAAAAGAAACACAAACAAATTACAAAATTCAAGGAAATAATGCGATTACAATCAATGTAAAAATATTTATTTCCCACAAGCACGGACAGGGTTCCCAAATGGATCGTTACTCTCGCAAAATACAGAAATGTCGATATCTATTGTTTTCTTCCATGCAGGTAGAATCTATTCTTCAAGATATTACTTTTTTATGCCAGGTAAACTATACAAATACTCATCAGAGAGAGAGAGAGAGAGAGAGAGAGAGAGAGAGAGAGAGATTTCTGTAACTACTATTTTATTGGTCAACTGTAGGTAGCTCCGTTTCCAAGCGACACATTCCTACCTCTTCTAGCTTCAAATGCACTTTATCGCAATTTTAAAATATACCCAATAAGCAGTATTGATTTATCTAGGCATAAAATAGTAAGTGTTTGCAAAACATCTAGAGCTTTATGTAATGTTGTCTACTGTGCATTATCTCCAGTTTTCGGAGAGTAAGTAATTCAAAAATTGTGAACTTGCTTAATATATTCAAGTGCAAAAATCATAAGCGGACTGAACTTTATATGCTTTAAGTACAATAATCGGACCGAATAATAATTACAATATTAATAAATAATATTACCATGTAATATATATAATTTGGTATAGTTTTAGAAGAGACAAATACAATATATATTAACATAATATAAGCAATAAAATTAAAACATAGTGGAAGGAAGAACAAGGGTAAGAAATATTGTTACTCATCATAAAGTTGTAAATTGAGAAATAACAATAATAAAAACAAAAGTTCTAAGATTGCCGGTCCTTACTCTTCACCGCTCAGTTGAAGACAAAACATAATCGTGCAAAACGATTAAAAGGAGAAAGGATAAATATTACTAGAGGATCAGAAATAGAAATTACATCTTGGTTATATTTATACCTATCAAACATTCTTTCTACTGACAGAGGAGAATTTTCTTACACATAATATTTGAGATTTCTAGCATTCCCAAATTGTAATTCGAATGTTCACTGTTTATTACTATGAAAAATCTATGGACAAAGTAGGAAAATGTCGAATCATTTATTATATGTTCTGCAATCGTAGAACCGGATGTAATAACAAACCTGTGAATTTTTTGTAATTTCCTGTACGGATCTTACTTGTTACATGCTGATCAAAATTTCAATAACATAACCGTTATAATAATATAATAGACTACCCATAATGCATCACTGACCTGTATATATAAATAGTCGAGCAAAACGTAAATGCATATGGCATAATGGCTGCGTTTAAGCATGAAACTGACTGTGGCTTTTAGGTTTTGGAATCAATCTCCAGTTTTATATTTCCATACTCTTTATCCCTGTTACTACCTTAACCCATAAATAAAACATGCCTTAAAACCATCTATATATATCTCTCTATATATTTATATACATATTATTTAACATTTACATTAGAACATGTAAATAACAAGTACAAAATTGTACATTTTGTTTCAACATTTTAAAAGAAACTATTTTATAAAGCATTACTTCACTTTTCGGTTTTTGAAAGATTTTCCGTACAAGGTAAAAGGCTTAATAATGAAAGAAGAAGAAAAGAAGAAAAATAAGAAATCAAGAAAAGGAAAAGAAAAAGGAAAGAAAATAAAGTAAAAAATGACATAAAAGTTAACCCTATAATAGAATAAAAAGAGAGAGGAAAGGCAACAGGAGAGAAGTAAAAGAAAAATTGCAACGAGAAAAAGGAAGTGTAAAGTAAAGAAAAAATAAATGAGAAAAAATTGAGAAGGCTTTAAGCCAATGAAATAATGCTAAAGATTAGAATTAAAATTTGAACGGATATATATATATATATATATATATATATATATAGAGAGAGAGAGAGAGAGAGATAGAAAGAGAGTGATAGAGAGAGAAAGAGGCTAGCCACTCTTATTCACGGATACCCTTCTACCAGGACTGCTAGCTAATCCCCATTGTATACGACAGCTCAGGCACACTTGTGTTTGTTCAAAAGAGCCTACGTGCGTTTTATACTGCAAATATGCTGAGCGGACCTTAGTTACAGTTTCTGGGAGAGAGCACGTTATCTAGCGTGAACAACAGTCTGAACAAGGCTGGAACGCTCAAAACCTCGGTCACGATGACTTGTGACTCCGGGCTAGCACAACGATCGATGATTCCTCAAAAGGTGCCGTCTACTCAATGGTTTTCAGGCAAAAGTGCCACAAGCTGAGATCGCTTCGTCCAGAGAGAACATCAAGAAGTCACCTTCCTGAAAAATCGACCACGGTGAGATTCGAACCCGGGCTTCATGGTCAAGATTTAAAATTCATAAATTTCGACTATCTGCGAATTTTAAATCTAAAGATTTAAGTTTTAAATTTAATCTATTATATTATTAAAATACATTAATTTTTTTAAACTATTAAATTTGAACCCGACTACCAAATACTGATCTCAGCCGTATATAAACCTTCCTTCTTCCTTTTTCCTATCTAAATATCTACTTTTTTACATGTAAGAATCTGTACACTTCATTTTTAGTCCCTCATTTTTTCCCGCACCTTTATGTATTTTTGTGAAGATTCTTATTTCTATTTTGTTGTTCATAACTATATTACTTTTATAACTTCCCAGCGCCTTGTTATAATTGTATATGTATATTAATATATATTTATTTTAATGCAAAATCTAATTTACCTTTTACATTAGTTTTGGTTTACTTTTAGCAGTGCCGTTACAATAAAAATATAGTTTTATTCCTTTCGTACTAAGCTGCCTTTAATTTAGTTTCTTAAATTTTTCAAAAATAATTAAAATTAAATTTAACTCATGAATTGCGAATATCCTTTAGCTTTTTACGTAAATTATGTTCGGAAAATGTATTTGTGTGTATATGTGTGTGTGTGTGTTTATGTTTTTGTGTGCGTGTATGTGCATATATATGTGTGTGTTTATATATGTGTGTGCATACTTGTAGTAATGGATTCTTTTGAAATCTACCCTTAAAGTTAATAATTTTATTTTAATTTTAATTTTATTTTATTTTATTTTTAAATCTAAAATTTAAGATTTATATTTAATTTAAATTTGTATGTCAAAATTTTTTCTATAAAATTTCTCCCAGTCATTACTTTTAAACTAAAATCGCTTTGGTAAATTTGTTCAATGTTTTCTCAACACTGATGATAGTGTTTCCTTTGTTTCTATGGGAATTTTTTTTATTATTTCTTTTCTCTTTTTTTTTCTCTTCTTAGCTTACTTCCCTGTCACCCACCCTTCCCACGTTTTCCTTTTCCTTTATATTTTTTCCTTTCCTTTTGCCTTTCATTCCTCCTACTACTTCTATTCCCCCAGACATGGCTAAATTTCAAATTTTAAATTCTCAACTCAGATAAGGGAGTGGGGTGTCTTCTAGACATAGGTGTCTGTCTGCTTCGCTGTTTACTTCTTTAAATTCAAAAATTATTAACCCCACCCATTTTATTTTCCTGTGGATGGAATATTTTTTTCGGACTTCTGCCGGTATAAAATCTTTTGTCATTTGAATTTGTTTAAATAAGCATTTCGTTGCTATCCTCGTAGAAATAGCTATTCAACGAATTTAAACATCGAAATTCTGTTTTATTTTATAATTGGCTCTGTAATTAGAATATAATAATTACATTGAGCCCTCCACCTTGATCAATTTTAATATTAATGAAATTAATATTAATTAGGATCGGGTTTTTGGAATTTACGTACCTGATTATCCTTTTGCATTAAAAATATTATATATATATATATATATATATATATATAGTAGATGCTAGAGTAGCTACTGTTTTTTTTCAAAGTCTGCCATTCATTCAGAGTGCTTAATCAGGGAGTGAGAGCGTAAATAGTCATCCGCAGACAGATCTGTTTCTCTGTATCACAGCTCATCAGTACTGTTAGACATCCGAATGAAACACGACCGAATTGGCGTCAATCAGGGTGTGAGAGCGGAAATTCATTCAGTAATGAATTAGAGCACTCTGGCCACTGGCGTATGATATACCATACGCTAAAGGTCTGCCTCCTTCTACCGAGCGCCAATAACTCAGATGTAGATTCGCCAACTGACGCCAATTCAGTCGGGTTTCAATCCTGGGTTAAAAGCAATTGGATGTCTAACTGTACTGATGAGCTGTGATACAGCGTAACAGATCTGTCTGCGGATGACTATATATATATATATATATATATAAAGTACTCATTTATTCGATTTCTCATTTCCAGCCGTTATCCATAAAATCACTGCGCAAATCCGGTCGAATTCGTTCCATTCACTTTCGGGTAAATACCCTTCAACAATGACAAAAACACCAAGTTACTGAAGCACTAATTGATGTAGTAATGCAAGGAGAAACAGCACATATTTAAATATAGACCCTTGTGCAAATTAACTGAAACAAAACGAATAACAACTTCTTAGCATCTTTCACACCTTCCCTGACCACATGTTACGTCGTTGCTTAGCATTGATTTTCTCTTCCGACCACAATTTTCTTTACCTTTTAAACGGATAAATCCAGTTTGTTTCATTACCTTCAAGACACCACTTACAGTTAAAAGATTGACACCAACAAAATGCGCAATATCTCTGTAAGTTTTGCCAGTGCGTTGGTACAGAGTTAAAATTTTCTTACGCTTTGTTAGAGTAACGCCCATCAAAGACAATGATCGCAGCGCAACTAATCAACAGTCATGACAATAGTGTCTGGGCGTGATAAAATTCTGATGCAATCAAGGATGAAGCAATATTTTTAAAAGTCAAACACATTTCATCATACACCCCGAAAATATGTTCATATTACTGCACACCATTGCAAATGAACTAATCTGACGAAAGAATTAAGAATCGATTACACCCTGTAACACCCATGGTTCCAAAAATAAAAGCATGGTGAAAGAAAGATAACTAAAGCTGCCGTTTCAATTCATTTGCATAAGTTGTAGTTTCTCATTGCGTTGAGGTTAAGCACTGAGGAAGAGATAGAAACATTCTACTCCATACTGGACAATGCCAAGGCTCAGTGCAATAGCCAAGAAATCAGAATAATAATGGGTGATGAGAGGGAAGGAGACACGACCGGCAACTTTGGAGTAGGAATTCTTAACGAACGAAGAACAAATGTGTCCGGTGGTGCATAGCAAGTGACCAGGTCATAACTAACACCTGGTTTCAAGAACACCCACGACATCTATGGACATGGAGAATCCCAGGAGGCGACACGAAGAATCAAATAGACTACATAACCATAAACAGGAAATTCAGAAACGCAGTGGTGCAATGCAAAACCTACTCAAGCGCCGACTGCAGGAGCGACCCCGTCCCAGTCATCTGCAAACTAAGGGTGAAACTTCGGAAATAGAAGAAGCCTATCACGGCATCAAGACTGGAATACAACACGCTCATGAATGACCTCAACCTGCAGAAAGAATGCTCTAACAGCGTGAAAAACAAATACGAAGAAAAAATTGGACAAGGACATTCAAAATGGGACCCATAAATGAAGCGATTGTGACATCAGCAAATAACGTTGCCCCAAAGGAAGTCAGACGCAGAAGAAAAATCGAGTGGATGACTAAAAAGATTCTTGACATGATTCAAAGGAGATGGAAAATGATGCCAAGACATGGAAGAGAATACAGGAAACTGCACAAGGAAATTAGGAAAAAATACAGACAGGCAAAAGAGGAATGGCTCAATGACAAATCCGCAGAGGTAGAGAGACCGAGCAGGACTAATAAAGCAGACCTGAATAGAGAG
>JBBBDQ010000778.1:1122500-1382500 GCA_037127315.1 Ascarosepion bandense
AATTACGTTACACTACAATTAAACAGTCCAGTCTTTTCAGTTATACATCGTAGATGGCCTGTAGTCGACAGTCATTATGATATTATTAATTCTGAGAAACGATAACATTCCCTTATAAATTATTTCTGATGCTTTTCATAGACATTTGAAAAAATCTTAATTACAAGAAATTATTAATTGGTTTTAATTTGCATTTATTTTATTTCATTTTTTTTTTTTTGAGCAAATCGAATTTTTCGCAAATTAATACTAATGAGAAATTATTGAAAAGCTGCCAACGGACATGTGTAAAGATTATGAAGCAGTCACTACCCTTGAACTGGCGTACTTATTAGTATATCTATGCGTCCTCTGTGTGGGAAGAACTGTTTTAGGTTTTAATTTACATGTAGAATCCGAGAGTTCACAGTGTAGAGAATTACAAGTGAGTGAAATGTCATGTATAATTAGTTTAGCTGCTTCTGATAGTCGGCCCTTCTCATGTTGGCCTAATTCATGTTGAACAAGGCCAACATGAGAAGGGCGACTATCAGAAGTAAGCCTTGCTAAGCTTGTTACTATTATTTTACAAGTATGGCATAGATACGAATCGATATTTACTATGTTTAACTCTTTATGGACACAAGAAAAAATCTCGCAAAATGATTTTCTACGTGCCATATCTCTTCAAGACGTTGGCAATCATGGCTATTCAAAATTTCCCATCGTCCGTATCGCTTAATAATTTTTGTTATAATTTCTAAACCTTTTTCAGCCCGTTTATTTTCTTCTTCTTCTTCTTCTTCTTCTTCTTCTTCTTCTTCTTCTTCAGCACAGTGGAAATCACAGACTTCCACTTTTCTCTGTCTCTTGTCGCTCTCAATATTATTTTCTTTTGCTTGTGTTGCTTTCCCTTGTCTCTCCTTCCCTTTATCCGACTTGTGAGTATTAAATTCTCCAGGCACTCCTTCATCATTACGTGTCCCAAGAACCTCGTTTGCCACTTTCTGATATTTAGTATTAATTTTCTTCTCTTTTGTATCCTTTCCAATACCTCATCATTGTACACATGCTCCGTTCATGGTATCCTCAGCATCCTTCTGTAAAAACACATTTCTGCTGTCTCAAGTTTTTTTTTTTTCATTCTTGATTAGATCGTCCAACATATACTTTCATACAGAATGACAGATATCACGTAGCAATCCATCACTCTTATATGTTTCTGATGAAATTTTCTTGTCTTTCAGTACTTCGCTTAGCTTTTGAAATGCATCTTTGGCCATACCAATACGTCTTAGATTCTCTATGTAGCGCCTTCCATCCACAGTCAAAACACTTCCCAAATATTTGAATTTTTACTTGTTGTATTTTAGATTCTCCAACTCGTAGTTGGCATATTAGGCCCCTCCTTTTGCTGATAATCATACATTTAGTTTTCTTGAAGTTTATGCTCAGTCCTTTCTCCTCATTTTGTTTTGCTATCTTCTGTAGAAGGTCCTACATTTTTCTTTCCGTGTCTGCTATCATCACCGTGTCATCCGCGTATCTTATATTGTTGAGATTGCGGCTGCCAATGACGAATTCCGGCAAGGCTTTTATTTCTCTATTTGTCACTATTGACCCCAATGCTTGATATAAAAATTTCCAAGGCTTCTCTCCTCATTATGTGCCTTAGAAATTAAGACCGTGTTTCTTTTTGTTCCGATTTTGTCTAAAACTTCGATGTTTCTCACATATTCAGTTCATGTTATTCTCCGCATACTTCACTAGAATAACATTTCTGTTGCTCCAGGTCTCGTCTTCATCTGTGAGAAGATTATCCAGCATTCACTGACACGTAATCCGTATTACATAACAGCGATTATCCTAGCAAAAGTCCTTTGTTTTTCCAAGCCACTATAGATAGATGTACGTGAAAATCTCAGTTATTCAGTGGCTTTTGAAATACTCTGATTTACTCATCTGCTAATAACCAATTATGTTGCGTTCAATGTTACTTAAAATAATTTTCATTCTTATATTAATGCACGGAATTAAATTATCCAAGTTAACAGGATAATATTCGAATTATGTCCGAAAATTAACTGGACTGTTGTCACAAACAATTTATTTCAATTTTAAACAAAAACTACATGATTTCACCTTCAAAGTTATGCACCTTAAATCTAATGCACTTTTCCATCCGTCATTGCCACGCTTTTATGCACTCCTTGAAGGATTCTGCTTGGATACTCATCAACTGCGTCGTTATGGTTCTCTTGATAGCCTTCAGTTCTTCAAATTGGCCCCCTTGATGATTCACTTGGTGAGGAAAAAGAAAAACTCATACGGAGTTAGATTAGGGGAACAAAGAGGTTGTTCCTTCACGGCTGATACTTAAAGGCTTCGTGAGCAGTTACATTATTCTGATCAAGCAGGCACGATGTATCCTGCAACAAAACCATGTGATAAATGCAATAGTTGTAGAAACCTAAGATTACAGTTATATACACTACTCTGTCTGTCTGTCTGTCTCTCTCTCTCTCTCTCTCTCTGTCCCTCTTTCTCTCTCTATATATATATAAATATTAATTTATATATATATATATATATATGTATATAAATTAATATTTTTATTATTAGTGTTTATAAAAAACTGACTGCAACACAAGAGCTGCTATGTTTCGGTACTACTTGCAAGTGAAATATTATCTCTGTTTGGAATCGTTATATATAGAAATTTAAAATTTAGAAACAATGCAGGTGGTACCAGATCTAGTCAATTAAAGAGGTTTTGGAATTCAAAGATTTAGACAAGATTAATCAATAGAAATGAAGTCAATGATGTTTAGGGGAATTTGTTAAGAAGGTGGTGTGGTGTAGAGAATTAAGACGTCGCGGAAAGCTAGATTTTTTGGTGTCAGTTATGAAACATTTGAATGTATACATTTGTATTACTACATGTCGGCAGTTGTGTAGATTGCGTTTGTTGAACGGCTTTGAATTTATTTATTTATTAACGTTTTTGTTCACTTAATGTGGTGGAGTTGTTATAAGAAAGGAAATGTATTGAAATATAATGTAAGTCAAACATATGTACACGACATAGTAAGTAATTTGTACTTTGGCAGTCATTCTAAATTTTCACATATGTAAAACATTTTATACGAAATCAGAGAGAGAGAGAGAGAGAGAGAGAAAAAAACAAACTGACTGATAGAAGAACCGAAACCGAACCGCCATGACGACACATCCGTACGTTTACTTTACGGTTCTCACTCGTGTTTTTTTAAGAACGAGATAGAAAGCAGAAACCATTGCTGAATATTTTCGTAATTAAATCATCTTCTTAAATTCAATATATGCGTCTGTTTACAATATTCCTCAGTAAGTTGGTGATCATGATTTTCCACACCTTCCTATCCATAGTAGCCCTTAGTAACGTTTCCCGCTTTTTCAAGTCTCCCGCTCCTACTTCTACCGACTACCTACCCCTATCACTCTTGCCCTCTTTTAACATATCGCCGCAACCTTCTGCATTAATGTATCCGTCGATAAAACGTCGCTTGCCAATGACACAAGAGCTCAGACGATCACATTTCCACTGCCATTCTTGACTTTTGATAGCTTATTGCTACGATTCAAAAATAGAAAGATTCGTGATTAAAATCAATGTTCATTATGTTGATTTCTCCTGTCAATCGTTTTATGAATATTGATCAATAAACAAAAAAAATCAATTCTTATTCACTAAATATCTTGAGTTACATCTATCCAAGTTTTTGCTATTTTTTTTCTTAGTAATTACTTCTAAATTCTACATGGATAAGAGATAGGTCCAAATATCCGTATGTTATTGGTCCTACTTCTAAGTTGTCGCGTTCGTCAATCTCCGCAAAAGTAAGCAAAACAAAAATTTTACATATATTTAACTGATAACAAACGGATATAAAAAAAATATTCTTCGGTCAATTAACATTAGCAAATATTTATTTATATCATTTCTAATCACATGAAAAAATTCGAGAGAAATTTTCTTAATTTTCAAAATTGAGCAGTGAAAAATCCCTCTTTATAAAAGATGGCTTGCATTAAATGCCTGTAGTTACAGCATTGTGTTATAAAAACACTCTTTTTTCACTTTTAAACACACAGACCCTGAAACATGCATAGAGATGCGCACGTCTATACACACATACACACGCGCATGTATCTATATCTATACAGGGTGGTCCAAGTGTAGGTGGTAGTTAATCATAACATTAATTTTGAGATTAAGTATAAAAATATTTACTACTACATTTATTACATTGGCAATTAAATTGTATTTTGTACTATAATACAAAAGCATTAAATTGTTCTAACGGTTTCAGCATTTTGAGAATTCCCAATACACTTTTAACATCCATTTTCTTGCATCATTATTTAAATTATTTACAATTGTGGTTTCTATGAATTATCTGAAAAAAGCAGATTAAAGTTTGATATAAAATTTAAAATAATATAGCACAAAATGCATAGTTATAATGAACACAATTGTTTATAATATAACCGATACACAAACCTATTCCATCTATTTTTGGACCACCCTAAATATATAGAGATCCAAAGAGATAATATACCAAGCAACCATATATCCTGGCGAAGACAATAGCGAGAAAAAGTATATATAGGAATTTCCGCCAGACCATGGAAACAACGCCTATATAACCATAATCAATAATTTTCCAAACCCCACCTTAAATATCAAACCGCTCTCTCTAAACTTTTCTGGGAATTAAATGATAGAAATATTTCCTCTCAGATTGAATGGAAGATTTTAGGGAAATCTCAAACTCCCAACAGTTTTAGAAGCAGATGCAATTTATACTTAGACGAAAATATTAAAATTATCAAATTCAGAGAATCTAGCCAATTATTAAATCAAAGGTATGGAATAATTTTCAAATGCCGCCATAAAAATAAATTTAAACTGTTTAATAGATAAAATCTTAGAATTACCCCATTCCGAGACACTTACCAGTTCTTTCATATTTTGTGTGGATCATTCGTTGGAGGATTTTACGGACCGAAGAAGTGAGGATAGAGATCTACCATGCCAATATAAGTACACAACACTTTTATATTATTGGTGTACGAAGTTAAAATGTCCTGTCTGGAACTGTGTGATGGTAAATGGTTTACGAAGTTAAAATGTCCTGTCTGGAACTGTGTGATGGTAAATGGTTTACTATAATGACTTCGATATAAATATTTCACGTGTATCATGGTGCACCTAAATGTAAGGTTAGATATGTTTTTCGTGTATATGAGTGCACCTAATTATGTGCATCTTCCCAAATATAGTTATAAATTTATGTGTTATATATATTATTGTATGTATTATTGTGTGTATATAGGTGCACCTAAGTATAAGTATATTTCATGTATAAGAGTTGACCTAATTATGTATGTTTTTCCAGTCTATGAAAACACATAATTATATGTAGGTTGTATTAATATTGGATGTAGTCGATTGTGCATTCTTGAACTGATTATACCTTCATGTATTGATCATTGTACTAATATGTGTACAGGTTAATATCAAGATCCGAATGATATATGCCGGTATATGTGGATATATATGTGTAATGTTTGTTAAGATATATGAAATGTGAAATACACCACCTTGTTTGGGAGTTAAAAGTAGATGTATGTGTGTACACAGGCGTACATTATCTTTATACATACGGGTATATAAAAAGTTGTTCATATGTATATGGATGTGTATACATGTGTGTAGATCTGCTCATAAATTTGCGAGTGTGTAAGCATAATAATTGTATGTGGATATAAATAGATGAAAGTATGTATGAAGAATACATTTATATGTGCGCACGTACACACGCATTTATGGGTGCAGAAGCATCTATGAATAGATATACGTATGGATGTGAGGATGTATGTACGTATGAAAATATATGCGTAATTTGGGAGTATGTGTGAGAATTGTTAGCATACTTACATATATATAACACTATTTATACGCGCGGAAATCCCGTCTATATATAGGAGTATACGAACGCAAGTTTCGTATGTGGACATGAATAAATGTAAGTCTATAGGTATGTATAAGCATAAAAACAGTCACATTTATATGTACATATGCGAATGTGTGCGCATGTGTGTATGTGGATAGAGGTTAGTGTACATGGGTGTGTCAATTTGTGGGGTAACACATACATACTCATCCATGGAATTAGAAGTAGGTGGTTAATGACTTGGTGGTCAACATCTTCGGGATTGGTCTGAATACTCCCAACTGGATTGACGCCAATTCCTCCGTCCTGACTCTTTTTTTCCTTTTTCTTTTTTCTTATATTCCTCTCCCCAGTTAAAGGAAATACTTATTCCGACAACATTTTTTTTGTACAAAATAGAACGTATATTGTGTGGTCTCGTGAAAAGATCTAATTTAACTTGCTGAAATGAATTGTAATTTATAACCAATTTAAATGACGTGTTGAGTTTTCTTTATAAATATCATATTGCTCTGAATAAAATCCATTTAGCTCTCTATATAGATATAACACTTAATATTTGATATTAAGCTGATCTTGTTGGATTATCCTCGCCGTTTACGGACTGGATATCTATACCTAGATATATATATATATATATGTGTGTGTGTGTGTGTGTGTGTGTGTGTGAGAGAGAGAGAGAGATAAAAGTATTAATATTTTATTTATTAGTGACATGGAAAAGAATTCACATAGATATTGCTACAGCAAAGTGAAACAATGTAGAGGGGGATGAAAGGACAGAGACAATGGAAACGGCTGAGAGAGAGAGAGAGAGAGAGAGAGAAAGAGAGAGAGAGACGTTTTAAAGTTTGGCTGGAATTGAAATATAGACAGATATAGGTATCACTTAGAGTGTCTTAAGTTAAATATTTTGGCATTTAGAAAAAATGATGAAATCACATACGCAAACAGAAAATTGTTCATAAAACGTAAAATAAAGGATATTAAAAAAAACAACTCAAAGATATAAATTCATTAGACCTAATATAATAAATTCGAAAGATGAAATAAATAAATAAAAATTAACATAAATACATGAAATAATATAAATGAAAATAAAATAAACATAAAATAAATAAAAAATATATAATAATAATAATGATAATATAATGATAATAATAATAAATATAAAATATATAACAAAATAATAAAAAATAAAATAATAATAATAAATATAAAATATTAAAAAAATAACAAGTAGATTGTAATAGACAGAAGTACATTCACTACACATACACACACACACACATATATATATATATATAGATATATATTGGAAAGATAAAATAACTAAACTGGAAAGATAAAATAACTAAATTAAAATAAATAAATGAAATAATAAAAATATTGTGGAGACCTACCTGCAAATGGACTTGTCCATACCTTATAATTGGCTACCAATCCGCACTAACTTTTACAGCGTAGAATCATTCCTTCAAACTAATTCACCTGACATCTTAGCTCTCTGTGAAACTAACCTTGACCCTTCTACCCACTATTCTGTGTTTTACGCTCCTGGTTACCTTCCCCTCCTCAGGAAGGACTCCAATGTCCATATGCATGAGCTTGGTGTTTATGTCAGCGAACACCTCCCTCTAGCTAGTGTGTCCTTTCTTGAATCCCTGGATCATTGTTTCATGTGCTTCCGTCTCTCACTTCTAAGCTCGGTTAGCTATTTCTTCTTTCTCTACCGCTCCCACTTCTCCTCTGAATGTTCGGTACTTGATAGCATCTCTAACAATATCGATAAGGCCATTTTTTCTTACGCATCTGCCCATATATTTGTGCTTGGTGACTTTAACGCCCACCACACCAAGTGGCTGGAAAACTTCTGTCACCGATCTTGCTGGTGTGCACACGTGAATTTTTCAATCACCCAATCTCTTATGCAAGTGGTGGATTTTCTCACGCGTTTCTCCAATAACCCTCACTACTACACCCCTGCTTCACTTCCATCCCAGACTCTTGGACTGTCAAGCAGCTCTGCCCTCTCGGAAACTCTGACCACACCGTAGTTTCCGTTAACATCTCATTCCACTCCCACTCTACCCAAGAAACCCAGACCAGCAGAATATCTTACTGCTACCAAAGAGCAGACTGGGACTCGTTCCGCGACTTTCTGTGTGACATCCCTTGGAACAACGTTTTTAGTCTTCCGGTTGAAGATTGTTCATCCGAGGTCTCCTCTTGGGTCAAGGTTGGCATATGTGCTTTCATTCCAGCCAGGAAATTTCAGTTTAAATCCCGTTCGATCCCCTGATTATTGCCCTCTTGTTCGGCCGCCATTGCCCACCAGAATCATTTTTCCGGCTCTATCGAAGCCACGCGTCGGACCAAAATAGGCCACTTTTAGCCTCAGCTCGTAATAAGTGTAAAAAGATACTTAACGAAGCTAAAATGTTGTTTGCTGCCAGAATGAAGCAACACATAGCACCCTGTAAGTTCGGCGCCAAAGACGACTTGCGATTCTGTAAAAGCGTGCTTAACAAGAGTAAAACCTCTATACCCCCACCTAATCAATGAATTTGAGGTGCTCACCTCCTCAGCGGACAAGGCTGGATAGTTTGCTTGCAGATTCTCCACCAATTCGAGACTGGACTCGTCTGGAGTATCTACACACGACTTCCCACCTAGAACTGAAGCTCAACTGAATGACATCCACATTATCCCCTCGCTGGTCTCTAACATAATCTCAAAACTTGAACCTCACAAAGCGAGCGGAGAGGACGGAGTCCCAATCATAATCTTGAAATATGTGCCCTGAACTCTCCTCTGTCCTCTCTAAGCTCTACAACTTCAGCCTATCTGCTACCTGCTTTCCTGCCTACTGGAAGTCTTCCTCTGTAGTTCTTATATTTAAGAATACTGGAGCAACCTCGGACCCCGTATATTAATGCCCTATCAGCCTCCTTCCGATCTTTGGCAATGTTTTCTAAGCCATTATCAACGCCGAGGTGGTTCCGCATCTCACAGCACACACGCTCCTCTTGGACAAACAATATGGTTTCCGCTTCACTAGGTCTACTGCTGATATGCTAACGACTATCACTGAGTATATATACCAAGCTCTCAACAAGAATAGCGAAGCTCGAACCGTTGCCTTGGATATCTCCAAAGCGTTCGACAGAGTCTGGCATGCTGGCCTTCTACAGAGCTATGGCATAACTGGATATTTGTTTGACCTAATCCAGTCATTCCTCTCTAATCGCACATTGAAGGTAGTATTAAACGGACATGCCTCCCAAAACTACCATACGAATGCGGGTGTCCCTCAAGGTTCTATCCTAATCCTACGCTTTTTCTGGTCTACATTAATGATCTCCCCGATGCCATAAGATCCAAAGTAGGCATGTACGCCGATAAAACCACAGTTTACTCTCACCCTCGATCAAAAATCTGGTGTGGGCGACAAAGCGAACCTCTCTGCCGAGCTTGAGAAGGACCTCCAATTCCGTTGTGGACTGGGATAAGAAATGGTCGTAAATTTTAATGCTTCTAAAACGAAGCTGCTATCAATTAACCATTATAGACAATCGCACCTACCTCCCATTAGGATGGAACAGGCTTGCCTCTCTGAAACTAAAACACTACGCCTCCTTGGCCTCACACTCTCAGCGAACCTCAAGTGGAATGGCTCTATCGAATCCATTGCTAAATCCGCTGCTATGAAAGTCGGTTCTCTGTGAAGGGCCCGGAAGTCTTTCCCGTCTGAATCCATCCTGCACATATATAAATCTACCATCCGCCCGTGTATTGAATACTGCTGCCACATCTGGTCGGGTGCCCCTGCTATTCTCCTCGGGGTTCTTGACAAAATATAACGAAGAATCTGTAATGTGATCGATATTGACTTGGCAGCCCGGTAACAGTCACTCTCTCACCGGCGTGATGTGGCTTCCCTGTGCCTCGTTTATAAATACTTTCACGGCTTCTGCTCTGATGAACTGAGATCACTGGTGCCCCCTAGGTATGAATTTGCACAAGATACTTGATTAGCAACTAGGTACGAGTCTTTTACAGTGAAATAGATAAGATGTAAACGCAATTTCTACTCTAATAGCTTCTTTTCTCGCACTTCCCGCCTGTGGAATTCCCTTCCATATACTTGCTTCCTCGACAGCTACAATCTCCAGGAATTTAAATGTAAGGTCAATAGACACCTCTTATCACACTAACTCGTATCCATTCTCTCAAACACACTTCCCATCATCGGTATCCCCATCCGTCTATCACCCTCCTTCCGACATTCCCTATAACTAATCACGTTTTCTCGTCACTTTACCCTATGTAATCCCCTGCGTATTACGTTTCCCGACAATATACTATTCAGCCTTATATTCGCGTCTATGTTTTCTTTCTATGGCCCTTCCGTCATAACAATAAATTAAAATAATATAAACATAAAATTTATACTACTACTACTAATAATAATAATAATAATAATAATAATAATAATAAATATAAAATATATAACAAAATAATGAATATCAAAAATATAAATAAAAATAATAAATAGATAATATACAGAAGTATATTCACTATATATATATATATATATATATATATATATATATATATATATACAAAACGTTATTTGTCGTGCTGCTGGTAAATTTTCAAGACAGAAGCAAACATAGCGAAAGAAGAACAAAACGAAACGAGAAAAAACAAATGTAGGGAAAGTAAGAAAAGTATAATATGAAAGGCAGGCACCCACCTACGTAAAAAGCACAAAATGCCTGTAGAAAGGAAGAGAAGTTACATTAACAGAACTCAGGGACTGATGATTGCTTTGCATAAAATACTAACTAACAATCTGAGTCCGCTGTAAATAATGTTTTAGTTTGATAACACACACACACACACACACACACACACACACACACACACACACACACACATTATTAACTGTTAAATAAAAGCATGTAACTAACCACAAAAATAACTACATTTTATTTTTGAATTGACAGAACAATGTCTTAGCACTTAGTTAACAATGATCGTAAACATTATTGTGAACTACCTGATGAGACATTTTTCTTTAAATGTCAAAACACTATATACATTTTTTAGTGGTCCTGACATGCTCTTCAGTAACAGTGAAAAATAAATATTTATGGCCCTGTTTTCATATCTATCTATCTATCTATCTATCTATCTATCTATCTATCTTCGTGTATAATGATAATATACACGCTAAAAAATCTGCCTACTTCTACCGAGTTCCCATAGCCCAGAGGTAGAATCGCTGACTGACGCCAATTCGGTGGGCTTTCAATCCTGGGTTAAAAAGCAATCGGAGTCTAACCGTACTGATAAGCTCTGATACAGCGACACAGATCTGTTTGCGGATGACTATATGTATATATAATTTTTCCAAATAAAACTTCAAAAATTACATGTGTCGCATGTTCAATTCTGCGAAGTATATTCACTTCGTCAGCGACCGTTTATTATAGACAAACTCAAAATGATATTCATACACCGGAAGTTCACTTAGAAATAAAGCAAAGAAAGAAATAAGAAAGAATAATCGGGAATTATAAAGAGTTGGAAGATTATGTTAGAAGATAGGCGTCGAGACGCTGTTACAGAGGATAGGGAGGAGAGAGGTAAATAAAGAGAGATAGCGAAATGGATTCAAAGTCGATCTTTGAAAAGGACATGTAAAGATTACATATGTGCAAAGAAATTAAAAATAAACGTGTCACAGGAACCGAAGTAAAAGAAAACGGAAATAGAAATGAAGTGGAAATGAAAACAAAAAAGGGGCGATAGGGGAATATTGTTATAGGAAGAAAGGGGAACAAAAAAGAGAACTGAAAAAAAAACGAGAGAAAAAGGGGGAACGTACGAAAAACCATATATATATATATATATATATATATATATATATATATACTCATCCGCAGACAGATCTGTTTCGTTACATCACAGCTCATCATTACGGTTAGACATCCGATTGCTTTTTACATGTCTCATCAGGTAGTTAACAATGATGGTAACAAATGTTTACTTTTTAAAATCTTTTAAGAAAAACACATCCCTTTATTTGGGATTTTTTTTCCGTACAATTTAAAAAGATATTAAAAAAATGGAAAAAAAAAAAGGAAAGAATAGATCATAAAATGAGATGAGAAATCAAGAAAAGAAAAAGAAAGAGGAAAAGGAAAGATACAGAAGAAATAGAAAGTGAAAAGGAAAATAAGTAATAAAATATAGGGAAAGAAGAGCCAATGGAAAAAACTAAGTGAGACAGAAATTTTAAATTTGACCGGAATTGAATTGCAAACAGTTATTGACATGGATTACAATGTTTGGGATCAAATCGTTTGGCACTAAAATAAAATAAAAAGAACTGTACTTTTACAAAGAAAAAGAAAAAATAGAAAAAGAAAGATATATAATAAGTAAAAAAGGAAGCGTAAAATATAGAAGAAAAAGTGAAAAGATGTAGAGGGCAACGAAAAGGAGAGACAATGGGAACGGCTCAAAGAGAGAGAAGTTTTAAATTTTGGCTGGAAGTGGATTGCAGACAGATTTGGACAACACTTAAAGTGTTTCAAGTTAAATATTTTGGTATTTAAAAAAATGATGAATTCAAATACACAAACATAAAATTATTCATAGAAAGTAAAATAAAGGATATTAAAAAAAACAACTTAAAGATAGGGATTCATTAAATTTAATATAATAAATTGGAAAGATAGAATAACTAAATTAAAATTAGAATAAATAAATGAAATAAAATCAAATAAAATAAGCATAAAATAAATAAATATAATATAATAGTAATAATAAATATAAAATATGTAAAAAAATAATAAAATAATCGTAATAAGTATAAAAGATTAAAAATAAAAATAATAAATAGATAATAATAAATAATTAAAAATAATGAATGAATAAAAATGCAAATAAATTTTTAAATATTTATTACTAATATTTTATTACTATTTTTATTATTTTGTCATATGTTTTATATCTATTATTATTAATATTAGGTGTTTAACATATTTTTATTCTATGCTTATTTTATTTTAGTATATCTAAATTGTAAAGTTTGTAGTAAATTTGTAGTTTGCACATGTTGTAACGTAATAATTAATAATAAATATTCATTGCTCTATTTTTAAATTGAGCTATGTTTTTAATTATTGTTTTGAACATTGCAATTATATCCTCCCTTCTTATTCATTTGGACGTGTGTGTGTGTGTGTGTGTGTGTGTGTGTGGATCGATAGAGAGAAACGGAGAATGAGCGTATACTTTGACAATGATATATACTTAGACGTATATATCATTGTATTTTTATCATATTCGCTTCTGCACTGGTTAAAATACTGTTGGTCAGTACTAGTCCCCTTGTGGTAGACGAACTGCTATAAAGCGAGTACTCAAATTATACATTCGGTGCAATCTCTTTATAATAAGAAATGCAACTTCATTGGAATTGCAATTTCACGTTTGCGAATATCTTCCCTTTCCGAAAAAAAAAAGCAACTAAATATAAGTATATTAAAACTGCACCATATGACTCATATTATTTTATTGAAGCGAGGTTAAATAATTTTCAAAGGAAATCATATTCAGCTTTTAGTAAACCGTAAGGAAAAGAAAATAAATTGTAAATGGCAGCAATATTGAAACAAGAAATGAATAGTATTTTTATCTTTAGATTTCTTTAGGTTTTAACGAGCCTTGAGCTTGTTCTTATATTTCCGTTTTGAAAGATGTTGATACGTTTTGTTTTACTTGACTACTTGACCATACAACGCTAAGTATATATATATATATATATATATATATATATATATATATATATATCGTGCTTTCACGTAGCCACATTAAAAACCTGCCAACGGCCATTATTATTCAACAGATATCAGTGAAGAGAAAACTGTACAGCCTTGGGGAAATTAATGCGCTACAGATTAGGTTCGTTTCAACTGACAAAAGTTCGAAATGGAAAACGTGTTTTATCCCGCTAAAATTCCTGAATTATTTTTGCTAGAATAATTTAACGTATATCGTATATTATTATCATTACACGTTAAGAAGAAGAATAGTTCTAACATTTCAATATTAAGGTCGTCATGAGAGAGTTCTTTGCTCAAGTAAATTTGAGCTACTCAGAGGAAACAACATCGTTGACTAATATTCGAATATTATATTAATAATAAAATATACGCAGATAACATTCTATTATTTACAAAATGTAGAACTGAATGATTCTTGTGGACAAAATACAAAAAAAAAATCAAAATAGAAACCCCGAAATATGTGCCTTGTATTGAAGATGCCAGAATCACACCGTTCCGGACAAAGTCGCAGCTGTTGTTCTCATGATTGTCAACCCAGTGTTATTTCCAATACTAGGAAAGCTGCTCAATTTCACCTCGAAGGAGATATGCTTTCCAAATCTTTGTAATATGTCAACTATGTTCCCTGTTTTTACGAATGCAATATCGGCTCATTAGACATCTTAGGGTCATCAGCAAACCTTTCGAATCTATAATAAACAAGAAGAACACCTGAACAGAAAGTTTTGTTCTACCCTGAGCGATAAAATGTAGCGATGTCACCCTGCTAGATCTAGAACTGATATCTTAACTGTCATTACTCGCAGAATAAGCGTGACACTCGACAATATATTCAGCACGAGAACCTTTTCCCTAGATATACGAAAGGCTTTTGAAAAATTGGTCATCAAGGGCTGCTACATAAATTCTCCCGCTATTGCATCTCTGTAACGGCTTTCTCAGTTATCAAGTCTTTTTTACAAGATGGTACTTAACATCGTTGTTGACGGCCACACATCGGGGGCTCATAAGATCAATGCAGGTGTTCCATATGGTTCTTTCCTAGGTAATACATTTTTTCTGCCCTTTGTTAATAATCTGAAGATACCGATCTTTATTGAATATCTATGTGGATGAAACAACAGTTTAAGTGTACCTCGACAAATTTGGAACACCAGAACCTAACAGTTATCCACCTACCAAGATAGGTTATTAGGGGAAGAACTTACATGTAATATTCAATGCAATCGAAACCAAGCTAGTAAATTCCACTACCACTGTATTTTCGGCTCTCATGGTAGACATAACTTTCAAAATTACTCATTGTCTTGAATGTTATCTGGTACTCAAGCTCAATTCAAACCTAGTGTGGCACATACATACGATATGCGGCTAAGCATTGTCGGTTCATTATATCAACCCCAGGATGTATCTGTACCCTTTGCTATAATCTATCGCTACATGGACCAGGTCAGACTAAAAATATATTGCTACCCAATCCTCACTCGCCTGTCTTGATAGTGTTCTAAAGTGTCTCCACAGTCTTTTGGATGATTAAATTTTCATCGTACAACACCTTTCAGAAAAACGAAACATCGCGAGCCGCTTCCTACTCTATTGATATTTCCACGGCATGAATTCGTCGAGCTACACCCACCACCCATCCCCTTTACAACAAGACCCGTCCTGCCGCATACACAAATCATCCACATTCCTTTTGTATTCTAATAACATTCAGTAAGTTCTAATCGCGAAGCTTCTTCTCAAGAACTACTGATTTGTGATACGCTGTTTTGATAATCTCCCTGATCTTGACCTCTTCATGTCCAGGGTTTATCCTTATTTTTCCTGCCTAACCCTATCAACTCGACCATTTGCTTTTGCTTATGCTAATACCACAACATACAGCAAACCTCTACCATTAACTTTAGTATAAAACATTAATCTGACTGAGAAATGTAGAAACAAATCATGGGGTAGCAGGCAATGAAGAGAAATAACAAAAGATATCCTCTTGATACGAAGCAAAGTATAATCAAAATATACGGCGGTTCAAGAAAACTCCACGTCTCCGACGATATGGCAGCAGCTATGGCAGACAGGTCTTCTTGGTATCAAAACTACCCACACTGAATTCAATGACAATGGGAAAGTAGTACATTAAACTTGGTTGTTTTCATCCATTCACTATCTGGTACTTATATATATATATATATATATATATATATATATATATATATATATAATGGCCTGTCTCTAGTTTACGAGTACACCAGCATGCTGAGGTTGTCATCTAAAACTTGTTGTAGACGCCTTCTGAGCACGTTTGTGTCTGTTTAGTAGCCAAACTGTGGTTTATATTGCTGAGATGAGCGTATTTTCAGTTTTTTGGGTTAGAGTCCGTTACCTGGAGCTTAAGCTCAAGGTATCGGTCAAGATGGCTTGTGTCTACTTATGAGCACAACTATAGATAAAATCACTCAGAATGCCTTGACCAAACAGATTTTCAGAAACTTGGAACCTAGCTTAGGTAACATAAGGACTGTTAGGGTTCTGATGTTCCAAATTTGTAAAGGTACAATTGTTGACTTTGGTTTTATCTTGTATGACAAGTCTGGTGTGTAAGGGAGAGTGTTCAGCAGTAAATGCCGCACGATACTCCGACCTCTCTCCCCACATGGAAATACACACGTGTGTTTATGTGAGTATGTGTGTGAGTATATATATATATATATATATATATATATGTGTGTGTGTGTGTGTGTGTGTGTGTGTGTGTGTGTGTGTATGTGTGTGTGTGTAGGCAGCATTTTATCATTGATGCATGTTTCATTAAATACTATAGACAAGTTTTGTCAATTTATTTTATGTAATTTTTTTCATATCGTCTGATAAGCTTAATAGTATTATCGTTGAAAGATGGAAAGAAAAACGCAATATTGATACATGGTTTTATTTAATAATTTCTAAGCTTTCGGCTTACATCAGTCATTATCAAAGATGAAAATAGTGTTGGTTGTAATGGGCAGTACACGCACAAACGATAGTAGTAATTGTCTATTTTGTTTGTGCGGAGGATTGGCAAACACGTGCGTGCATGCTGGAAGCGAAAATCGCACTACAGCTTGTGGCGTCTCACATGACCATACGAGAGTGGGAGCGATAATTATTAAGTATGGAAAGACACTGGGATAACCAATCGCTTCTGTTATCTATTATAGCCATTTGAGGATGTGTGTGGAGATTTCGTAGTTAATTTTGTACAAGTTAGGTTTCAACTGTTTTATGTATATGGCTTCGTGTATTTTTAGTCTTCGTTTATTGTTTTCGTATATAAGTATGGTTTTGTTTTCGGCTAGGATTTCACGGAATTGTGTATGTGGCCTTGAGTGTTGTTTTAGATGTCTAAGGATGTTGGAATTGTCGTTTAAATGTAGTGTCAAGCGTCGTGAGAGCGAGTTTGTAGTGTGACCAACATAAATATTGTTTAATCTGTTGGAGATACAATCTACCAAAGGGTACTTGAATTTGTAGACTACGTTGTTTCTTTTTTAAATCGCTAACCGAGGGAGAAGAGTCGTTTCGAACGAGTGAGTTGGATATACTGAATTTAGAGTAGTATATGAATAACTTAATTTTTTTTGCTAGGATCCGTTGTAGATATATTGATATTTATTATTTTTTTAGTATATTCTCATCTTGTTCATAGTTAGTATGCATTTGATTGCGATATAGGAGATTAATATGTTTGAGACTAGTTGAGGCAGCACTGTGGTTCACCTGGTTGGTATTGAAACTTCTAAGAAAGTATCTTATATGTTCGTCAACTGTATAGTTTGGAAAGCTATTGTTTAATGAAACATGCATCAGTATATATATATATATATATATGCAGGTTTCATAAAAAATGACAGACAATGTATTATCACTATCATAATATAATTTGACCAATTCTTACATAACTTGAGATATGAAAAGAAAATTAAGAGTATATGAAAAATTATATAAAACTTAATGATAATAGCGATAATAGCTTGTCTGTCATTGTTAGTAGAACCTGCATAAAAGAGATTGATGTTCAAATACACAATATATATATATATATATATATATATATATATATATATATCCTTTATATATATTCATATATATATATATATATATATATATATATATATATATATAGATAGATAGATAGATAGATGTGTGCGTGCCTGCATGTTCACTGCATAAGGATAACATAACGATTATATCGCAGGAAAGCGAATCGACGGATCAAAATCAACTGAAGTTTATTGCGGATCATGTTTTTTTCTTTATTCTTCGTTTTTTGTTCTCTCTCAGCGAATAATATCTTGGAAAATATCTCCTCAGTGGTAACACTATTACTTTTAGTAGTTGAGGCAATAAAATATTGAAGCGCTTTTGATTCTGTTTTATTGGATGTTTTTTTTTTTCACTTAAAAAGTCAATTTGTAATATGAGATATTGTTTACAAAACAGTCTTCTAATCCCAGTGCTTCAGATCAATGTTTATGATTGTCATGAAAACCGCTTTAGAAAATGAATTGACTTAACTTTCTGGTATCCAATCAATAATTCTGAAAATATTAAGTAAAGACTTTCTCTGTTCTTAAGCTATTGTTTCAAAAAATATACTCTATTTGTGTGCGTTGTGGTGCAGTAGATATAGGTTCAGAACGAGAAATCGGATAACTCAGTTCTAATTCAAGTTAAATTAGGTGCATTCACTAACACGCAAATATGGGGAAATATATTATCCCGTCTTATCTTCCTCTAACCATGGATCAAATGCATGAAATATTGGATTCTATACCCTGGTTGTTTACCGGTCTACCGCAGAAAGTAATGGCAAACTACTGCGGGATAATCTTCTACGCAGTCAGTTATCTCTCATTCACGACATGATCACCCAAGCGTGTATCACGCATGGCGTTTAACTGACTGACTCTATTTAGGATTGATTAAAATCAACAAGCAACGATGACATTTCTGCAACCATATAACTCATTTGACATTCGTTTTCGAAATGATTTTGGACGTTTTTATATCTCAAATTGCGACTACATCGATGATCGTTTTAGCCAAAAAAAATTTGCTATTCCAGATTTTAGACAAAATCAATCTGCTATTCTAAATTTTATGCAAAAGAGACCTTGAAAAAGATACCACACTACCTTTCTATGTTGTACTCAAAAACTTACACAGATCATTAATTTATAGGTATGAGATAAAAACAACAACATTTGGCTTACTTATGAATTGATTTGCCGTTAACTGTTTTTGTTGAATATCGTTTGTATATATGAATGAAACCATAGAATTGCATTTGCATTATGACTTAAATGTACAATCTTATGATTAAACTATCTGTATAGCCCGGCGTTGCTCGGGCATAATGAAAGCTTTAAAACTAATCCATGGTCCTGGAGCTCAGACTCTTTGGACGTTGGCACGAAAGACTAAAAACAATAGTCGTTTCCAGTTAAAGCGAAACCGTAGACTGAAACAAAAATGAATGGATGTAAGTCAAATTTTGATTTCCTGGTATCGATATCAAATAAATTCTTTTTTCGTCGTAAACTGAATTTTGAAGGCTAAATATGTCCTTCTGAGTAAATGGTATCATGGCAGAGACAAAGAACTACAATTATTCCTTACTTAGAGCCAAACCCGAAGGAAAAAGTAAAATAAAAGGGCTGAAAAAATACAGACATACAGGCAGATAAACACACACACACACACACACACACACACACACACACACACACATCTTGCCTTTTATATATATATATATATATATATATATATATATTATCGATTTTCTGCAAACCTCTGAATATCGTTTCTTGTGTCTTTGTCTATGAGTGTATCAAATTTGATTAAAATTGGACCACTTCTTCTATAACCCGATTTTTTCGATTATCGATTTTCGATATTTATCGTGGGTACCTCGACACAAAACCTAGCTAAGAACACTTGCAGACGTGTATAGTACAACTGTGTAAATTTTCAAGAAAATCGGTTCATCCGTTTCGGAGTCTATAGGTAAAGGACACACACACAGACACATACACACACATTCAAAGTTCCATTTATAAATAAGTTTAGATATAATATTTACACATTTCTAAATTATGCAATCTTCAGCAAATTCAGGATGAAAGTGGTTCTCAATTCTTTTGAATTATTGCAAGCATTTCTAAAAAGACTGCTAGTCTATAATTTCTTGTAATCTTTATGAATAACGTAAAATATTTGATTATTTAAGCCTGTATTCAGTATTTCTTTGAATCCTCAACAATTTTAGGCGAAATGAGTTTGTTGACAAATCACCTTTTCTTTTCTCAAAACTTTTTTTAAGATAACGTAGTTTTTCTTAAATAATTCTCTTAATGTTGTAAGTAGTATGTTAGATACAATTTTGTATTTTTTAAACTTGTAATTAAGTCTCATTTTATAAACGTGAAAATGAAACAGTGTATTTTCTATATGTTTTGTTCTTAATTCAATTTTAGCATTCAATTAACAATAAACGATCTACCTGGGCTAGAAAAATCTGTAAGGAAACATTCTTAAAACATGAACTTACGTAAATTCATTGTTCATTTGGTTAAACAATCTAGTTGTTTATAATTTACGTTTATTGATTTAAATCATTTGTTAGTCGTTTAAATTGCATGCATTGTTAATTAAGAAAAACACCGCACTTAAAATTATAATAAATTGGAATTATGTTAATATGCATGTATACAAGGACTGTATAAAAAGTTCTAAGCCTCACACAGAAGGAGGTAGAGAAACAAGACACTGTTTTTAATATACGCCCACTATTTTTATCAGTGCACTTGGTCCAACGATTATTAAGCATCACAATCTCATTGGGAAAGAAGGTGGCGTCCTGGTCAACAGAGGATCTCATTGTTATTTCCAAAATGGTGACCGAGCAGGTAGAGTTTGAATTTCGGAGACAGGAAGAAGTCAGACAGAGATAAGTCTGCTGTGTAAGGGGGAGTGGTTAGTAATTTAAAGCATATACTGTAAACTTGACTTAGTCAAGAGGAGTAAGATCACACCAGACCTCAGCTTCTCTTTGCCTTGTGAATTGATTGTTTCCTTCAGTTGTTTTAATTTTGATTCTTAATACTGTCTATTAAAACGTTTTTTTCACTTTTCTACGTAGGCTAGCATGATTACGTCTTCAGAATAAAAAACAAAACAAAACAAATCAACGCTTTACAAAGTTATTTCCGGAAATGTATGTTTTCTTGGATGCCATTGTGGTGCAGTGGATATCGACTCGGAACGACAACTCGGGGTGCCGAGCTCGAATTCCTTGCATTCACTTACGCACAAATAACCTAGAGAAAGGTATCAATCAGTCTCTTCCCTCCAGTTATTGGTTAAATAATAGGACATATAGCCTTGTCTGACAACCAGTCTACCGCAGAAAGCAATGGCAACCTACTGCGGGATAATCTTCTGCCCAGTCAGTCATATCTCATTCAAGACATGATCGTCCAAATCGTGTATCACGTATGTCACTTGACTGACTGTATTTTTTCTTAACAACGATATTGGTATTTTTTACACTGTTCGCACTGTTGTCCTCGTCTTTATTGCCATTTTTACGATGTTTTGGTCGTTGTACGCTCTTGGCCTTCTTTAAGAAGCGTTGGTTAGTTCCAGTGACTTGATCCAAAGAGTTGTGATTTCCAATAGCTAACAAATAACTTAGAGAGTTGAGTTAAAGGGTGATAACTCCGGAAGTGGCATCGCACAAGGAAATGAGAATTATATAGCCCAGTGATCGAAATAAATGGTTCGCTTGAAAAAGGCCGCAGCGTACAACGGCCGAAACATCGTAAACATGGCAATAAAGATGAGAAAAACAGTCAGAATTCTGTAAATAATGTAAATTCTAACTCATCTCAGAACTAGAGACAAATACAGAAGTATAGACAAACGATATTGGGGTAATCCTGACTGGGCCATTTTTGTAATATCTGCATTTTGTTTGTTCCTTATTTAATCTAAGAACTGGTAACTTGAAAAGTAACTCAAGTTTATGAGTTATTGCTTTCAACGACCTATACGTCTCGTTCCTCTTTGTCTATAACTAGTTTCAATATCTGTTTTAGAATAAAAGTCCCAAACATGAAATGGTGGAACATGACATCAGTATTTAAATGGGTGTAATCAGCAGGTGCATGAACATACTTATAGATACGCAGCTTTTATTCTATAAAAAGAAATAGTTTAAATAATAAAACTAAAATATATGGATATATTTAACAACATATAAATCAAACACCTGTCTATTATTGATTACATACAGAGTAAAATTAAAGCATTAATTACCTACCAAACATTTTGTAGGTCCGATTTCTCAGTAGCAGTGCTCCGATCGATTTAAGACTTCATTTTAATACATGTTGAAGTATAGTTATGGACATATTTTTAGCTTTTATAGATTTGTCGCTTCTGTAATGCTTATACCAAGTCAATATCGACGCGATAGAAGATAAAAGCACAGAAATGCTATGACATACTAAAAAGTATACATTAAATGGAATGACATCTTTCATTTGTATGAGATGTCAAACACCAAGTGAAAGAGAAAACTATTTTCTTACTTTAGGTCGACATTCAGTTGGCGCTAGTTAGAAATGTTTCCCGGTCAAAATTCAATATGAGACATTGATTAGGCTTATATAAGTTTTCTAAAAACTATGAGATTACTTTCTACATTAATCCTTTAGTGACCTATATACACAGACCAGTCTGTAAGCAAATAACTAAATAGTGATGCGTGGTCAGAAGAAAAAGACAATCAGCATGTAGTGTTGAATTCTGTGTTCATACTTTCTACATGTATAAGGGCTATATATCTTAATTTGGCCCCTATATATTTTTATCTCTTCCCATCCCTGTATATATATATATATATATATAAAATGAATAAAATGTAAAATTAAATTCTACTCCCTCAGCTTCTTTTTTCGCACTTCCCGCCTGAGGAATTCTCTTCCGTTTACTTGCTTCCCCGATAGCTACAATCTCCAAGAATTTAAAGGTAAAGTCAATTGTCATCTCCTATCTCACTAACATGCATTCTCTCTCTCTCTCTCATGCTCCTTTCTCCGTCCACTCCACTCTCATCAGTATTATCATCCTTCTCTTACTCACTTCCTGACAACCCCTATAACCTGTTATTCTTTTTCATAACTTTCCTTCCTATGTAACCTCCTGCAAAACAGTAACAGTAAAATGCGTGGGTTGGATAGATATGGTTATAAAAAAATACGGTAAATTGTATTTTTTGCAGTAGTTTACTAATAGAAAGGTCTTTTAGGTAAGCTATAAAGTGTTCGATATATAATTAATACGCAGAAGTTTGTCGCTTCTTGGAAAAATACGCGTCCTTCAAAAGGATTCATCTGCGTTCTCTAGGGGAAACTGTCATTGGATTTGACGTATCATATACCGCTCGGGCACGTAGAGGCTTTTTCTAACAAGATTTCTTAAATATTCAGGTCGGTAAATATAAATAAATAAATTTACTTTTAATAATAAAAACAGAGTATCTACTCAAATATGAGAATCAATAAAAAACGTTTAAACAAGCAATATATATATATATATATATATATATATATATATATATATAAAGAGAGAGAGAGAGAAAAAGAGAAAAAATGTTAAACCTATTTTATTTTTCATAAATAAAAAAAAAAAGGGAAAATTAAAACAAACACTGCCGACTGGTTTCACCTCCCCCCCCCCAAATAGCTGGATGGAAGGATTACAAATTGCAAGAAAATAGAAACGGTTTGGAATATTAAAGAAGAATCTTATTTTATTTGAAAGAGCGCTTAGTCGTAACAGATTATATACGTAACATTCCTATATATATATATATATATATATATATGAAACACAATATATGTGTATAGGTTTCGTATTACAACGAAGCGTTTAGATATACATCATAGGTTGAATTGTCAGATACTTGATCCAATGTCAGGTTCATTGATAATCTCTGTTCCTAGTTAGTAGTACCGAGTCATACGCAAATAATATGCAATTAGCGTAATTTTTAATGGTGCAGATGTTTGCGCATTTCAAGTTTTGATGACTGAAAAGTTGAAAAAATAACCAATTTCCCTTCTAGTAATATTTCATGTGTATTAAGAATTGAACTATTATTTGGCTTTCCCGATACGTGATATTCAATTCAATTTACACTTTAATTTAGTCGGTAGCTGATAAATTTTACCAACATTATGTTTGTAAAGAACTGAATACTATAAAGATTGATTACACGTTGATTATACATTTAGTCCTCCATAGATTCGTTTGCTTTCAAGGTTGTATTTTATCCTTTTATATTAGCATCCATTATTACATCCGTTTTAATGACTTATTCCAGTTGATGCTTTCTATTAGGCATTGATCCAACTAGTCAGGCGCGTTTCAATTCATTTATCATGTACTATTTTTATAACAATGATAAAGATATATCATGAATATATATATATATATATATATATATATATATATATATATATATATATAACAGACGCATGATCGCCGTCTGTTACAGAGATTTTAAAAATTAATTTACCCGTTGTAGTTGTGCAATTATTATGGAAAACAATCGTTTTAATATAAAGGATCTGCCCGGAAATGCTCAATGGCATTAAATGATTAAAATATATTTATATTATTCAAAGAAACAGGTTTGAGTGCTAAAATACATAAAGTGGCCATTGAAATCAACATCCAGGCATGATGATTGAATTTAGCATCAAACAGACAGTCGCATCTGTGTGTCGCCCATCTTTATATTTGCATACGCCCTGATATTTAGCAGTTTAACACATAAATATAGCATACCTTAAAAGTATATTTTATCATATTATATATATATATATATATATATATATATATATATACAAATATATATATGTGTGTGTGCGTGTGCGCGCGCGCGTGTGAAAATTAATTGAAACAAAATAAATAATGTGTTCTTATGATTATTCACACTTTCATGTAAATGTCATCTCTTAGCGTTTTTTATCTTTCCAATCGTCTATTCTGGGGAAAATAGAAATCGATTGCATCATGTGACTCCAGTGGGTTTAAAACTAAATGTATGTTGTAAGAAACTAAATAAAAGCAGTTGTTTCAGTTGATTTGCACAAGGCTATATATATATATATATATATATATATATATATATATATATATATATATTTGTCATCCACATATAAGCCTATTACGCTGTAACACAGTTCATCAGTGTAGCTAGACATCTACATGCTTCTGGCCTTGATCGAAACTCGACCGATTTAATGTTTCTATTATTTAAGCCTGCGTTGTGGCGCAGTGGATATCGGCTCGGATACGGGAAACCGAGTTCAAATTCCTTGCATTCACTTACGCGCAAATACCCTTGGGAAAGGTATTAATCCGTCTCTTCCCTCCAGTTATGGGTTAAATAATAGGACAGATTGGGTTCTATAGCCTTGGTCGGCAGCCAGTCTACCGCAGAAAGCAATGGCAACCTACTGCGGGATTATCTTCTGCCCAGTCAATCATGTCTCTTTCGAGACATGATCGCCCAAGCGTGTATCGCGCATGGCACTTAACTGACTGACTTAAGCCTTAGGTGCATAGAATGAGAGAAAGGTAATTTTAGCGTGTTATATATAAGCGGTGTATACACATGCCAGTCACCGAAAGAACTCAATTCATAACTGAAGAATAACGTTGTGTATTTAGGCAGCAAATTTTCTTTTAGTAATGCTAATGTATGCCAATCTATATCAATATTAATACAAACTACGCAAGTCAAACAGTTTAAACACTTCTTATTCTTTTAGCAATGAAAGCCAGTCGGTATCACCATTCATGTGTACTCTAGTCTAAAACAATGTAGTAAGAAATAATGTTTTATCGTCCCAGATATATGGCAATGCCATTGGAGGCAGGTATAAATACAACCTTATTAAGTTTGTTTTTCATACTGGTTCGTGACCAGCATCACTGTGAAACTTAGAGTGAAAATATCCTCTTTTACAAAATAGTTTAAAAAATTCATATTATTAGCTTATATTAATTAGAAATGATTTTTGGAAATATCGAATACACGAAATGTTATTTCGAATGATCGAAATATCGATTTAAAATATCCAATTAATAATAATGGTGTAGTGGTATGCACAAAATATAAAATTGTTATAAACTTGATCTTGGAAATGCAATTATTTCAGTATATGTTGGTGCGTTTTTTCGTCATTTCTTTTTGTTCATGATTCTTTCACTTTGTTTTGTTGGTTGTCTTTTTTTCTTTGTATTAGTTTTTGTTTGGACCCTATCAAGGTTTCTGATGGTTTTATTAATACTTTGTTTCTTGTGGTCCCTCTCTCCCTCCCTTTCTCCCCATCTATCTCTCCCTCTCATATATATATATATATATATATATATATATATATATATATATATATATATATATATATATGTGTGTGTGTGTGTGTGTGTGTGTGTGTGTGTGGTAAATCTTAAGAACGTATTAAATAAAAATTCTTGGAAAATCCTCACATGCTAGGGCTAAACGTCATTTACAAAGTACTATCAGTGATAAGCGTTGTGGTGCAGTGGATATCGACTCGAAACGAGAGATCGGGGTGCCGAGTTCGAATTCCAGTTTTATTCCTTGCATTCACTTACGCACAAATACTCTTAGCAAAGGTATTAATCCGCCTCTTCTCCCAGTTATGGGTTAAATAATAGAACATATTGTGTTCTGTAGTTTTGGCTGGCAACCAGTCTACTGCAGAAAAAATAGCAACCTACTGCGGGATAATCTTCTGCTCAGTCAGACTCACTGACTATTACTGTACATACTTTTCGTCCAGGTATGTAACCTTCTATCATACCTTGAAGGATTGTACGTTAATTTAGAGGCAAATATATATTTATACTATTTTCATCTTTTCGTTCATGAGTTAAATTTATAGCTTCAACAGCTGTATGCATATTTGTTTTAGACAGAATAAATATTCTATGACGGATCGAAGTTAGCAGTAAATAAAACAGTATTATTTGTGAAATTTTATTGATTTCACTATGTAATCATGTTATTTGGGTGATGACAATTATGTGTGAAAAATAATATTGCCCAAATGTCAGCTAAGACTTTGGTTGATGGTTAAAAATGTTGACGACGTCTCTGCTTAGTTGCTCCTTGATCTTATCCTTATTATCTCATCCTTTAGCTGTTGATTTTTTTGTCTTCTTGGAAGAGACCTTACTTTTGAGATGACCCTAAAAGAGGGAATCTCATGGTGTCACGTCGCACCATCGTTGTGGCCAGTTGACTTCACTGTTTCGAGAGATGATCCAGCCTGAACACGTTTCATTCAATAAAACTAATGCATTTCTGTTTGAACGTTCAATTGGGTATAAGCTTCTATAACTTTAACACAATGCTCGCTTGTTAAGCCTACGATGATATTGCCAACGACTGAAGTTGTTAAGTTTGAAATAAATAGAAAAAATCTTTAGACGTTTCTCATTGGAATGCCTAATATTTACTAGACTTGTTATACAAGTCTCTACCTACTTCAGAATATTTCACTTGATTAAACGGGTTATTCGCGTTTTGATGTTTCGTTTCCCATATATTTTATACCTTTTTGAACCAATACTAGACATGGAGGTTACTCAGTGTAGGGAGTTAGTGAATTAGGTTTTTGCGAGGGCGTATAAAAGACGATACCTACTTAGTGTATAACTGCTGATGCTAGACTAGAAAAGGTTAACAATTTCAATGAAAAGAAAAAGGGGAGGAGTTTGAACCGGACGTTAGGCGAATATCTGTGCTACTTTTAAAAGAGAGGAAAATGAATAGATAATTAATGAATAGCATTTTAGTGTTCAGGTGGAGACGTTAGGCGTATAGATTTGAAGTGGCATTTAAAAGAAACTGGAAACCCAATCCTAAACAAGAAATAAGGGATAAAGCTCTACTTTTGTTCAAAAGACTGGTGGTGGGTGCGTGTGAACCGGATAATAACCGAACTTATCTTCTCCTATAAAATACATTTCTGAACGAATTTTTAACTATGCCTATTATCTATATGAAAAGCAGTCGCAGTTATTTCAGAACATGACCGACTTTTGAGTTAATGTTTTTGTTTTTTAGCAACTTGTGGTGTTGTTCAAAACTACACCTAGCACAGCCTATTCTATGCTCAATTTCTTTCAGTTTCTTTTCTTTTTTTTCACTGAAATGCACAAGGAATTGAAGATTTTTCTTTTAAACATTAATGAGATTGTAGCATGTCAAATTTTAACATATGAAATAATACTATACTCTAGTGAAGTACGTCTACACTTGCGGTTACAAATAACATATCGGTACTGAATGACGGTAATATGAATGCTGTATAAATGCTTAGAAATACATATATCTGCGAGCAGCCCAATACGATTGCTTAGAGCACTGAACTATTCAAAATAAAACGCTGACAATTTTATAGATGTGAGGATAGTGTAACTATTATCGGTGCCGACATTAGTATCAGTGAGCTGACTTCAATTTTCAACAGGGTTTTATACGTACACTTTCAAATTAATACATTTTGAGAAAACAAAGAAGCCATTCATTTTGTTATCAATTATGAATAAAAGTAACTTAGTGATTTTTATACTTGGTTGACAATCGATGTAAGAGAATTCCTCCTCAGATCTCAAAACAGTGGTAAATGCAACAGGAGACAACTTTTCTCTTTTTTCAGGAAGTTAAAAAAATGCTCATATCAGAAAAAAGTTACAATGGGATATGGCAATAAAAATAAGTTATTAATTTGTATATGATTCATTATATTTCCAACAAATATTAGTGAAACAAAGAAGTTAAACAAATGTCTCCACCTAAGGCGGATGTGCGTTGTGGCGCAGTGGATATCGGCTCAGAACGAGAAATCGGAGAACCGAGTTCGAATTCCAGTTGAATTCCTTGCATTCACTTACGCGCAAATACCCTTGGGAAAGGTATTAATCCGTCTCTTCCCTCCAGTTATGGGTTAAATAATAGGACAGATTGGGTTCTATAACCTTGGTCGGCAACCAGTCTACTGCAGAAAGCAATGGCAACCTACTGCGGGATAATCATCTGCCCAGTCAGTCATGTCTCTTTCGAGACATGATCGCCCAAGCGTGTATCGCGCATGGCACTTACCCGAAATGTTGACTGACTGACTCCACCTAAGTGTATTTTCAGTGTAATTTATCGGAAGTTAAACTGAAAAAATCAGGCTCTAGTTAGACTTGTAACTACTTAGAGAGTAGCATCACGACCACAATATGAAATGCTATTCATTATTAAAACATGACAAGTAAAGAAAGCAATCAGCAATATCCCTATTCATGGAAGGTTGTGTAAAAACATCTGTAAAACAGCAGTTTCACATTTTTTCTATAGTCAGATATCATTTTGTGTACCGTTATTTATCCATATAAAGAACAGAAACATGAAAAAGAAATTATACCTTTGAAATGTTGCATGAGACTTATTGATAGTCATTTACTTTCATGTTAAAAAAGAAACTTCAAGCGAATATATCTTCGTTTAAGGAAATAGCTAACAGATAATGAAGTCTATACAAGCAGAAGAGAAAAGTTAAAATCAAAATTGCTATAGCAATAACTTGCTGTCTGCCATAAGGTAATGGCAATAAAAAAGAAGCAGATGCAACGTTCACAACGATTTCCAACTCATCACGCAAGTCAAAAATCGATTCCTAGATATAAAAAAAAGGTAACATGAATCTTTTTTTTTTTTTTTTTTTGAATTCAGTAACCTAGTTATGATCGGTGTTCCTCATTTAAGGATATTAGTCGATCGATATGAGGAACTTTTAATTATAGATTTCCATGATAGTCTGGAGGTATAAAAAAGTCAGAATAGTATATATTTTGAAAGCCTTCACTTTCCAAGTTATTGCGTAATGATGAACGTTTTTGCGATGGAGTAATGTTGACACAAGAGATAGAATTCGATCTCAAGGGGCTGATGTGCGTATGCATACACGAATGAAATAATAATAATGTATTTATGCATTTGAAAAGTTGATGCATATTACTATACACACATATATATGTATGTATGTGTGTGCGTGTGTGTGTGTGTGTGTGTGCTCGTAAGTGTGTGTGTGTATGTGTGTGTGTGTGTGAGTGTGTGCTAGTAATGCCTTAATTAGTTAAAGAATGTCGAAATGAGATTTGAGAATAAAATGAAAGATAAGTAGTACGAAAATTAATTTAAAAAATGTTTGTAATTTTATTTTTATTGACAAACAAGGAATCTCTGGAACGTTCATATTTGAATATTGATTGCATAAAGATACTTTTACGCAGTTTCCATCTTCCTATGTGTTTTAAAGGTATTTTCCTAAATTTATTTCGTTGAGCAGTGGATATCGGCTCGGAAGAGCAATCGGAGAGCCAAGTTCGAATTCCAATCAAATCCCTTGCATTTACTTAGGCGCAAATACCCTCGGGAAAAGTATTAATCCACATCTTCTCCACGTAGCTATAAGTTAAATGACAGAGCACGTTAGGTTCTCTGGGAAGTGTTCTGACAGAAGACGGAAAGTGCGACGCAGAGATCCGAAGGCGAATTGGCATGGCGAAGGACGCTTCCCAGTAGCTGAGTAAAGTACAGGAAGACACAGGATGCTTTCACTTGAAATAGAAGAGAATACTAGATTGCTACGTGATGTCAGGTTTTCAATATGGCAGTGAATGTTGGACAATATCCTCAAAGATAAAAGAAAAACTTGAAGCAACTGAAATGTGGTCCTACAGAAGGATACTGCAGATATCATGGACCGAGCATTAGAGCAATGATGTGGTGTTGGAAAAAGTGGAAACGAAAAGGAAATTAATACTGAGTATCAGGAAGAGACGACTGAAATTCCTGGGATATACAATGAGGAAGAAGGGCTTGGAGAACCTGATACTAACAGGCCAGATAGATGGAAAAAGAGACAGAGGAATGCAGCGGATAACACATTTGAATGGTCTGAGCAGGTGGATGCCAAAATGGGGGTTGCAGCATGTAACAGGGGAAAGCGTGCTAAGAGCCACCAGGGATAGGGAGACGTGGAAGGCCATGAACGCCTACGTCCTGAAAGGACAAGTCACATAGAAGAAGAAGAGCTCGTGAAGAATATCTGCCCTGTAAGTCATGTCTCTTTGGAGCCTAAGGTGTATCATGTATGGCACTTAACTGTCTAACTGACCTATTTATCCCTTTATAGGAAAATTATTACTTCAACGTTTCGCCGATGAACATATATCAGTGACACAAAAGTTGATTCTCGTTAAGCAAATGAGCGCTTAATTTTTATTTTAGCTTTATTGTTAAAATTAAATTTAAATAATTCCAGCTAAATTTTAGTAGTGCAGAACGATGACCGACTCCTAAAGTGTTAAACATAGACTCGCCCAGTAACTATGAGTTGCAAAGTATGACACAAAGTGTTGTGTTCACACTGCCACGAGTATTCCTGCAACATACAGTCCCAGTTACTTTATCAAGTACAAAGAATAATCAGCAATATTAACTGGTATTTATCTGGCGGCTTGGCTTCTGTCACTTTCTCACTTTCGTAAGGTTGCTACTCTGTGTCTTATATATAAATACTTTCATAGTGATTGTTCGGATGAGCTCTTCGATATGGTACCTAGACACTGAATTTAAACGCACTAGTAGGCTGACGCTTTGTTTTCATTAATTTCCAATTATGCTGGCTAAATGGCGTATGTTCGATGCTAATTGTTTCTTTTCTCGCAATTATAGCTTGTGGAACGCCAAATCCGCACCATGCTTTCCAGCCAAACTTAATCTGTAAAATTTTCAAAGCAATGTCACTCGCTATCTGCTTCCCTCTTGATTATTCTTTTCTCTTCCTGCTCATTATTAATGTTTCTTTCAGAATTCTTCTACAGCCAGCAATACTTTGTGACTTGACTTGATTCTTGAATGGGACGAAATCATAAAAACTATGGCATTCGCTATTATGGTATTAACTGAAATGTGGTTCTACAGAAGGATGCTGCGGATATCATAAACCGAGAATGTGAAAGATGGTGAAGTTTTTGAATAGATGAAACATGTAATGATGAAGGAGGGATTAAAGAATCTGATACTCACATGTCATATAAAAGGAAAGAGAGACAGAGGGAAGCAGCATCTAACATACTTGACAGACTTGAGCAAGTGGATAGCAGACCGGGATTTGGGAAAGGTTACAGGAGAAAGCATGCTAAGAAACATCAGAGATAGGCAGACGTGGAAGACAATGATCGTCGACGTTCTGAAAAGAAACGGTATATAGAAAAAGATGAAGAATTCATGTGATTAAATCCTTTTGTCACTAATCTTTTGTTTTATTCGTTTTTCTAGCAATGTTATTAAACAGAACTACAAGTTTATACAAGCTTTACACAGATTTTATTTTCATTTATTCATTTTTCTGTGTATTAATGTGCAGATGTTGTAAGATTATACCTGCTCGGAACGAGAAGTCTACGAGCGGAGTTCAAATTCCTGCTTCACCCAGTTTCGCGCAAATAGACTAGAGAATGTTATGTACCCAACTCTTTCGGGTGAGACGCCCCTGCTATTCATCTCAGTGTTTTCGACAGGCTTCAAAGGAGAATCTGTAATGTTATAGATCTCGACCTACAAATGTTTTCATGGCTTCTGCTCTGACGAGCTTAGCACACTGATGCCCCCTTCACAAAAATTCACTCGAGGAACCAGACTGGCAACAAAACCCTTTTACTGTTAAATCAACCAAATGCAGGCGACAATTCTACTCCAGAAGCTTCTTATCTTGCACTTCCCGCCTACCTTCCAAATACTTGCTTTCCTGACGGCTACAACCTCCAAGAATTTAAATGCAATGTCAATTCTCATCTCTTCTCCACTTGACTCCGGTCCTTTCTACATTACTCTGTGTATCTTGTTCTTTTCATTTTTCTCTACCTTCGCAACTATCTTCAATTCTGTGTTCAAAGTTTTCTCTTGCTCTTTTTTCTGATACCCCCGTAACTGATTCGTCTTTCCCTTCACTCTCTTCCTGCCTAAACTTTTACTCTCTTATGTAGCTCCCTGCGCATCAGTAGCGGTGGCGCCTTGCTTGGGGTGAAATGATTTAAAAAATGTCTGTTCGTTTGTGTTTAGCAGGAAGTAAAAGAGTTTAACTCTTCAAATCCCAACCACATGCAACTGTAAAAAAGACATGGAGTGTAGTTATTATAGTTGTTAAACAAAAATACGATATAATTAAGCAGTGAAAAGTGCGATACGGAAATCTGCAGGCGTCTTGGGTTGACCAAGAATGCATTCCAGAAGATGAGTAGAGTATTAATGAAGGCAGAAAAAATTCTATAGAAACAAAAAAAGAGAGTACTTTTTTTTTAATCATATCACCCCAAGCAAGGCATTCTCCTGACACTGTTGCGCAGGGGGTTACATATGGGAAAGTGATGGGAAAGAGGGGTTAGTTAAAGGAAATATCGGGAGGATGGTAATAGATGGATGAGAATATCAAGGATTAGGGTGGAGTAACTGAAAAAAGAGCTTGAGAGAATGGATGCTAGTTAGTGTAATAGGAGATGTCTATTGACCTTACATTTAAATTCCTGGAGATTGTAGCTATCGGGCAAGAAATATATGGAAGGAAATTCAACAGGTGGGAAGTGCGTGAAAAGAAGCTGTTAGAGTAGAAATTGCGGTTACATTTTATTGGTTTCAACGTAAAAGGTGGGACCTTGTTGCTAATCTAGTATCTCTTTTAATTCATACCTAGGAGGCATCAGTGATCTAATTTCATTGAAGAAGAAGCCGTGAAAGTATTTATAGAAGAGGTACCTGGAAGCCACGTCACGCCGGTGAGACAAATGTAATGTCTGTCCTTCAATATGGCATCGAATGCTGGACAATCTCATCAAAGATGAAGGAAAGACTTGAAACAACCGAAATGTGGTTCTACTGAAGGAAGCTGAGTATACCATAGACGGAAAAAACTCAAAAATGAAAACTGATACTTAACATCAAGAAAAGACAGCTGAAGTTTTTGTTACATGTAATGAGGTAGGAGGGCTTAGAAAACCTGATGCTCATAGGACGGATAGCGTGGAAGGGGAGACAAGGAAAAGCAGCGCATGACATACTTAATGAACCTGAGCAGAGGGATGAAAGAGCGGGGATTGAGTCGGTTAACCGGGGGAAGTGTTATTAAGATCGACAAGGGACAGAAATATGTGGAATGCCATAATCGTCTGCATCCTGAAGAGACACGGCAAACAGAGGAAGAAATTAGATGACCCTACTTGAGAAGGATGATCTAAAATATTATTGACACTAATGAGAGTTACTCGCATGGGTGAAATCTATCTATCTATCTATCTATCTATCTATCTATCTATCCCACTCTGTTGATATCTATCTATCTATCTATCTATCTATCTATCTATCTATCTATCTATCCCATTCTGTTGATATCTATCTATCTATCTATCTATCTATCTATCTATCTATCTACCTATCCCACTCTGTTGATATCTATCTATCTATCTATCTATCTATCTATCTATCTATCTATCTATCTATCTATCCCTCTGTTGATATCTATCTATCTATCTATCTATCTATCTATCTATCTATCTATCTATCTATCTATCTATCCCACTCTGTTGATATCTATCTATCTATCTATCTATCTATCTATCTATCTATCTATCTATCTATCTATCTATCCCTCTGTTGATATCTATCTATCTATCTATCTATCTATCTATCTATCCCACTCTGTTGATATCTATCTATCTATCTATCTATCTATCTATCTATCTATCTATCTATCTATCACTCTGTTGATATCTATCTATCTATCTATCTATCTATCTATCTATCTATCACTCTGTTGATATCTATCTATCTATCTATCTATCTATCTATCTATCTATCTATCTATCTATCCCACTCTATTTGATATCTATCTATCTATCTATCTATCTATCTATCTATCTATCTATCTATCTATCTATCTATCACTCTGTTGATATCTATCTATCTATCTATCTATCTATCTATCTATCTATCTATCTATCACTCTGTTGATATCTATCTATCTATCTATCTATCTATCTATCTATCTATCTATCCCACTCATTGATATCTATCTATCTATCTATCTATCTATCCCACTCTGTTGATATCTATCTATCTATCTATCTATCTATCTATCTATCTATCTATCTATCCCACTCTGTTGATATCTATCTATCTATCTATCTATCTATCCCACTCTGTTGATATCTATCTATCTATCTATCTATCTATCTATCTATCTATCTATCTATCTATCCTCGCTGATATCTATCTATCTATCTATCTATCTATCTATCTATCTATCTATCTATCTATCTAACCCACTCGGCTGATATCTATCTATCTATCTATCTATCTATCTATCTATCTATCTATCTATCTATCTATCTAACCCACTCGGCTGATATCTATCTATCTATCTATCTATCTATCTATCTATCTATCTATCTATCTATCAATCTATCTAACCCACTCGACTGATATCTATCTATCTATCTATCTATCTATCTATCTATCTATCCCACTCGGCTGATATCTATCTATCTATCTATCTATCTATCTATCTATCTATCTATCTATCTACATTTAATAAAACGTGTTATAAAACTAAGATACAAAATTATCTACGCATTAATCAAATTTATACTGCTTTAACCATTTTAATAAGATACTCTTTACCCATATCTATCTATTGATATCTATTTCTAGATAGATTAATCCATTTCAATATACAGATGGATTTCAAATTAACTCCTATGATACGTCCAAATGAAATGTAATATTAATAGGTTTGGTCAATATATTAATGTATAAACCAATACTTTCACTCATATCGGCCAGTGTCTTATTATTTTAGCCTCATGTTAACCGATGGCAAACATTTATCAGTCAGTCATTAAAAGGCGATGCGTGAAACATGTTTGGGCGATCATGTCTCGAAAGAGACATGACTGACTGGGCAAAGGATTATCCCGCAGTAGGGTGTCATTGCTTTCTGCGGTAGACTGGTTGCCAGCCAAGGCTATAGAATCCAATCTGTTCTGTTATTTAATCCGTAACTGGAGGGAAAAGACGGATTAATACTTTTCACAAGGGTAATTGCACGTAAGGGAATATAATAAATTCAACTCGAATTTGAACTCGGATCCCCGATTTCTGGTTCCGAGCCGAAACCCACTGCACCAAAACTCACATTAATCACGCATGCGAAATGTATTTTGCTTCGGTTGAACGATTTCCGCTAGTGTCATTTTCAACGTATCTACATGAGCAATTTCTGAATTCCCTAATATCATCTGCGCTGGTCAACACTTTTGCAAGTATTAAACTGATCTCCCTGGTTTAATTTTATTACATCACAATTTTAACTTATTTTGTTAGCCTTCCAATGAGTGAAATGATATCATTCCACTAGGAATCAAAGAAGTTACTGAGAATAAATATACTTTATTAAGGACAAAAGAAAAAGTTCCATGAAGACAGAGAATGACGATTGCTGTTGTTTTTATTGTTGTTTTTTTTTCAAGATGTGGTATGGAAGCAAGAAATCGGAGATGAGTTGACACAGACGAGAAGTGAAAAGAAAAAATCTATTAGAATATAAGATACGGTTGCTTCCAGATATTTCAACAGTTAAACAATGACACCTAGTTACCAATCGGATAGTACGCTGACATTCGGGCAGTCAAGACCCCAAAGAAGAATGATTATTAAAACGATTTACATGAAAACACATATAGAAAATGGAAAGTTACGTCTAAGAAAAAAGACTGAAGATGACAGTTCAGGATTGACTACATTACAGATTCTTCTCTGAATTTTGTTCCATAATCTCGAGATATACTATAAAAGCACCAGGTCATTTACATTAGCGATATTCAATGCCCCGACGCACTATAGTTACCTGATTTTGTTTATAAAAAGTCGCTCCAATGACTATATATATTAATTAAACAGGGTGTTCCAGAATTAACTATTTCAATGAAATTGGGAAGTTTTAAAAATAAAAAAAACTGACACAATATTATGTTTATTACATTATTATGATAAAAAGCCTTCCAAGCAGATCTTATGCTAACACTTTATAAATCATATATCAGATCTTTATGTGCAATGTTCAACACGTTCTCAGTATGTATCCCTGCAAATTAAAAACCATCCTTAACGTTGCGAAAAATATTTTGTACCATTTCAGGAGTTATGACTTGCACTGAATTAATGAATGAGTTGTTTAAGCTCAGCTCCACTATTGATCGTTTAGTGACAAACACTTGTTTTTATGAAATCCCATGGAAAGACATTCCGGGAGATCAACAAAGATGCAATCTTTTGCATTCATTATTAATAATGTTTTAAAAGGAATGAAAAAAATTAGAAAAATATTACAAAATTCTTAAGTTATAAACATCATTAAAAATTTATACACTTCTAACACATATTAAACATGATGAACGTATTTCATTTTATCTTAAATTAAAAATTTGTTTTTTTTTGCACTATTTACGTTAATATTGTCCTCATCTTGGTTGCCATTTGTACAACGTGTCGGTCGTTTTAAGCTCTGGCCTTCCTTAGTAATTGCCAAGAATTTCGAATCAAACCCTTTATTACGATCACTGGGGTATCTTATTCCTTGTGCAAAGTCTCTTTTGGTAGTCATGAGTTATCTCCCTCGAATCCGATTCTCTAAGTTACTTCTTCTGCACTGCTGTAGCCTGGTATTGAACTCAAAACTCTTTGGGTCAAATCACCGGAATTAATCAACATCTATATCCACTAGGACAAGAACAACTGAATTTCTGGGACTTATAAACCTAATGTTCATAACCATTTTTACCAGAGTTCATATTGTAATTTTGAATGTCAATGGTTGTCTTTAGTATTTTTTATGTTAATAGTTTTCTCTAGTATTTTTATAAGAGTTCATATTGCAATTTTGTAATGCTAATGGTTGCCTCTAGTATTTTTTGATGTTAATAGTTTTCTATAATATTTCTTATTCAGTTCATATAGCAATTTTTGATATTAATGGTTTTCTCCAGTATTTCTACCAGAGCTCATATTGCAATTTTTGACACTAATGATTTTCTTTAGCATTACATATTACTGGCTCCCATATTGTTTTCATCTCTTGGTCGTCTTAGGAGATTTTTGAAGCCTAACATATGTGATGATTCCATAATTTTACGTAGTTTCCAGTGGCGTATTATCTCTATTATTTCAACTTTATCACATAGGGGACGCTAATCTTATTTCTCCATATGTGGTCAGTTGTTTATTGGTTTGCGACAGAGGTAGAATAAACTGTAGTGGGAAGATTGTGTAGAGTCATACTTTCAAGTGTGTCAGGTTTCTCTGCTGAAAGAAGCTGTTGTAATAATGGATTTAAGCTTGGTTTGTTGGCGGCAAAAACATAACGACTAACCTTGAAACAAGAAACATATCTTTTACTTAGTTTATGTGATTTTAGGTTGAAACATCATCAATGAGGATTGAAATCTCGTACTGAGCCAGTTACACTATGAAATACTTCTACGAGATGAGGTATCCATCTATCTTTGTAGCGGTATCAGTGTTGTGTTAAATGGGAATACCTTAAAGATGTCAAACAGCTTCAAGTCGTTATTTCTTTGATGAGTATCAGCTAAGTGAAGTCAGCCTCACAAGAATCATATTGGATGACCCTGACAAGAAATGTGACTGAGTATTAGAAAAAAGGTGTAAAAGTTGGCAAAAACCCTGTTTTTTCTAAGACAGTAGTCACTAGTACCGTAAACAAAGATATCCTGAAGCAGGCACGAAGAATAACGAGAGACCACTCCCCGTGACGCAACCACTCCCCGTGACGCAACCACTCCCCGTGACGCAACCACTCCCCGTGACGCAAAAGGGAATACTTCCGCACATCTTCCATCATTTCTGTCTCGCTCGTCTACAGCAAACGGTTACAACCGAATAAAATGTTTTTTACTGCTACAAACGGTTCCTGGTTTTATTTAGTTGGTGACGACCTGTCCAATAATTGTATTTTTACGCCACAAGCGTTTGCTTGGAAAAGGTTGCCATCTGAGAAGAAATCTGTTGTTTGGGCTGAAGTGAAAAGCTACATCTTCCTTTCTCTCAGAATTTTATGGGATGATGAATCAACAGTTAAATAATTTAACAGTCAAACTAATTTTCTTGTCATTGTTGACATTATCCCAGCCTATTACCCGCATCGACAGACACATGAAGAAAACCGTGGAACATAATATTATTATGATAATAACAATATAGATACTGATATTAGTTCGAATTAAAACCCATAGGGAAGCCAAAAATATGATTTTGGTAAGGTTTCTTTTTTATTTTTATAGTCGGTGTATAGGGTTTTTGAAGTTGTTCTTTTAAGAGACATCCAATTAGTTGAAATAAAACAGTTTTCTGCTGCTGGTCTATATTCATAGACACAATGGGAACCGAGATCATATCTAGTTTGCTTTGGGTGTGTAGACTGCACCTCAGTTAGTTCCGACGCAGCTCTTTTCGTACAGCCAGCCACACGTCGTCATCCATCTATGGATAAAGAAGTGATAAAAAAGAAGAGATGAGCTGTTAGACTGACATGACAGAAGTGGTCTCAAGTGCCATCTACTTACCGATCCAAACCAAATAATCTTAGCTCTAAATAAAACCTAAATCTAAATATATTAGAAACAAGTTTCGAGTTCTCCTTTCAAAACTTAGCTTTTGTTTTCATCTCTTGTTTTCTTGCAAATATGTTCCGTGTGTTTTCGGATTTTCAGGCGAAGCGACACGAACGAAAATGGAGACACAAATTATGTTGGGTAGTAATTAGCCGGTCGAAGGCTGGTTGAGTGACCTGTTGTATGTTTACACAAACAATCTAATCAATATTTTAATCATTTCACTCACCATTATGTAATTAAATTATCTATTAATATAATAGGATAAATTATCTTTTTTTAATCATACGGATAATTGAATAATTAGTGGGTGAAAACTATCGATCACTTCCTACTGTTTAAAAACATTGTTTTATTATGTTTGACAAGATAAATAATTTCATGACCCGAATAAGTACTGATCTAGACTTACTTTCTAATATTTACGTATCTAAAAATGTATTACACGTGTGTGTAATTATTCTTCTAATTCAAACGCACAAATGATACAGGAGCAATTTGCATACACCTATTGCGTTCAGAAGGTACATAAAATATTTTATCAAATATTTCATATTTCAAAAATATACATATAGATATTAGTCTTACGCTTTTCCTGATCTTCATTAACGGTCTCCCCGGTATGATCAGATCCTAAGTAGGCATATACGCTGACGACACCACCGTTTACTCACGCCTCGATCAAAAATCTGCTGAGGCTGACAAAGCGAAACCTGCTGCTGAGCTTGAAAAGGACTATCATTCTGTGGTGGACCGGGGTAAGGAATAGCTCGTGAATTTTAATACTTCCAAAACGAAGCTGCTACCTGTTAACCATCACAGACAATCGCTCCTATACCGCCATTACCATGGATCAGTCTAGCCTCACTGAAAGCAAAACACTGCGCATCCTCGGCCTAATTCTCTCAGCAGATCTCAAGTGGGATGACTATATCGAATCAATAAATTCCGTTACTAAGACAGTCGGGTCACTGTGTAGGGCCAAGAAGTTTTTCCTCTCTGTATCCATCTTGCACATAAATCTACCGTGTATTGAATACTGCTGTCACATCTGGTTGGAGCCCTTGCTATTCACCTCGGGGTTCTTGACAAAATCCAACGAAGAATCTGTAATGTGATCGATCCCGACTTGGCGGCTCAGTTGCAGTCACTTTCTCACTGGCGAAATGTGGCTTCCCTGTGTTTCTTTCACGGCTTTTGCTCTGATGAACTTAGCACATTGGTGCCTCCTATGTATGAATTTACTCGAGATACTAGACTAGCAACTAGGTCCCACCCTTTTATAGCGAAACTAATAAAATTTAATCAAAACTTCTACTCTCTCAGCTTTTTTTCTCGCATTTACCTCCTCTGGAATTCTTTTCCATATATTTGCTTACTCGACAGCTACAATCTTCAAGAATTTAAATCTAAGGTCAATAGCCATCTCCTATCTCACTGACTCGAATCCTTTCTCTCACCCTTTTTTCTCCGTCCACTCTACTGTCATCAACACCAGTATTCTTATCCTTCTCTTACCCACTTCCTAACACACCCTATAACTTGTCCCTGTTTCTCATCACTTTCTTCCTATGTAACCCCCACTGTGCACGAGTGGCAGGAAAATTGCCTTGCTTGGGGATGAATGATTAAAAAATTTGAATATTGTTTTTATATATTAATAGTTTCCTGTAATATTATTTTAATTTGCATGAAAATAAATTATCCTATTATTTATTTTTAGAAATATTTCTTTCGAATATTTAGTTCCGCACCATATTCCGCCCGCGCATTGAATACTAATGTCACTTCTAGTCGGGTGCCCCTGCTACTCATCTCGGGGTTCTCGACAAAATCCAAGGGAAAATTTTCAATGTAAACCATTCCGACCTGGTACATCAACTAACTGACGTAATGTGTCTTCCCTCTGTCTCTTCTACGAATACTCTCACGGTTTTCCTAACTTCTACTCTAGCAACTTCTTGTCTTGCAATTCCCGCCTGTGGAATTCCCTTCTGCACACTTGCTTCACTGACAGCTATAATCTCCAAGAATTTAAATGTCAATTGCCGTCACTTATCTCCTTGACTAGCATCATTTCATTTCAACCCTTGTATCTTGTTCTCTGCTTTCCACTTTACTCCCACGTAGCTTTTTCCCACCAGTGTTGTCATCCTTCTCTTACCCATTCTCCGACACCCCTTGTGACCTTTTTCTTTTTTTTCTTCACTCTCCTCTTACGTCACTTCTGTGCACCTTCCTTGAGGTGAATAGATTATATATATATATATATATATTCTAAACATATGCTGTTAAATACAAGAGGCAATGAATGTCTCTTATGTTTAATCATTAGCCGTTGTAAACGTCGGGTTTTTGCGTTAATTTCAGTTGAAAATAAAGACAAAAATTCTCCAACATTTGGATAATTATTTATTGATTTGTTTCTAAGCTTTCGGCTCACATGAGCCATCTTCAGAGAGGTTATTTAGACTGAAATATAATAACATCCACCATCACCGACGATTTTATTTTGTGTTGACATAAAACTCCGCTTGGCAACGGCAATAGTTACCAAAAATGATAAACGCAGTTCTCAAATTTGCAATGCGGTTTTATGACGTCACACCGCGTGATAGCGCGAAATGACAACAAAACCATATAGTCAAATGCTATGTAATATGTTATGTCCAGATTTAAAGGTGATTTTATTGATTGTTGGTTGTTTAGATTTGATGTACATAGCCTCCAATATCTACAGTTTCCTCTTACTGTGTGTATAAGTAAGGACCACCGTATTGTTGACCAAACTCTGTCTGATATTACCTACATGTTTATGTTTTTTCAGAATTAAACTTATTATATATTATAAAAAATTCAAAACAATTGCCCTCATAGTCTATAATAACCCTACAAGTACTAAACTAAATTCTCTACAAAAAACCAATGTAGCATACCAATTTACATGCCCATTCAGAGATTGCATCTCTGATACTAATAAAAAACCCAGTACATACATTGGTTTTACTACAACCACGCTCTCCCGTAGACTTACATGTCATCTTTCTGCTCAGAGTACTATTAAACAACATTTCTCAGAGAAGAGAATACCTTAGAAGAAACTGGTTGCTGTTTAGATATTGTATGAATAGGCTACGTTTTAATATTTTGTTTTCTTTGCAGATATTTTTTTAATCGTGTCGCCCAAAGCACTGCCACTGTTGTGCAGGGGGTTACATAGGAGGGATGTTGTGAAGAGTGAGAGGGTTCAGTGGGTGTCAAGAAGAGGAGAAGGAAGAGATTACTCATGAGAGTGGGGTTGACGAGGTGGAATAATATGAGGAGTGAGAGGTTGCAGGGGGTGTCAGGAAGAGAATATGAGAGGGAAGATATTACTGATGTGAGTGGGGTGGATGTAGAAAATCATGAGACAGAGGATGTAAGTAAGTGACGATTGGCTTTACATTTAAATTCTTGGAGATTATAAGTGTCAGGAAAGCAAGTATGCAAAAGATGATTCCACAGGCGGGAAGTTCGAGAAAAGAAGCTACTGGAGTAGAATTTGCGTTTACAATTTTTTGGCTTCACAGTAAAAGTGTGGGACCTAGTTGCTAATCTTGTGGCTCGGGGAAATTCCTATATAGGGGGTACTAGTGAGCTAAGTACATCGGAGCAGAAGCCGTGAAAGTATTTGCAGAAGACACACAGGGAAGCCATACTGCGTCGGTGAGAAAGCGACTGTATCCTAGCTGCCAAGTCAGGATCGATCACATTACAGATTCTCCGTTGGATTCGGTCGAAGACACCTAAGTGGATAGCAGGAGCACCGGACTAGATATGACAGCAATACTCAATGCACGGGCGGATGGTAGACTTGTATATGTGCAGGATTGTTTGGGACGGGAAAAACTTCCTGGCTCTACACAGAGAACCGACTTTTTCAGCAGCGGATTTAGCTATGGATTCTATATTGTTATTCCACTTGAGGTCTGGCGTTGAGAGTTAACCCGAGGCTGCGCAGTGTTTTGCTTTCAGGGAGAGAAGCCTGATCCATGATAATGGACGGAAGGAACGAATTGTGTGCGGTGGTTATTAGATAGCGGCTTCGTTTTGGAAGCATCAAAATCGTATTGGAGGTTCTTTTCAAGCTCGGCAGCGAGTTTTCTTTTTCAGCCTCGGTAGATTTTTGACCTAGACGAGAGTAAACCGTAGTGTCGTCAGCATATATGCCCACTTGGGATCTTATTATGTCAGGAAGATCGTTAATATAGATAAGGAAAATCGTAGGACCGAGAATAGAGCCTTGAGGGACACCCGCATTCATGCGATAGTATTGGGAGGCTTGTCCGTTCAATAGCACCCTCATTGTACGGTTTGAAAAGAAGGACTGGGTTAAGTCAAACAATTGTCCAGTTATACCATAGCCCTCTGCAGCTTGCATAGATGGCCTGCATGCCAGACTCTGTCAAACGCTTTGGAGATGTCAAGGGCCACAGTTCGAGCTTCGCCGTTTGTTTTTGTCGAGGGCCTGGTGTATATACTCAGTGATGGTCGTGAGCATATCAGCAGTAGACCTGGTGAAGCGGAAGCCATACCGTTTGTCAGAGAAGAGTCTATGGGCTGTGAGATGTTGTACCACCTCGGCGTTGATGATCGCTTCGAACACTTTGCCAAAGATCGGTAGATGTCTGATAGGGCGATAATTATCGGAGTCAGAGGGTTCTTCAATATTTTTATATATAGGTACCACGGAGGAGGATTTCCAGCAGACAGGAAAGCAGGAAGCAGAAAGTCAGAAGTTAGAGAATTTAGAGAGAATAGAGGAGAGTTCAGGAGCACATTTCTTTAGTACAATGATGGGTATTCCTTCGCCACCACTCGCCTTATGGGGTAAAGCTTAGAAATTATTTTGGAGACTACCGAGGGAGTAATTAGTATGTCAGTCAGTTGGGCCTGGGTTCGGAGAGGGAAGTCGGGTACAGATATTCCAGACGAGTCCAGTGTCGTGTTAGTGAAGAATCTGCGAGCGAAGCATTCAGCCTTGTCTGTTGAAGAGGTGAGGACCTCAAATTCGTTGATTAGCGGTGGGATTGAGGCTTACTGTTGTTCGGCACACTTTTACAGAGACTCCAGTAGTCTTTGAAGCCGAACTTACGGGAGATACTATGCGCTGCTTCATTCTGGCTGCAAACATCAAATTATTAGTAACCTGAAATTGTTCAAACCATAATGTCATAAGAAAATTCAGTTGGAAGAAAAATAAAAAAAAATTATTTACTTTAAGTCATAAATCAGAGATTATTGAAAAATTAGTTGGATTTGTAAATAAAAAAACAACGATTGTAGAATCACTGTAATTTGTGCTTGAAGATGATCTACTGACTACTCTCCCTTTGGCTGAATTAAAAGAATGAATCAATGAAGACGCTAATGAATTACAAAAGAATTTAACAGTAGACTCGCTTCAAAATCATTTGGATTGTCAAGACATAGAAGAAGAATCAAATTCTTCTGATAATTGTGAGAACAACACTAGGACTCAGTAGAGAAAGTTACTGATGAGGTCATTAAATTCATGGAGAAAAAAATTATTTACTAGTACAGAATGTACAAGCGAACGTAATTTTCAGAAATAACTTACCTTAAAAACAAGTAGAGCGAAAAATAAGCAAAAAAATAAATAAATAAATAAATAAATAAAATAAACAAAAATAAAGCCAACAACAGGAAAGACAATTAAACGTTTAACTTACTGAACGTTAAACATTGCAAATTAATTTTATCTTTTCTTGAGAAACTTTATTTTTCATATATTGCAATGTTCTTGTGTTTTGTTAAATTATAATTATAGTACACATACCCCGTCGTTATATCCAAACTTCAGAGTTGCCCGGACGTGAAGACTTCTTCTGTATTATATTTAACAGTCCTTTTTTATTTACTTTACTGCTGTTGCCAATTAACCTCCTTATTATCATGAATGATGTAATAAGTAGTCCTGGATAATTGTATAGTAAAAAGATTATACTATTACAGTGACTAGTTTTGCTGAGTATTGAATATAACTATCACGATGGACTTTATAGTTTTACGTTTTAGCTCTTACTAAACCCCACATCCCAACAAATATTTAATCAAAGTGTTTTTGAGTTATTCTCCCTTAGCACTTGCAAAAAATAAAAAAATCAATTAAATTAAAAATCTAGACGCAACTGTAAAGATAAATAACTACGAAACTTATCTTAAATTACAGTCAAAACGATTATATTCTAGTTTGTAGATACCTTACATGTGATCTGAAAACCTATTTATTCAGTAAGGACTTTGATAAAATTTAAAATTTAAATAGAAAATATATCAACCACAGATATATCTTAACTCGTAGTAGAATCATGAGAAGCAGCGTTCTAACAAATTTTTAAGGTTATGTCAAGAGAGAAATAAATTATTTATTGGCAAGCGTTTGGAGATGGCACTTAAAAATATTAATAATTAAAAATTAATAATTAATATAATCATTAATTCAAAGCATTAACAGTTTTTGAATAATGAAGCTAAGACAATGCAGGGAATCATGTTTAGACATAATGAAATGGGATAAAAAGTAATTTAGTTGTATGGCGAATGGTCTTTCAGTGGAAACAGTGCTAATCATCTGTTTTTTATCATACAAAGTATCATATCGCCAAATCCACAAAAAATGACACTAAGATCTGGGTGTATAAAATTCAGCAGACTGGAAATTCACCGAAGAAAATATAGATCATATCAGAAATTTGACAGAGAGCTGTAAGATATTTAGATTAGTATTAGCGTCAATAAATTTCTGCAACACTGGGCACTGTCCCAAATGTATCTGAAGAAAAATTGAGAGGATTGAGATTATTGCTCTGTGAAATTGACTGGATTATTAAGAAATGCGTGGAAGTTCTGAAAAGTATTATTGTCTCTTGCTTCTGAGCAGAAAACACTTTTTATGTAATCATTCAAATAATTAAGAATATATTGATACATGCAAAATTAAATATTGGAACGTGTTTGCAGGATCTTGTATGTACCAATATATAAATATTACAGTTAGTATCTACTAATCCAGTGGGTAACTAAACCAATGTTAATTGAAACTAAATAAAATTCCGTTCTAAAGATACTGGTATTAAATACATTTTTTTTAAATAATTTAACACCAAGCAAGACAGTAAAGCTACTGAGACACAAGATGTAACCAATTGTAAAAGAATAGGAAAAAGAAAAACAATATTAATGAGAAAGAAAAATAGAATATGATGAATCAAGGAGACTGTAGATAACGATTGACATTTCATTTAAACTTTTAATGATTAAATGATTAAATTGGCGGGAAAGCAAAAGAGTATTTCACAAGTGAGAAGTGCAGTGGAAGAAACACTTAGCAAAAAACTAACGGGTCCATCAAATCAATGCAACTGCAAAATAATGAAGGCGTGTTGCCATTTATGTAGCGTGCTTAAATTCATAAAGTCCAGGTACCACAAATGAAAGTCCAGCAGAAAAATTGCCATGAAACAATAAAGGAAATTCTATCAGAAAAGTACAATGTAATAAAAGAGGAAATTTCTTTAAAACAATTACTATGAAACAATTACAAATATTAAAAATATCATTAATCATAGATTTCAAGATATGCTTCATTAAGTGGTGAAAGAAAGCAGTAGAAATAACGCCCAAACAAATATTTTTTTGAATAAATATAGTTTCCCAAACTTCTTGCAAAGCAGGCTTTAGGAAAAATAAAAAACAAAATGTATTAAGATCTGCAAAAGACAAGGAGGAATGTGAAAGGGCCATGATCATCTATGTCCTGAAGGGAAGCGGCTCGTAAAAGAAGAATGAAGAACGTTCGAAAATAAAGGATCATGGCAGTAACGATATTTTTTATTTATTTTAATGAATGTGCCAATTTATGCAAAATCTATTCCTTTTTTATATTTATTAGTCATCTGAATAAAGTACACAATTCATAAAATGAAATTTATTCACTGTAGCGTATGAAAGAATACAATTATTATTTCGTATATTACGACTACATCTGTTGGCCGATATTGACTCGGAAATCATAATCAGCGAAACTTGATCGGAGCCTAGCTAAATAAGCTTTAGTTCATTTCACACTAATGCCTACGGAAAATCCCTAATCCGCTTTTCGAAGTGTCTTTATTGGCATATGATGGAAAAACATTGAGTGAGATGTACGTATACAAACTGTAATGACCATAAAAGAACATATATTTTCAGTAAAGGGTTGCAACAGTAAAACGAATAATGGTAATGAAGTAAGGCATAAATATATCTATATAGCAACATCGAAAATGGACAAGAACAATATAGGATGAAGATCTGGAAAGAAGTCCAGGAATAAAAATATTATGGAAAGATCTATTTTGAATAGATATAAACCCAAACGAGAACTGGGAACAAAATGCCTGTATTTTATAAAAAATGAATTCAGTAAATGCTCAAAAATAGAAAGGAGAATAAGCAAGGACTGTCTTCTCACATTATTTATTCAGTCTGCCCAACATTAAATATGCTGATGACAGAGTGTTGACAGCAAACGCATGACTTAAACTACAGGAACGCTCACAGAATATAGTAAACGAGAGCGAGACAAAAATCTAAACGTCAGTCATAAGGAGAAAGAATAGCATGGGATGCAAACTACAAATTGGCGATACCTAAATCAAACAAGTAGAAAATATGAAGTTCTAGAAAGTATTATGGCCGAAGACGAAAAAAGGTGTCCGAAGAACCATTGGAATATTGAAAGATATCTGTCAAATGTTAAGCAAGGTATTAAGAAGCAGCGAAATTTCCTTTGAAAGAAAGAAAAAATACTTAAAGTTATGTAATATCGGTCATTCTATAAAGCAAAGAATGATGAACAGTTTCTTGGGAAGAGGGACTAGACGCAACAGTGATATTATATAAAAGAACGCTGAGAATAACAACATACTTTTAATGAAAATGGAAATAAAAAAGAAACTTATACATAGCATTAGAAATAAGCAATTAGAATTTGTATGGCACTTAATGAAGAAATATAGCTTGGAGAATTTAGCACTCACAGGATATATTAATAAGAAGAGGAACAAAAATCAACGAATAACGTATCTAAAAAAGTGTAAATGGGGGACAGGAATTAGAAGAGATAAAAAAACGAAATATATAGGGAGACATGATCGCCTACGTCTTTAAGTCAATACATATAAAGAATAATGATATTAAAGACAGATAGAGAATCTAAATCAAATCACTTATAATTATAGAATGGAAATAAGTTAACCACATAAACTGAATAGATTGAAACGTAACGTGCATGATGAATGTACATTGCCGTTACGACGTTCGTAACAAACTGAGAAAAGCGTTAAAATTAACTGAAAGAGTAATGATAGAAAAACATTTAAGGCAGTGGTTTATGGTGTGTCTCATATGTGCGGAGGAACAGGATAGCCGGTGAGGCGGAATGATTAAAAAACAATCAAAGATTTAGAAACAGTTTTAGAAAAATAATTTCCCAAATATTAATATGATCTAAAAGTTTAAAATATAATTTACAGATTTCTTGAAATTGCATATATGAGTCCCAGTATAAACAGTTATGAATGATTATTGACGGATTTTATCATTGTGATATTTTTGCATGATATCAGGTATTAAGAATATACTGACTAGAGTCCGAAAATTGGAGAAGAGAGTTATCAATGATAATAATCTGTTTGAATCTGCTGTTTTTTTTTCTCTTGACGCAGGGTTGCTTCCACCATTTCTCTTTTTGCTGAGGCACGAACAAATTTTAATTCCGAAAATGCAGTCCTGAGAAAGAAGTTTGGGAACCATGACTTTAAGATATGAAAAGAAGCCAACACAGATACAAAAACTAATTAAGCTAAAAAATATACGCGAGATACGAATGTAGAGAAATAGATAACAGCTGGATATAAATTTTGTTTGAATATTATTCTATATTTTGTAAATGTGTTAGGATTGATTGTTACTTGATTGATTCAATTTTAACCACCTTACATCTAGAAAATTTCGTTTTTAAGATATATTTTTTTTTTGTGATAATAGTGATTTAGTGATACAATTCTCATTAATTAACACATAGTTGAGAATGTAAACATCAAATATTTTAGACTGCTTCTGAAAACTAAATAGGATATATTTTATTTTGTGGAATATAATTGCCTGCAATGAAACTTTTTACAAAATTTGAATGCATTAAAAATCCAATAAAAATAAACTGAACCTTTCATAGAATATAACATTCAATAATTTATCTTTCAAAATGAAAGCAATATAAGGAAATACAAATGTGACATACTGTAATATAATGAAATAACAATGAAGATGTTTATAAGACACAATTCCTTAACAGGAGTGAACATTTGCAACACAAAGTAATAGAAAGAAATTACTAGGAACACTTTAAAGCAGATATTCACTATAATGAAACTTTTTGATAGAATGTAATACATTAAAGATTTAATAGAATATAATACGCTTGCCTACATATTTTACAATAAAAATTTGTAATACAAAAAATATATTTAAAATACAATAAAGATTTAATAGACTATATCTTCCTAGAATAAATATTTTACAGTGGATATATATAATACAATGTTATATAATGGTAATTTTCTAAGCTCACCTTAGATGTGACAGAAGACCAAAAGTATGAAGCAACCAGTGAGAAAATAAATCTCACTTTTCAATTGTAATGATTTAAGCGAGAGAAGCTTGCTAACAATTACACCACCTGGAGTTGTGGAAATATCATATAATGTAATACAAAGGAAGAGTATTTTATTGATTAATTTTCTGCAATGTATCGACATTTTGCTGGCTATTTAAAGCTAGAAAATATTTATAGATTGTGTGATTTCTTTTAGATAATAATGACCTAATGAGACAAGTCACATTACTTAACTCATAGCTGGAAAAGAAGTGGTTAATTTATAAATTTTCCCAAATTTATTTGAGCTTAAGTGAATACGACGAATCTAATTGCAAAATGGAACTCAGATCCCGATTAAACCTCCGAACCATTATGTCCATTACACCAACTTCACATCCAAACTTACAACACCAGGTATTCACAAGCGGTATTATAAGTACTGAGCTGACCCAACGTTGTTTAATATCATTGATTGTACAATAACAGGGAGTTCGAAGTGATATGACGATGTGCCTAATGTATTAAGAAAAACAACAAGAATATAGATATATTACAGTAGGTACCTCCACTCATATTTGATACCGAAGTTTTAGATTGAATCTTTACAACTAAAAAGAGCTGTCTTAAGGCTTTCATTTGAGCTTTAATTGAAGGCTAAATGGTTAAATTTACCATTTCTGCTATACAAAATACACTGGCGATTTTTCTAATAGAAATTATATTCATTAGAATCTCAACTTTTTTCAAGTTTTCAAAATTTATCATTTTCTGCGTCTGTTATGACAGCTTGACAAGTTTGTAAACAATTTCAATTCTTGGTTTTAAAAAAATTGCAATATTATATATATACATCTGTGACACGTTATTTTTTGAAAAATTAGCAAATCCAAACTGAAATTTAATCGAATTTACACATTATTATAAATTTAAAAAGATTTTAAAACTTTTGGATTGAAAACTTGTATTAAACTTTTCAATTTTAGATTAGTAAATATAGTCATCACGTAAGAAATTAATAATCCTTACCGCGACAAGGTTTTAAGAGTTTTAAAAATATTTTTGAAACTTTATAAATTATTATAATTAAAAAATAATTCTTGTAAAAATTCATTATTCACCAAGTTTCTTCTTGAGTCTATATATATATATATATATATATATATATATATATATATATAAGTAATGGTTACTAATGGAAGTACATTTCACAGTTAGATATTTACTTTTTAAAAGTACACAATACAAAATATATATTAAAATATAAATGTAATATAAATATCATAAACAAATTAATCATAATACTAAACATAATTTGCTAAAATTATTTGCTACACACGACCAATTAATTAAATGGTTGGTTACAAGTTAGGCAATAAAATCCTTAATTTACTTCAAAAACACTTCCTAACAATAATAATTTACTAATAATCCACTTAGCAAAATTTTAATAAAGATACACTGAAACTGAGTTATAGCTGCACTGATAATCTCGATTTGATTATGAAAAGCAAAGTATTAACATTTTATAACTTCATTATATTATTAATTATAATCAACATACCATAACAAATGATAATAACATAAGTTCCTGCAATTGACATAATACTAACATATGTCTTATGCAAAATAACTGCCTTAGAGATACCATTTTATACAAGCAACTATCTCTACTAATGAAACTTCTAATATTATCAAACATTATATCGGATGAATTAAAAATAATTTTAAATTTTGATTTTACCAGTATAACTTAATTTTCAATAATAAAATATATAGTAATTCTACTTCTTTCTCTAAATATAACTGGCAATGGAAAGATACAAATAAAAATACTACAGATTAATGGAAAATATTAAATAAAGCTAAAACATGTAAATCTTTACATTAAATATATTTCCTTTGCTTAAAAGAATAATAAAATAATAAAATTCTCAAAAACTGGAATATTAAACCAACGTAATGAAAGCACTAATTTTTGCTACTATAGAATCTTCTATACCCTTAAATATATCTGAATATTATCTGGAATTTACTTTAATTTTTTTTTATTTGCTTGTCTTATAATTAAAAATTAGCTTATTGAACTGGCAATTTTTTAATTACAATTATTATTGTTTTTGAACTCATGAACAAATCCGCTTATAACCTAAAAAATTGACTTACTGAACTGGCAATTTTTTAAATCACCCCTATCATTTTATTTGTATTTATGAATAGATCCCCTTAATAATATATTTTTATATCTGATTTTAATTTTACCATTATTCTTATCATTCTTTGATTTTTTTCGTATATGTATTTTAATTTATTCTGTTTGAATTTTTCTTCGCTAGACTATTCTCTCTTATTGTTTTTACCCTTTTCTTTCTTTCTTTTTTACCTTTTTGTTTATTTTATCTACTTTATCTTTTTCCTTTTCCGGTTTTAAAATTTTGAAATGTCTGGCTTTCCGTGGTAAAACATTGCTACACTATTATCTATTGTTTTTTACTCACACCGTTCTTTGGGGTGTTATAACCTCCCACTTCCACTTAATTCATCTCATTGGCTGATCTTGTTTTTATATTTTATATATTTCTAAAATTTCCTTAATACAATATATTTTATTTTATATATATTTTTAAAAATCTACTTATTAAAAAATAAATGCACCACATTTTACCGCCTTACGATGGTGTTTTAAGACCGAAGCTTTATATCTATTCTGGTGTGTATACACCGCTTTTATATAAGACGCTAAAATTTCCGATCTCTCATTCAATGCGACTTAGGGAGTAGAGACTACGACTGACATCAAATCGGTCGAGTTCCGATCCAGCCAGAAGCAAGTGGATGTCTGGCAACACTGATGAGCTGTGATACAGCGAAACAGGCTTGTATGTAGATGATATATATATATATATATATATATATATATATATATATATATATATATAAGCAATTAAAAGCTTATCGAATTATATACAGTCATAGTTTTATCGCATTTGACTTTTGAACTATTCGGAACACATTTTCAGAAAAATAGCCAACTGAATGAAAATACAGTAGATGATTTACGTTCGCCAAAGAGGTTGGCGTTTAAGTAATAAAATAAATTTTCGATACAAAATTTTATTTCATGAAATTAAGGAATTTATGTGAAGGTGTTTAACGTGTAAAAAAGATATTTTTACCATGATTTCATAAAGATAGTGATTTCAAAAATAGTTTTATTCATTTGTATGTAAGTCCTGAAAGTTTCATTATTATCCGAGAATGTTTTTGCAAAAATTTCCAAATTAGTGTGTTTTTCACTGAACAAAAATGAGTTGCATAATATGACATTATCCATAGTTAAGACTTGTAACAATATGGTTACCCGCTAAGTAAGATTTCTTTTACCAAAATACTGATCGCGTTTTAAAAATAGGTAAGAATTATTTTGATCTTTCATTTTAAGAATAACATAAACATCTTGACGGAAAAAAAAAACTTTGTTTTTAAATAAGTTTGGTGAGTTTTTCTTCACACTATGCTGTTTCTTTCTGCGAATTATTGGAGGTAACTGCATTACAGTATATAGGAGGGTGTACTGGTAATTCATGGTTGAGTCACAGTCAATATAGAATGATTTGTGAAATGAGTTCTTTTATTCTAATAACAATGACATTTTGATGATATTTTTAAGTAAGGAAGCTTCCTCTTTTTTGGTAGACTAAATAATCACGACAGGATGTGCCTTGTGGTGCAGTGTATATCCGATCGGAACAAGAAATCGGGGAGCCAAGTTCGAATTCCAGTTGAACCCATTGTATTCACTTACGCGCAAATACCCTTGGGAAAGGTATTAATCCTTCTCATCCCTCCAGTTATGGGTTAAATAAAAGGATAGATTGGGGTCTATAGACTTGGCTGGCAACCAGTCTACCGCAGAATGTAATAGCAACCTACTGCGGGAAAATATTCAGCTCAGTTAGTCATGGCTCTAAAATGACATGTGAATGCAATGAATTCAGCTGGAATTCGAACTCTGCTCCCCGATTTCTCGTTCCGAGCCTATATCCAATGCACCACAACGCACTCCCACCTATGGTACCTAGACTAAATAATTTAAGTGCTTAAGTGCAGTACTAGTTTAGTGGCAGGTTTAGCATTTAAATTTTCTAGTTGTACTAGTAACTTCTATTCTCATGGTTTCTTCTCACACATCCCGATTGGGGAACACTTTTCCGTCTTCTTGCTTTCCTGCAAATTTTGATCTTCAAAAATGAAAATGCAATATCAATCGTTATCTTCTGTCGTCTTAATTTATATTCTTTTATTGTGCTCTCTCTCCTTCTCTCACACTCAATAAACCCTTGTGTTTTAGTGGATTAATGACTTTTCTTGTGGTGAAATAATTAAAAAACAAATATGCTCCATAATTAGACTACCTCAGTTTATTTAAAATGGAACATCGTGTGAAGATCGCCATCGTATGAAGGTCGATTCTTAAAATTTCTTCACGCTTGAAAACTGATTGTATATTCTCTATTTAATATAATCTTATTATAGATTTATCTTAAGACGTGTCAGATTAGATAATAATGGTTTAGTGCTGTCATATTTGGGTTGTAGCTGTTCAGTACTCACTTTTATGGATTGTTTGGGATTACTTATTTCCCAATATTTGGCAGGTCTGCCTTAGATCCAACATCGCATGCCTACTCTACTCTAACAGTAATTCTATGTCAACAAAAATTCACATGAGCTCTATTTTTAGTTCCACCAGTTAGAACCAATTACAGCAGACTATACTATTTCCATGAAATCGAATCACCAACAGTTCCTCCGTATTCCAATTATAAGGAAGAAATTTTTCCCAGTTAGCTTCTGAGTAAAACACACCCCAGAGATAAGTCCATGAAAAGTAGAATCTATCTTTAAATGTACAATGGTTATTTTTCCGCAAAATCTTCACATCTGATTCTCCCTTTTACATTCATATCAATATATCGTTCAGAAACCCATTAGCTTGATTTAATTGTGAGCTTTGTACTGGATGAACTACAGAACGGATCAGGCCTAATTTACAAAGGTGTACTAAAAAAAGGGCAGGCTCTTTATTGTTGCATTGACTATTGTGCAACTGCTCCAATCGTCTGCCAAGGAAAATCTGACGACCCTAAATGGCATTGGCAAAGCAGTATAAAGGGGAAAGGCATAAAAACACTTGCTCTTTTTCACTCCCTCCATTTATAGAACACTGTATTCTAAAAAGCGTGTTGTCTTCACTCTGGATGACTTCTTAATCCACAGTGAATCAAGTGTCGCATAAATACACCACTGCATAGAAATGTTCTACGCTGATAACTATCTAAATAGCAAGAAATCATTTTTCGAAACTTAATTTCCTTGCGTTGTAGTTCAGCGGATATCGGTTCGAAACGAAAAATTGGTGAACTGAGTTCGAATTCCAATCGTATTCGTTGCATTCACTTACTCGCAAATACCCTTGGGAAAGGTATTAGTCTGCTACTTTTTCTTACAGTTATAGGTTAAATAACAGGACAGATTGGGTTTTATAGCCTTGGTTTGCAACTAGTTTACCGTAGAAATAATGGCAACCTATTGCGGGGAAAACTTCTGCTCATTCATTCATGTCTCGAAAGAGACATGATGGCCCAAGTATGTATCACGTATGACACGAATCAGGTTTCACTGAATCTCTTAAAATCTTTAACAGAACTTTATACTTACTGTAAGGAAGACACTGTAAGGAAATTTCTATATACACACTTCTATTTACCTCTTTTTATATTCTGCCTATAAAATTTAAATATTGCTGTAAACACAATAGTTTTTGTAATTCAATAGGTGCTAATCTAATACTATTCATTTGTATTTTAATTTTACATTAAACTTTTATATCTCATTGGAAACAAAGAAAAGGGTGCTGGAATGCTATGCGATATCTGTTCTTCTGTGTGGTAGTGAATGTTAGGCAATATCTTTCAGGTTGAAAGAGGAGCTCGAGGCAGCAGAAATGTTGTTCTACGGAAGGATGCTGAGGATACCATGGACAGAGAACATAAGCAACGATGAGGTGTTGCAGAGGATGTAAATGAGAAGAAAACATACTTGACATAAAGAAAGGACAAATGATGTTCCTGGGACATGTAATGAGGAAGGACGGTCTGGAGAATTTAATACTCACTGGACGGATAGAATGAAAAAGAGACACATGGAAGCAGCGCTAGACATATTTAATAGACCTGAGCAAATGAATGGCGGAGTGGGTTTGGGAGAGATACTAAGTGAAAAAATATTGAGAGTGACAAGAGATAGGACCAAGTGAAAGTCCATGATCACCTACATCGTGATGGGACACGGCAAATGAAGAAGAATATCAAATGATTATTTTCACTTTAAGTAAAAACTTAGTGAATCGTGGAAAGAACACAAGACATACAAGAAATTCTATGGAAAACGGCGAAGTGAGAGGATAATTTCTTCGAATTAGAAGACTGCAAAGAGAAATAAGATGCTAATAAGTACTGTTGTGGAAACCGAAACACACAAAAGTGAAGAGAATTTTATCGAGCAAAACACACGAAAGTAAGCTATAATCAATACCGGTTCGAGGAGTGTTTGATTGATTTGCTTTTTACATTTCATCAACTCTCTGGGGATTATTTAAAACCGAAACAGATATTTTGGTTAATAAGAATAATTCTTTTTGTTTTTGCGACTAAATAAATGCATCAGTAATTGTTTTGAGAAGAGTTTTTTTTATCTATGAACAAGTCTAGGGGATGTGATGGATTCGTATCTTTCCTAATGATATCTAATCGAATGTAACGAACACGACAGAAATTTGAACTCGGGTTGCCAATTTCTGATTTCGAGCGTCTATACATTATATCACGAGCAGTTGAACAGGGAATAACTCGCGGGGAGATGATCGTGTATGTGGTTGATAATTCTTTTTTTTTTTCAGATTTAATTCTGCACGGATATAAGCTAAATTATGTGAAATATCTTAAAATCTCTGACTCTCACTGTCTTTCTCTCTCCCTCTCTCTCTCTCTCTCCCTCTATATGTATTTTTAAGGTTACATGTAGATAAAAATGTACAATTTAAATCTAAAACTTAAAATTAAAATTGAAATAAAGGAAACAAAATCTTAAAAATAAAAAATATAACGAAAAGAAATCAAAAATGCGTAACTCAAGAAACGTAAAATTTTAATTTTCACATATTACATGTAAATAAAAGAATTAAAAAATTAAATTGTGAATACAATTAAATAAAAAAAAGTAAGATGAAAATAATAATTAGGAATAAAAATTAAGTTTTAGAATTATATTTAAAAATTACAAATGTAACAAGCAAAAATAAATAGGGTTTAATTTATAATTGTTTAAATTAATATTGCAGGGTAAAGAAAGAAAGAAAGAAAGAAAGGAGTAAACGTAGAGGAAATTATATCAATCTGGGTGTAAGAATTTAAGTAAGGAATTTTTTCTATGACAGCATGTGGTCATTAAATCATTTCTTTTATTAGGCATATTAGGATTATTGGTATGATTTAAGATGAAAAGTTTTTCTAAAAGACATAGATTACATTTATCTTCTTTTCCATTGTAATGTTTAGATTTAGCTACGTTCATTACATTATAATGTTTGGATTCAACTCTGTTCATACATTTAGCACTGTTTTATTAAAACTGAATCATAATACTATACATATGTTCACTATTGTATATATATTTATTAATATACGTCACTATATATATATATATATATATATATATATATATATATAATAAATTTCGAATCTCCTCATCTAAGGAATGGTCTGCTTAGACGGAGGAAGATGTCAATCGTCTGTTTTGCCAACCCTGGTGTGGACCGAGTTCATGTAGGAAGTATAAATTTCATCAGGCGAAAGCCACAAGACAAGGATCAGGGAAGGTTGGGAGGTTTTGTCTTAAAGGGAAAACGTTATATAAAAAGAAAACTCGAATTTAAATGTTATGACATGAATTCGGGGTTATATTTAGAATTAAAATTAGTGGGCGGGGGTTAAGAATAACATTAAAATATAGATAAAAAGCAGTAATGGATAAATGGAAGGGGGTTAGCAGGGATCATAAACAGGAGAGGGTTTATAAATTATAAACGGTAAGTGTATAAACATTCTAGAAGGGAAAGAATCAGAATTAGTTATATTTTCGGTACTAAAAGAATTAGAAGGGAGTAAATATAGTAGCTAATTATGTTAAACTTATATTATGGAAATTTGAATTTGTTTTTATGTCGACTTTTAGAAACTAACATTTTTCTCTGATTATTGTATTTTATTATTCTGCTTCTTTAAACATAAGTTACACTTATCACTAAGACGTGAGAAACCTAAAACCTTTCAAACTCTCTGTAGGCTTAGGTTTTTTTCCTTCAATTCCTAAATATGAATTATTTTCAGATAAAGTGTTACTGTTTATCTGTAGAGAAACAAAATGAATCAACAGAGCAAAGAAGAAAAAAGTATTCATAACCTCTGAAGAACTTCATCGAGAGAGAATGGAAGGAACATACACAATAATTTATCAAATGCATTAGCCACACAGAAATAAATTCAGCCACAATTTTTATCTAAAAGCATCACGCCCATCAAAAAATAAAATAATTTACTAATTAAGAAAATTCTAGAGAATGCAGCCATCGAATTTTATCAAAATACAAATCTAAACCCTAGATTTTTTCTTAATTTCACCTTTCAAGATAGACTACCATAAAAAAGTTGAAAAGAAATCGATTAAATCCATCACCTTATTTCTTTGAAGACGTACAGCACATACGTCCATCTCATACGATAAAATTCTAATAACATTCTAAACAATATTCATTAACAAAATCTTGAATACTACTCTATTACCTTTTGTCGGACTTTGAATTATGACACTTTGTGTCCACCACAAGTTTTGATGGATCTTTCAATGATCAGATGAACATTCATTAACTTTATCAAATATAAAAAAACTTCATAAACCAATGTCATGCTCGCATTGATTCTTTATTATATATATATATATATATATATATATATATATATATATATGTCTGTGTGTGTGTGTGTGTGTGTGTGTGTGTGTGTGTGTGTGTGTGAGAGAGAGAGGTAAATGCCATACGTGATGCGCGCTTGGTCGTACATATCTCTTTTGATTCATGAATGAGTAGGCACAACATTCTTACGCAGTATGTTGTCACATACTTCTGTGGTAGACTAGTTGCCAACCAAGGTTTCGGAACCGAATCTCCTTTGCTATTCAACGCATAGCTGGAATAATATCTTTCTCAAAGGTATTTGCGCGTAAGTGGATGCAACGAATTAAAGTGAAATTCTAACTCGGCTTTTCGATTTCTTATTCCGATTATGTATAGATCAGATAAAAATATTTTTAGTAAATCTGTGTAGAGGTTTCTATCTAGCACTTAGAATTTCTGTTTTGCATTTAACCATCGTCTCGCAACTGGAATGAAGGAGTAACAATCAACTGTAAATCAGAAAGAATCTATAATTGTCAATAAGTGGATTCAGACTCCCCCCCGCGCAAGCTGCGAGGTACAAAATGGAGATGCTTAAATCAAAGCAAGTAGATAAATTTAACTATCTGTGAAGTGTTTTAACAGGGGCTGAAAATGTGACAGAAATTTGAAAAGGCGCTTTGTAATAGGGAATGATGTCTTCTAAAATTTAACAGAAGCATTAAGTAATTGAAAACTGCCGTTAAGGGTAAAGAAAAGCGAGTTGAGCTGCCATGATGTATCAACTCTCTCATATTGCAGTGAATGCTGAAGAATTTCTTCACATGAAGAGGAGAATTTAATTACCAGAGGTGTGGTTCTACACAAGGATGTAATCTCAAACGATTATTCAATATTCAAGCTTTGCCTTTCATAACTACAGACGAAGAGCAGGCGCTGAAGCCACTAGAAATACTACTCGCAAAAAAAAAAAAAAAGAAAAAGGAAAAAAACGACTGGATTTTGACCATGAAGAGCGTTATCATTAGCTCGATAGATAAATAGATTCCTACCTATAAATTTGCTACGGACATTTTCACATCATGATGGTGAGTAGTCGAATAATGAAATTATTTTTCTCATTCGATTAGAAACGAATTGGTATATCACACGCAATTATTTGATTTTCGAAGCATTTAGAATATTTGGTAAGATCGTTTCACAAAACGTTTATTTAAAATTCTATAAGAACTTAAAGAGCTTAATGCAGAATATTTTTGTAAAAAATTACAAGCACCTAAAAAAAATGTCAACTCTAATAATTCACATCAAAATTCACATAAACTGTAAGTTTTCTTACGACAAATACAAATGCATTCTCACAATTAATATACAAATTAATATAAATTATAGTAAGACTCTCAAGTTCTTTTTTAGATTTCTTTTGTCCACATCATGTCACGTTCGCATGTCTTTGTGAGTGTAAAATTCTTCAAGCACACCTTTCTCATTATATCTCCTAGAAATACCGGCAGTCTCTTTCAATTTATGAGTATAAAAGACTTATTTTTCCATTTACCTTAAGACTTATTCTTTGCTTATGCTTGCCATGTTCGTTCTGGTACAGTGGATATCCGCTCAGAACAAGTAAATCAGAGAGCCGTGTTCGAATTCCAGCTGAATTGGTTGCATTCACTTACGGGCAATGTATTAATCCGTCTGTCTTTTCTTCAGCTATATGTTAAATAGTAGAAAGGATTGTGATTTTATTTTTTGTCTTAGTTAACAACCAGTGGAAGTAATAGTAACCTCCTGCAGGAAAAATATTCTGCCCAGTCAGTCATATCAATTTTGAAATATTATCGTCCAAGCGTGTATGCACTTAACTGACGTGCTTCATCCATGGAATTTTTAGCGTCTTTTTGTAGGAACAACTTTCTGTTGCCTCCATTGTTCTCTTTATTTCTGAGCACATCACCCGGCATTCACCACGATATAAGCTCAGCACTATTTTATTTGTTCCAAAGAAAAATTTCCTGTTTTTTGACTTTATATAGCTTTTCGAATGCACTTTTCGCTATTGAAAATACGCTTTCTGAGTTTGATTTTCTACCTCTGCTAAAACAGTTCTCAGATGTTTAAACTCCTGTACCTGCTGGATGTGCTTTGGGGCGTAGTGGATAGCACTAAATCGTAGAGCAGAGTTCGAATTCCAGCTAAATTCGTTGCATTTACATACACGCATATACGTTTGGGAAAGTTAAGAATCCGTCGCTTCTGTCTCCAGATATGGTTTAAATAGCAAAAGAGATTGGGGTCTCTAGCCTTGGTTAGCAAGTAAGTAATAGCAACCTATTTCGGGAAAAACTTCAGCTCAGTTAGCCATGTTTCTTTCGAGACATGATCCCCCAAGCGTGTATTAAATGATTGACTGACCTGCTATATGCTGTCGTTTACAATTCATAAGTCAAATTTTGCATTTTTTTCTTTTGCTCGTCAATATTTTTATATTTACCAAAACGCTGGTCAACAGAATCTCAACTGTAATGACTGAAAGATGCCGAGAAAAAATAGAATATTTTTCGTTAGAGACAGAATAAGCAATGTATATGTAAGCACAACAATAATTCGTAACCTGTGAATTACAAAATGAATCTTATTTTAGAGAAAGCTTTTTTCACTATAAACTTATAACCAAACTTATCGTTTCACAGAGATTCATGATTTTATTACTAAATTTCAGAGAATAATTTACTTATGAACATTTAAATAGGGATTTATTGATACAAGGTTGGATTCTCAAGTTCGTCATTTCCAAAGAACCTAACTTCTTCTATGTGTCCTGTCCACTGAGGACGTAAGCCATAATGTCCTTCCATGCCTCTTTTTCCCTTGTAGCTCTGAATAGCCTTTCTCTGATTACTCCTACTAAATTCCTGCTCTCTCATCCATTTGCTCAAGCTCATCAAGTATGTCATGCGTTGATTTTTCTGATAGCTTTTCCTCTAACTGTTCTGTGAACTTCAGCTTTCTTTTCCTGATATTAAGTATCAGTCAGTTAAGTGCCATACGTCATATACGCTTGGGCGAGCATGTCTCGAAAGAGACATGACTGACTTGGCAGAATATTATCCCGCAGTAGGTTGCCATTGCTTTCTGCGGTAGACTGGTTGCCGACCAAGACTATAGAACCCAATCTATCCTGTTATTTAACCCATAACTGGAAGGAATAGACGGATTAATACCTTTTCCAAGGGTATTTGCGCGTAAGTGAATGCAATGATGAATTCAGCTGGAATTCGAACTCGGCTCTCCGATTTCTCGTTCCGAGCCAATATCCATTGCACCACAACGCACATCCGATATTAAGTATAAGTTTCCTTTTCGTTTCCATCCTCTCTAAAACTAGTCGTTACTAACATGTTCGATCCGTAGTTACCTAAGAAAAGGATGCTTAGGTAACTACGGATCTAACATGTTAGTAACGACTAGAACAACATTTCTGTTGCTTCAAGTCCTTTCTTCATCTTTGATGATATTGTTTAGCATTCGCTGTCATATTGATGGACAGAAATCACATAACAATTTGGTACTCACCTCTTTGTGATAAAATTTTCCTGTCTCTCAATACTCTACTCAACCTTTGGAATGCATCCTTGGCCAATAGGCCGTCTGATCTTAGCGTTGCCCTTTCCGTCCTCTATTAAAATACTTTCCAGGTATTTAAAATTATGTACTTTCTTGCTTTCAGTATCCCCGACTTATAGTTGGAATTTTGGTCTCCTCTTTTTACTGGTAACCAGGCATTCAGTTTTTCTTTTCGCTTTTTTAGCTAATTTTTGTAGGTGGTCGTCTAGCTTTTTTCGTGTCAGCCATCAACCCTGTATCATCTGCGTATCTGATATTGATAACGAATCTTAGCAGAATAACCGATTCTCTCAGAATTGCCTCACTATATAGGTTGAATATGCCTGTGAAAAGACACATCCTTGTCTTACACGGCCTTTCAATTTTTAGTGTATTTGCTGAACTCATTTCTTGTCCGTATCCAGGCGGTTTGCTGCTGTTATATGTTCTAAAGTTTTTTATGAATTTGTCTTTGGTTGCCTAGCATTTAACCTTAATCCTATAACTTTATTCAGTAACGTTATGCAAATTCGTTTAGAGATTTTCGAATTTCTTAATGTGGATGAAATCAACGACCATACGTCCATGGGCAACCATAGCATTCAATTCAGATCATAATTGTCATGACTCAAGTAACATTATGCAATAGTGAAATCAGTAAAATTCTACCAATAACACTGTTTTATTTACTGCTAACTTCAATGAATCTTAACGGAACAACATATATAATAGTTTTCTCTAGAGTTTGTTTCGGCCAAAACCGTGAATTGCTACAAAACCAAAACATTAAGAGGAAATCTGGAGTACTATTCTCAAAGAAACTAGTCAGATTGAGACTTTCAAATAAAAGTATGTGTCAAAACCTGGTCAGAAATACCTTAGTGATCAGCTGTCTACAACCAGTTTCTCAGATCAATAGTTGAAAATGTACTTGAGGAAGTGAAACTTGTGGGTCTTGGCGAATACTATCTTTCTTTGAATGTTGTGGTCTAGTGTTTTACAATCACATTCTGTCTTAATGTTCATGAAATCAACGACCATACATCCGTGGGCAACCATAGCATTCAATTCAGGCCATAATTACCATGACTCAAATAATATGATCTAATAGTAAAATCAATAACACTGTTTTATTTACTGCTAACTTCGATCCGTCTTAACAGAACACCCAATAGTTATAACGATATAGTCCCCCGTAAAAATCTGATTCAGCATATATAAGTACTAGCGATCAAACTGAGACATGACAAGTTTTTCAAGCTACGAATATATTGATCCAATCTTGGATTCTAAAATGCGCCATTTACAATGCGTAATCCTATTTCAATAAATTCATTTAAAATATTTTCTAATTAGAAACCAACAAGCAATTGTACTTATTCACATTGTTCGCACTGTTGTGCTTGTCTTTGTTGACATATTTACGGTGTGTCATTCCTTATACGCCCGGAGCTTCTTCGTGTGATATGAATTTCATTAAGAACACATGGAAAAGTGCATAAAAGCGTTGGTAGGATCCAACAACTTCACCTAAAGAGTTCTGAGTTCAATACCTGGCTACAGCAAAGGTGAATAAAAAAAAACTTAAATTTATGGGACTAAAACAATCTGCCAAGGTGAGCGAAATAAAATGTTCCTTTCGAAATTCCAATCACCTGAAGAAATTTTAAGTATACAACGGCCGAAACATCGTGAATATGGCAAAAAATGAGGGCAACTGTCCAAACAATGTAAATAATATAAATAATTAAAATGCCTCAACTAAGAAATATAGACAAATAGACAATTGTTCGTGACCATGCCGAGCCTTCATGTTTGGTTTCTGCTGGATGCGTCACTACAAGTCTTCTTTCTCCACCCAAGATTATGAATAAATAACTCTCCAATCAAGACTTTGAGGAAGCTGGTCAGGTGCTCAGGTGCGTAGCGGCTCTACAACCACGCACGGTAATGCTATTAACGATGATAGTGAAGGGGACTAATCTAGAGATAATAGTAAATTTCTTGCGAAATTAAAATTGTGGTATGAAATATTTCAAGTTAGAAACAAAGAGTTAAACCACTTAGAATTCTTACTCCATATGTAGAGAATAACGAGTGATTTAACTTATTCAAATTCTATCGGTTACAGTAGAATATAAGAGTGAAAGTGAAATTGTAAATACATTTCAACAAATTCGAACACCTTACGTTATGAATCTTTCTGTGGATCGATTTTTACTTGGTTATTTTTTTTTATTTAAATAAGAAAGCAATTCGACATTTATAGATTTCACATTGACAAAAATATTTATATTTTAATGGCTTACGGTTGATACGTTATTTGTAATGAATCAAAAATAAAATATTTTTTTGATTTAAACTCTTATCTTTTTAGGAATCATATTCGACAATTTTGAAAGATCGCGTTAGACACAATCCTATTTCCCATCTTCTGCGTATTCTTTTCAAGTTCTTGTCTACTTAAAATTTTCCTCCGAAAAAGAATCAAATAGAAACGTCTAAAAACAACACCAAACATTCTTAAAGAATCTATTTTAATTCCTTCCACTTCAGCTTCCCCAATCCTCTGCAATGAATATAGTTCCGTTTACAGAAGGGCACTTAAGATCGGCTGAATTGAGTGAGATAACTCTCTGGTGAATACGCTAACACATATTTACAAAAATGTGCTTGTATTTATATATGAACATAAGTTTTATCTGTTTGCATACGTTAATGTGTATACGCTGATAAATAAACATGAACTGGAAATAAATCTTCTAAGACGGCTTAAAAAACAATTTTATCTTATTTCCTTTAAGAAATCATATTCATCAATTTAAAAGTATCTTATTTCAAATAAATCGGTGAATCAATAACGAGCGCTCAGCCAAAGCCTGCGGACGGTTTTCAAATCCAATTAAGGGCCTAACTTCAAATAGCGGATCTTTCTAATGTCAGAGCCTACAGAAATTCCGTGCCTTTTTAATTTACTGAATTTGAAATAAGAAGAAGATATAACTTAACATTATCGATTTGTATCATTTTAAGATTGTTACGTGGTGTAAATTTATAATTTCTTCAGATATTTATGTATATTTATTTTACGAACGCACTATTTGAAAAAAAAGTTATCAACGTTCTCCAAGTAATAAATATAAATTTGAAAATTTTTTAATATCTACTTATTCTCTTTCTCTGTTGGAATTGAACAAACGCAGAGAAGGACAAAGGCAAAGTGACGAGTTCCGCGAAATGACTCTTTTGACTGCAGTAACAAGTGCAAGAAAGAAATGATGCATCAACTATTATAAAAATAGAAGTGGCATAGACTTTTAGACGTTAAAATACATTCAAATTGCTTCTTTTGGCGCATACTTAAACTCAGCTTTGAATTATATATATATATATATATATATATATATATATATATATATATATTAATGTGTGTGTGTGTGTGTATTTAGATTGCATTTTCTTTCATTAATACATGTTTCATTAAATAATATAGACAAGTTTTGTATATTTTATATAATATTTTCATGTTGTCTGATAAGCTTAATAGCTTAATTAATACCCCGGACCAAATGGAGAAAATTATGCATAGATTTTCGGAAATTACCAAAAAAATCTGAATCTCAACACCGGTTTAAAATGCTAATAAACTGAATGCCTTTTACAAAGGTATTATCACTCTTCCGAACAAAATTGATAAATTCATTGACCTTTCCAACTATGAACTAACTAAACACCAAAAAGAATTACCTTAACCTTGGACCTAAGTGTCATATATACAGTAAGTATAATCAACTTTTTTAAAAACAGAAATTGAGATCTGCAAAAGATAGTAGCAAAAAATTAAGTTAATCATATACTACACTAATTCTAGTAGATACGACTCAACTGGTCATGTGCAACGTCATGAGCTGTGATGCGATATTTATTTCCAGCGTCTTGTATGCACGAATTTATCATTGCTTGGAAATGTTCCATTTCAACAAGAGCAGATTGTCATTATTGTCATTATTGTCCGTGAATTGTTACAATATGATGTAATTTTACATCTTTGAAATGTCTTATGTAAGTTGAAAACTTAGATTTGATTATAACAAAAATTATGTATCAATATTGTAATTTTCTTACTTCATTTAATGATAAAGCTATTAAGCTTATCAGACAATATGAAAAAAATTACATAAATAAATAGACATAACTTGTCGATATTATTTAATAAAACATGCATTTATATATATATATATATATATATATATATATGTGTGTGTGTGTGTGTGTGTGTGTGTGTGTGTGTGTGTGTGTGTGTGTGTAAAATCAGTATTTCTCTGACGTTATTTGTATGGCCTGGTTTTTGAATATCCAGCTGCTATCAAATCAGTTGGATTTCAGTCCCGTCTTTGGGCAGAAGGGTTAATCTAGCCGCATGTCATACAGAGAAACAGGCTTGTCTGTGACTGATATATATATATATATATATATATATATATATATATATATAGGGGTAGAGTCGCCGACTGATGCCAATTCGGTCGGGTTTCGAGCCTGGGTTAGGGAGCAATCGGAGTCTAACAGTACTGAGCTGTGATACAGCGAAACAGATGTCTGCGGGTGACAATATTTACGCTCTCACACCCTGGAGGAAGGGGTAGACTTTGAAAACAGTAGCCACTCTAGCATCGCTCATTCATTAAAAATGTATTGGAACACTCTGGCTGCTGGGCGCGAAATATGCCTTCTTCCACCGAACAACCCGCAGCCCAAGGGTTAGAGTCGCCGACTGACGCTAATTCGGTCGGGTTTCGAGCCTGGGTTAGGGAGCAATCGGAGTCTCACCGTACTGATGAGCTGTGATAAAGCGAAACAGATCTGTCTGCGGATGACTATATATATATATATATACTATATATATATATATAATCTCTACCTCTCTTTCTATATCTAACTTTTTTTCTCCCTTTTTTTCATATTTTCCCTGTTAATATATTTTCTTGTCACAATGTCACTGTGTTGTTTATTTCCATTTTTTTCATTCCAAGTGCACCTACTATCACTGGTACTATTCTTGTTTTCAATTTCCACATTTTTTTCTATTTTCAATTTCGAGGTCGTTATATTTTGATAGTTTTTCAAATTCCTTGGTTGCTGTGTTACAACGTACTGGTCAATCCATATCAATTAGTAGGCAAGTTTTTTCACTTTGGTTTTTGACAATAATACCCGGCTTATCTGCTTCAATTTTCCTGTCTCTATAGAGGGTTTAATCCCATAGAATAGTGTCATCTACTATTTCTATAACCAATACTGGATGATATTCATTCCAGTGTTTGTTTCCATATTTTCCAAAGTGTTTTCACGTTGTCTAGTGTAATTATTACCCCACTTTATAATATTGACATTTATATTCATTTGGGGATAATACAGAACATCCAAAGATTAGATGGTTTATTGTTTCTTGGTATTTGTCGCAGAACATGCATTTTGGTTCCACATTATTATGTATGATATTTGCCTGAAAGTTCCTAGTGAAAAAACTCTGGTCTTGCGCTGCAAGAATAAAGCCTTCAGACTTTAATCCACATGGTCATATCCATCAATGAGTATTAACTTTATCAACATTGGGCTTAAAATAAAATATTAAAAAAAAGAAACGAAATAATGGAAAAATATAAACATGCAAACAAATACCTACTATGCTACGCAAATAATAACAAAATCAAATAAACAAAGAATGCGAATAAATATACAAACATTAAATCACGACAAAAACAGAAAAAATATAATAATCACCAAACGAAAAAGCACGCACAATCACAACATAGCCAAGAAAGACAAGCACGAAACAGTAATCTAAAAAAGAAATCCTTTTAAGCAGTCACACGTACCAACACAAAAAAGAGGTCACCCTAAATGAAAAAAAAAGACAATTAATCAGACAGCAACTCAATATAGGACAATTAAGTCGGCACCCATTCGAGCGTACATTACAAAGCAATGAAAAGACATCAAAACACCTGCACAAATAATGCAACACAAATAAAAATCAAATTAAATAAAATAAAAATTAAATTAAATTAAAAATTAAATTAAATTAAAAATTAAATTAAAAAACAAAATTAAAATCAAATAAAAATAAAATAAAAATAAAATTAAAACTGCTTATAAATAAGAAAAAAAACAGGTTTAGAGCAACAGGAAGAGACTTTGTCCAGACGAGTGATAATATCATGTGTCCTCACGAAAAGTTGAAGTCAGTATGAACCTGCTCAGCTAAGTTCCAAAATTCTCAGTAATTATCCTCTCTCTCTCTCTCTCTTTCTCTCTTTCTCTCGCTCTCTCTCTCCATCTTTGGGTTAAATTTCAGGAAAGGTTAGGTTCTATAGCCTTGGTTGACAACCACACAAAGAAATGGCAGCTTACAGTGAGAAATCTACTGACTAGAAAGTCATAGATCGACAGAGACATGATCTTCCAAGCGTTCATCAAATACAGCAAATATCTGACAGACTGACTGGTTAACTTTGTCGTAATACCTTTTAATAGTGATTATCGAATCTCACATATTCAAATAAGAGAAACATTAAGTATTTCAGTTGATGAAATATAAATGCTAGTAAAAAATAAGCGAAACGCCATATTGATAAATGTGATCGTTTTAAGCAGTCATTTGGTTACAAGCATATTTGCTCTGAACCGGACCATAACGTAGTGAACATAACCTTAAAATGTATTAAAAGAAAATTGATATGCACATTAATAAATATCCTGGTACTATATTTAAAGTTGAAAGGGAATAGTGTTGAGACTTAACACAGAAGCTTCATTGGGAAATGCAAATTCAATATCTCAGAAAGTGATTGTGTGCTTAAGTGCTTTAAATTGAATTCCACTTGATTTCTCTTCTAATAAAATATTCTTGCGCTAATACTGACCTTTTCCGTATTAAAATTCGAATGAAGTTTAGTGTACTTCAAGATATGTGATGCAAGATGAAGAAAGTTTATACATGTTTATATTTGAAAGCAACTTATATTATTAATACTATTCGTATTGTTGACCTTAAAGCTGTATGGAGATGGTTAATGCTTATTTCATTCTGCCTTGTGTCAGACATAACCATACTCTCTACAGCTTACAAGTTATATCCAGAGTTATCAGAAGATTTGTGTATATTACTGGACGAATAGTGGGGGAATAAAAATATATATTTTCATGTTAAAATAGAAATTTATTAAAGGAATAGAAAAACAAGAATATGAAGTAGTTAAAAGTTCAAAGAGAAAATTGAGGGTATCAAGTGTTCGTAAAAATGTTCGTAGTAGTAATTTGTTGAAAAGACTTTATGCGTACGTATGTATGTATCTATTAGCATTTGTTAGATAGGAATGTCTTTGAATGGAGAAGAAGAAGGAAAAGGAATCGGCACACGAGAAGAAAGGATATAGATGACGAATGTCAAGGTCATCTTGAAGCTTCTCCCCTTACATTTTACTCTCTACTGCTTCGATGCCTGACTGACTGACTGACTGACTGACTGAGTCTGAATGAGTTCATTTATCTAAGCCTTTAGACTTTCGTACTGGATCGCGTAGTCTCTTTAGTCTTGCAATTAGCTTCCATTGGTCAGAAAACCAATTTAACATCTACTTGAGAAATCCGGTTTTGACTTTTTCTTTAAGCACATGTTTAATCTTTCTTTTCTTTAGGAAAAACAGGATTTCACTAGTCATTGTTAATTTTTATAAAAGTGAAGAAGAAAGTTGATTTTAATTCTTAATTTTCTAACCCACAACATCATCTTTATTAACATGTTTACGACATTTTGACCTTTGTACCCTCCGATCTTATTTAGATGCTAGGAATTTCGAACCGAACGTTTTATTTCGATCACTAGGGTATTTATATTTCATTCCTAGTGTGAATCCACTTCCGGGTGTCATGTAGTTATCTTCCTTTAATTTAGCTATCTAAATTATTTGTTCACCACTGCTGTAGGCAGGTATTAAACTCACAACTGTTTGGATCAAATCGTTGGACATAACCAACCCCTATATACACTAGACCATGTGTACTTTGGCAATAAAATGAGGACAGAAGTTCGAACAGTGTAAATAATGTAAATATTATCTCATCTCAGAAATATAGACAAATACTGATAGTAACTTGTCGTGAACTCTTAAGTTAAATGACATATCTTGTGTACAAATATTCTGCGAGTATCTTTATTTTAGGTGTTTACAATGTAAGCTTATTCTGGAGTAAAGACTTAATTTGGGATACTACGTGAGAATCCTATTGATGACAGTGCTAATGTGCTACCGTTTAACTTGAGATGTGGCCACAATATTTTATTTGTCAGGATCCAATCATCTGAAGAGGTTTTTTCTAGAGTGACATCCACTGATTAAAATAATCACTAATTACGTTATGAAAAATATAGTTTCATGAAAGTAAAAAGGCTGAGACAAATTCATGATGAAAACGATCGACATTTATATCAAACATATCGACTAGTTTTTGCTTAATTAGTTGTACAAATTCTCCAATTATTGCATCTCCGGAAAACACATTAATTATTAAGTCTTGTTTATGAACTCGGTCTTAATATCCAAACCTCTGAAGGTTCCATTCTTGGCCTTACATCTTTCCTGCTTTATATTAATATATCTGACTAGATTTCTTTCTCAGATCAAAAGTAAATATACATGCAGATCCTGGGTATTCTCCAGTCTTGATGAATAGTTGAAGTCTAAACAGGTATTTTTGCCACGTATTGTTTGGAGGTTTCCCAGGTGTCACTTTCCCACATTGACAATTTAAAAGCAATTACATAGCATTGTGAATGATGAATTAATCAGCATAGTATAATACTAGGGATTTACCTCACAAGTTTAACATAAAATATTAATAATGTTCTTTACCGTCTTCGTATAATCTTCTAGCCCGTCTCAAAGCTCTCTATTCACAAAGCTATGAGAACGATGCTCAATGTTCAAACCTATGTCCATATATATATATTCTTCATTTTACCCTAAGAAAAGTAACAACGCCATTAAGGCGCAAGTGTTTTCTGACTACTAAATGATAAGAGAAAAAAAATAAGGTGAGAAAAAAATAAAAAAGCAGGAACTGAGAAGGCGAAAAACAAAGATTGACATTTCCTTTTAAGATTTTGAACGTCAAAGTTCACTGGAAAATAAGAGGCTGAAAGATTGGTCTATAAGCGAGAGAAGAAAATCTTATCATGTATCACAATAATTTAAATCTACGCTTAAATTCGAAATGTTTTAGAAAAAAGGCACAGGAAAGTTAAGTTACGGTGGCGTCAATGTAACGGGAACTGAGATGCCGGGTTAGCATCGATGAATTGCTGATTATTTTTTATAATTTTATCATAAATCACTAAATATAGAACATAGGTACTATAGCAGATGTGGCAGCAATACTCAATGCAGGGAGGAAGTTTTATGTACAATGATTTTAAAAAACAAATCAAAACAAATACGTCAAAATACCCGATACATATAAATACAAAAAAAGTAGTGTAGTCATGATTCTAAATTGTAACTAGAAAAGTTTTCTTTAATTCTGTTTTGATGACCCAATATATGTCTTGTAGCTGTACTGATTTTAAGCACAAAACAAGGAACACTATATTTATGATTAGGATAATCTCCAAAAGGGGAATACAAATGAAGAAAGACTTGTACCTATGTTTTATTGATTATGCGAAGGCATTCGCCAAAATACGACACAAAGAATTGATGGAGATGCTCGGCAGCCTCTACATTTTTGGGAAAGACATCAGAGTAATCAACAATTTCTACTTGTAGCAATCGTCCTACATACGGACAGGTAACGATTTCAGCAGATTTACAAAGATAGAAAGAGGCGCAAGACAAGTATGTGTCTTTTCATCGGATCTGTTCAACTTGTACAGTGAGAATATTTTGAGGACCCTAGATGACACGCCATGATTTCTTATTGGAGGCCACAACTAGAACAACATAAGGTATGCAGATGATACAGTGCTGATTTCAGTCAAGGAAAGGAAACTACAGGACCCCCTACAGAAGGTATCGGTGGAGAGTGACAAAAAAGAAATACAAATAAACTTTAAGAAAACTGGATGCATGGTCATCAGCAAAAGGTACAACCCAAAATGACAAATGCAGGTCGGGGATACCAGAATCAAGCAAGTAGAAAAATTTAAATACCTAGGAAGTGTTCTAACAGGATATGGAAAGTGCGACACAGAAATCCGAAAGCGAATTGGCATGGCAAAGTACGCATTTCAGAAGCTGAGTAATGTACTAATACAGGAAAGTTTCACTAGAAATAAAGAAAAGGGTGCTTTATTTCTATGTGATATCAGGTCTTCAATACGGCCGTGAATGCTGGACAATATCATCGAAAATGAAGACAAAACTTGAAACATCGGAAATGTGGTTCTACAGAAGGATGCTGCGGATATCGTGGACTGGGCATGCAAGCAAGGATGAGGTGTTGCAAAGAATGGCAACAAAAAGGAAATTAATACATAGCACCAGGAAGAGACAACTGAAGTTCCTGGGACACGCAATAAGGAAAGGGAGCTTGCGGAACCTGATACTGACTGGCCAGATCGAAGGAAAAAGAGACAGAGGAAGGCCGCAGATAATATATTTGCAGGGCTTGATCAGGTGAATGACGGAACGGGGGTTGCGAGGTGTAGCAGGAGCAAACATACTAAGAGTCACAAGGTATAGGGAGACGTGGAGAACCATGATCGCCTACGTCCTGAAGGGACAGAGCACGTAGAAGAGGAAGTATATATTGGCCATTATGTTGAAACGACACTAGGAAAGATATGCTGACATAGAAAAAAAGAATTTTTATATGGCCGAAAAAGAGGTAATTAAATAAGTGACAGTCGAAATATAAATGGGATATTTAAGAATATTTATTGATTTATTGAATTCAAACTGAGATGGTGATTTGTGTCTATGCTCTGATATATCTCACATGTAATTGTACTTGGAGATTTTTTCCGTTTTATGCCAAGAAGGGCTAAGAATGCCTTACGTTTTAAATACAATCTGACTGACTGCTTATTATTACTTGATCAGGCTTGGGAACTTTCACGCCAAAAATTATTGATCAAAATTATATGTTGTCAAGAAAATCTATTTTCTTTTGATAGGTTTTCTCAAGTTGTAATACACACACATACATACACACACACATAAACAAACACACATACATATGATAGAATAAAGAAGAAAGGAACAAAATAAGAAACGTATCTCAATCTAACATGTTTCCCTTTTATTAACGCTTCTTCAGAGCTGGAGATAAAATGAAAAATTAACAAAGAGACTGTATAATGTTATGTAGTGATTTATGGTTAATTCTTATTGGTCAGATATGTGTCACATGTATTAAAGCAATAGAAATGTATTTTTAAATGTATGTGCGCAGAATATTTTAAATAATAAAGGGTATAATACTGTATGTTTGTAAAGAAACGATTGTCTGTTTAGGTGAATGTTGGGCGGTAACATTAGTCAATATATGCGTACAAGTGTGTGTGAGTGTGTGCATTAATACACGTGTACGGGTATTAAAACAAAGGACATTTTTTAAATATCTGTGTGAGGCATTTTGGACGTTAAAGTGCATTTCACTCATATATAAACACACTCACACGCATAAACAGCACACTCATACATATATATTTCTGTGTCTTTCATATATACAATGACGTCGTTTCGAAATTTTATGGATTATAATCATTGTATAACAGATAAAACCAATAAGAATCTGTGTCACTACAAAAAACCTTTGTTTGCTTTAAGTTTTTAACCAAAAAGTGTCCTATAATCATTTGTACCTCCTTTTATCACAACACAAGTGAAATAAACTCTCTTGTTAATTATATTTCAAATTACCATGATAAACGCTTCACCATGTCAACTGCGCATGAATCACCGTTTGATACGCATGTATTTTGCTATGAAGACAAGTCGAACTATGCGTTTATATGTATGCGAAATTATCGGCACATAAATAACATTCGCCAGAAAATGGTTCTACTTTCCGGAAAACGTCATCTCCCGCTGACAAAAGGGTACCAAGAATGATTATCAAAAATAAAAATGTCTCTCGAATTAACTTGAGATATTTATCGTTTTTTTTTCCATTAGACAATATAAAAAAAAAAAGGAAATTAATCTCTGAAAGTAATCCTTAGATATTTACTTCTGCTCGCCAAACTGTAATGCTTGCAAACACTTCGAATAATTCTATATGAATATAGATGCTTAAGCTGTTGGAACTGTATTGATTTAATTTATCTACACGTTTCCCTAAAATTTCTTTCACTGATTTAAATGCTACATTTTAAAACCCCGTGTTATAAACGAATCTTAACTAAGTGCTTGTTCAGCAATTTTTTTATTATGGCTAAAATGAAGGATTTATTACCTATACAGAACTGGAAACAATGCCACCTCAATACGAACAGAAAATGAATTAAGTATGTAAAGGCAAATAAGGAAAGATGCAAACCATTTGTTAAAATAAATTGTTCACTCAATGCTAGGAATTTCAATCTTCTACACAATGATTTTCTCAAATATACCAAACCATCTAAACTGATTTGTCAAACTGTCAGATAAATATAAAAATAGTTTGATTTCTGATGTAGACAAGGTTCTAAACCGTACATAGAAATTCTGGTTTGCTGGCCCAATATATCGTTTTTATTTGTACTGATTTTGAGCACAGTGTATAAAATTGCGAATATGTTGAAACACCAGGAAATAAATGTTAACATCTAAAATGTGTCAATAAAAATATTTTCAATGGAAAATCATAAATAATGCATGTAACGAAAAATCTAATTTTAGATATCGCCTAATAAAATGTTCAACATCATGTCACCTTTATCATAGAATGAAAGAAATCTACAGGCTGACTGAAGTGCTGATATGCTAACCACCATCACTGAGTATATATACCAGGCTCTGGGCAAGAATGGCGAAGTAAGAACTTTTGCCCTGGATATTTCCAAAGAGTTTGAGCCTGGCATGCTGGCCTTCCATGCAAGCTTCTTCAGAGCTATGGTATAACTGGACAATTGTTTGACCTAATGCAGTCATACTCTCAAATCGCACAATGAAGGTAGTTTTGAACGGATATGCCTCCCAATAATACTATACGAATGCGGGTATCCCTCAAAACTCTATTCTATGTCCTACACTTTTCTTCAAACTAGGCATATACGCTTATGACACCACAGTTTACTCTAGCCTCGATCAAAAATCTACTGAGGTTGACAAAGCTATTCTCGATGTCGAGCTTGAGAAGGACCTCCAATCTATGATGGACTGGGGCGAGAAATGGCTCGTGAATTTTAATGCTGCCAAAACGAAGCTGCTATCTATTAATCATCATAGACAATCGCTCTTAACCCCCATTAGCATGGATCATGCTAACCTCCCTGAGAGCAAAACAATACGCCTCCTTGGCCTAACACTCTCAGCGGACATCAAGTGAAATGACTATATCGAATTCATAGTTAAATCCGTTGCTAAAAAGGTAGGTTCACAGTGCAGAGGAAGGAAGTTTTTCCCGTCTGAATCCATCCTGCACATATATAAATCTACCATCCGCTCGTATATACTGCTTCCACATCTGGTCGGGTGACGCTGCTATTCACCTCGGGGTTCTTGACAAAATACAACAGAGAATCTGTAATGTGATCGAAACCGACTTGTCAGCTCGAATGCAATCGCACTCTCACCAGCGTGACGTGGCTTCCCTGTACCTCATCTACGAATACTTTCACGGCTTCTGCTCCAATGAACTAGCTCACTGGTGCCCACTAGGTATGAATTTACACGAACTACTACCATTTTATAGTGAAACAGATAAGATGTAACCGCAATTTCTACCCCAACAGCTTTTTTTTCCGCACTTCCTGCCTGGGGAATTCTCTTCCATATAATTGCTTCCCCGACAGCTACAATCTCCAGAAATTTAATTGTAAGGTTAAAAGACATCTCCTATCTCATTAACTCGCATCCTTTCTTTCAAGCTCATTTTTCCATCCGCTCCACCCCCTTTACACCGGTATTCTCATCTGTCTAATACCCTCCTGACACCCCTTATAACACACCTCTTTTCCATCACTTTTCCCGATGCAACCCCCTGGGCAACAGTATCAGTAAAACTGCCTTGCTTGGGGTAAAATGATTATAAAAAATTGTAACTCTCCATTCTAAAGTACCCCCAATTTATTTATTAACTATAGATTTTACAAGAAATGAATACGAAGAGAAAGATTTTAGCGTGAGATTTTATTGAAAATTCGATATGGGCACCAGATTTCCACTACCAGCTTCTCAAGTCGTCAAGGAATCGTGTCAATTGATTTCACTTAGAATTCTTGTATGGACGACATAATTTCTTGTATTCGTCCTGCAAATTTTTCTGAAAAGATTTTTGGTATAGTAGATTTGATCTTTTAATCAAATACAATAAACAATGCCGCAATGTGTTAAGTCAGGACTCTTGAATGGCCCTCATACATAAAATAGGGAGTTACTTTTCAATCACCCTCTATACTGGTTAGAATTTATATGTGGCAAAGAAAATAGATATGTAATCATTATATTGATATTGCTCTATTTTACAAGACGTATACCTAAAATTTCTGTCACAGATGTGATCGCTACATTTTAAAATTCCGTGCTGTCAAAGACTTTTTAACCAAATGCTTGTTGAGTACTTTTTTAATTATAAGAAGAAATTGCTTCATTATGTATTCGAAATGTAAAACTTATACTGGAAACAAAACTGATCTATATGGACAGATAATAAATTAAATACGTACAGAAAATAAGGAAACGGGGTTCCTTTTTTCTTTTTTCTTGACGAATTGTTCATTCAATACGAGGAATTCTAATTTTATGTACTAGGATTTTCACAAACAAATTAAATGAGTTTCTTCATCCTTGATAAATGTAATATCAACATAAACGGTTTCTAAATACTATATGTGAAAGAGTCCTTTAATTATGGTTTTCTGACTGAACATACTGGTCTTGGTATATTTCTCTATAGGTTTTCCGGAAATTTCTTTCACTCATTCAACAACTACATTTTAAAATCATTTGCTTTCAGTAACTCTTAACTATTGTTCAGCAAAATATTAACTATACGAAGACCTTCTTTATTTTAGAAAAGCATGTATTAGAAATTCAGAACTTGCACTGTAAGCAAACTAGACTCCATGTGGAATGAAAAGGATTTGAGTAACGATAGAAAAATATGGAAAATGGGGTACTTTCTTTTACAAACTGTTCACCCAATACTACGCCTAAGAGACTATGAAAGTTAAAGGCTTACTGAAAGAAGCCGTTGTATTAACGTACGAGAAAATATTCAAATGGCACTACGTTGATGGAAGTCGCAAAAGAAAGTTGCTATATCTTTTAGACAAGGTTGTAAAAGAAAGCTTGAAGAAAAGACGAATAATTACTTGTAAAAAATACCGAATGTATGGTTGTTAACAAGAGAAAAAACCCGAGATGCAAAAATCAAATTTATAAAACAACAGAAATCACATTTTAATTACAAAACATGCCTTCCAGAAAATAAGTAATGTATTAAGAAAGTGGAAGAATTTTTAGAAACTAGTAAAGCGTGTTTAACCGCTATATATTATCACTCCTTTTATATATATTCAAAAATGAGCTGAAAATGTGAGCAAGGTCAAGGTTTTGGGGAGGATGCAAACGAAAAGGAAACGTATACTTAGTACTGGTTATACTTAGAGACAGCTGAAGGTTCTGGGACATGTAATGAGGAAGGAGGCATTGAAGAATATAATACACACGAGATAGATAGAAGGAAAGTGAGACAGGAGTAGGAAGAAAAATCGAGACATATTGATGTGCTTGAGCAAGTGGTTAGCGGAATGGGGTTTGGGGGAGATACCAAGAAGAAAGGTTAACAGTGACAAGGAATAAAGCCAAGTGGAAATCCATGATCGCCTGTGTCCTGAAGAAGAATTGTCGTTTTTATCTGAGATTTTATGTAAAAAATTTTATTTTGATTCTATAACGTCGGGGATTAAGATTTATTGAAGTCTTCTGCTGTTAAAAGTGTTCACGGATTCATTTGTTTAAAACAATCATTGATCCGAGAAATATTTGTATATAGCTAATAGCATAGATGTTTCTAAACGAATTAAATGGCCTGTATAATATTCAGATGCGGGTTAAAACTCTCGACGCTATTTAAGAACATGACACGAGATTTTAGGTTCATATTTTGGATTTGTAACATGTTACAGTATTGAAAAAACTATGCGTAATGCAAGGAATCTTGTATTTACTTTTCTTATCTGGTATACTAAATGTGTCAGAACAGACTTATACACCGAAATGTTTAGTCTATATAAGTACATCACACCCTCAAAAATAGTCATTTCGAACGAAACTAATTCTGGAGTAGAGGTTCAAACAGGTAAGGAGCGTTACAAATTAGAGGTGGTTTTACTAGTGTGCGTAGCTTAGTACAATAAATTTTCATTAATGTTTTGGGGAAAATTAGAAAACATAAGAATTACTCCCACTATTTTATTTATTTAATGAATAAATAATAATGTTATTTTAATGAAAATTCAATATTGATTTTCAAATATCTTTTCTTTAAACTTATATATATATATATATATATATATATATATAAGACACCGTAGATAAAATGTTGTCGAAATTACGCCAAAATGAAAATAAAACATCCCCAAAACATCTCATTTTAACAGATATATTTACCAACATTTCATCAAAATATCTTGAAATACTAAAGAGTAAATTTCTTCAATAAACTCGACATTGACTTTGACTTCGGCATTCAGGCGACTTCAAAATTTCTTGAATATCCTCTGGACGGTCTACTTTTTTAAGTTGGTTAATACTGTCATCATTCTTTTTACCTTCAGTTCATCTTTGTTGCTAAAAGGACTTTTGTTGGTCTGGCTCTCAACTACACCCTACATCTAATAATCAAAGGGTTTGCCGTCTGGGGAGTTAAGTAGTCAGATGTAAAGAGTGATGTGGTTGTAGAAATTGTCTGATAGCAATGACTGGGTTCTCTTGCTTGTGTAACATGGAACAAAGTCCCTTAGCCAGATCTAGTGTTTTGCAATAGTCACGCGCTTGACTCAAGGCACCACTAACTGATCAAAGCACTTGATATAGTTCTCCGTGGTGAGACTGAAGTTCACACTAACAAATTTGTGATTTCTTTGTTAAGCAGTGCAGCATGCCGTTTTTAAATTTCTGGTGGTATAAATTGCACAATAGTGCTCTTTTCTCACAGACGCTGCCCAACTGACCCTACTATACCACTGTTAAAACAATAAGAAAGTTTCATGCACTTACGCGCGAAATTAAAAATATAACATGACGGCAGCTTACCCATCACACCCTGTACAATAATCTAGTTTCCACTTCGCCCTGTGTTTGTGAGAACTATGAACAAATCACAAGGTCGAACTCTTCACAACTTTAGAATTGGGCTTCAAAAAGAAATATTCTCGCATGGCACGTTGTACAATAAGATTTTATTATTCACTGTAAAAAAAGAAAAACAATTCTTAAAGAAATGTTGTTTACTATGATGTCCTATAAAAATTAAATTAAATTAGATAAATTATTAAAACACGATGTAGGGCTTTTGTCAAACAAACCAGCTTATTCAAATTTCATCAATTGATTTACGAAGTTGAACTAAACGTAGAGTGTGCAAATCTCGATAAAAATCTTAGCAATGACTTCAGTCAGTATGTTACGTGCCATACATGATGCACGTTTGAGCGATCATGTCTCGAAAAAGTCATGACTGACTGGGCAGAGGATTTTCCCGCAGTAGGTTACTATTACTTTCTGCGGTAGACTGGTAGCCAAACCAAATCTATAGAACCCAATATGTCCTGTAATTTGATCCATAGTTCGAGGGAAGAGACGGATTAATACATTTTCCAAGGGTACTTGCGTGTATGTGAATGCAAATAATTCAACTGGAATTCGAACTCGGTTTTGTGATTTCTCGTTCCCAACCAATATCAACTGCACCATAAAAGCAATACTAAATAATTAATGTTTTTAAAAAAATCCTGGTATCTATGAATCTCACAGCCTGAAGTTTTATGATGAAATTAGGGTATGTGTAATCACTTGTTTCATTAGATTTTCACTTTATATTTCTTCATTTGGAAAGATTTATCGTAAGTCCAATTTCTTAGAAAGCATGGTGATAAAGGCCATGACGCAACGAACACTCTTAGATTTGGGTTAAATTTCTTTTGCGAATTGTCGACTTACTTTTGAAAGAAATTCTCCTCAACATCAGGTTAAATTATGTACAATATATTATTCCACATAAACGAACGACATGTAATTCTATGTTAAACTCTTTTGCCTTTGTTAAGCGTTAATAATCTCTCTATCTCTGAATATTATCTATTTCACACGCACAAACAAGCAAATATGCGCGTATATTTCCTTTATCGTTTTGTTGATATTTTGTGAAATATCTTTATGTTCTTATCAACCAATATTATCGGTAAACTCGCCTCGGGAGATAAAACAAGAACTCTGTATTCTATCCATAAATTCTTGAGAAATGATAGTGAATAATTAGAATACTGACAAAACAGAAGTAAATTGATATATGGACATATTTTAAAATTTTAACCACTTGCTGCTTTCACTTATTATATTTTAAAATGATTTAACTTGAATATTCGAAATTAGGTAACGGAACATTTTTAGAATTCATAATCAAAATGTCAAACACCCTTAGAAACAAAAATTATTGCTTAGAAATATTGATTCTTCTTTAATTAAGCTGAACTGCTTCATATCACATCATTTTGATCATAATGCTCTTTATACGATACAGAAGTTTGTGTCTGACAATTTTAAAATTATTATTACGACTGAGATCTATAGAAATAGTTTCCAAAGAGAAAATATGTCATATTGCAAGTATAGGTACTAATGGGACCAAAAAATATTACTCTTAACTTTAGTAAAGGGGAAAAAACAACGCCTTCTGTTTGTAATCAGTCAGATAAGTACCATGCGGGAAAAAAGGCAAGGCGATCATGGCACTTTCGATCAATGACTGACTAGGCAGAAGGTTTACCCGCAGTAGGTGGCCGTTTATTTTGCGGTAGATAGTTGCCAGCTAAGGATATAGAACCAAATCTGTCCTCTTCTCCAAGCAATATCTGGAGTAAAAATAGAGGAATTAATACTTTTCTCAAGGATATTCACACGTAAGCGAATGCAACGAATTTAACTGGAATTCGAATTCGGTTCTCCAACTTCTCATTCCGAGCTGACAGCCATTTCACCCCATCGCACGTCTTTGTTTTTATTACACACGTTATTTTGTTTTTAATATAATTGATATTAAACCGCTTATACTCATACCTTACATTTTGGAAAGTGGTTATATTAAAGACCGTATCATTATCATTGGATTTAAAAACAAAACGATAATTATTATTAGTATTTGTTAGAAACCTATATTAGTTGCCGCTCGTTTATTTAAAAATATATGATGAATATCTGATTTTATATTCGGTTTTTATTATCTAACATATCTCTCAATAAGTCCGGGATTGACACATAGATGGCGCCACTAATAAATATTCATGGTAATTTATTAAGCTTCAAATGTCATGTGACAAAAATTGGGTCTGGTCGGATTATTCGTTTACAAACTACAATTAATTGAAGCTACTGTTTCAAAATATAAAACAATAGAAAAATCTGAATTTGGTGCGGTTGATAAAGTATTAATTTCTGATGGGAAAAAACACTGTTCAAGCAAAGCAATGCGGTCGTAGAGACACAAATGATGCCGAATGATCAGGTCACCCAAAATCGGCAGTTGTCTTGAAAAACACTAAAAAATCCATTTAATTTATACAAATATTTTATTAGTGGCGCTATCTATATGTCAGGATCGGAAGTTATTGAGTGATGTGTTACATAGTCTCTCATACTCAGTAACCCCCCCCATTGCGTCTTAGCTTTATTTCTTTGCTAGAGCTGTAATAATAAAAAAATGAGATTTTATACACTGAACTTTTGTCTTCATATAAAACGTAAACAACTTTCGATAATTTTAGAGTTAAATTTTAAAATCAAAGAATAAATGGTGAATCGCCTCATTCAATCAATTGAAATTTGAAACGTAATGTTCCACTTCAATGTATCACATATGATTGTCTCTCTATCAGATCCGACATCATTAGCAGGAATTCTAAAGAGTGAAAAATTTAAAATACGTATGAGCCTGAATGACAGAACGTGTATGCAATTCAATGGACGTTACATTTGCAGATTAAAATCCTGGTTAAGAGTATTCATCAACAATGTGAATTGACTAGCGAAATGACGAGGTTCTGTCCATCGTTAAGTGGAACAAGTTGGTTAGAATAAAAGAAACAAAGTCAAGATGAAGCCATGAATGCTATTTAATGTTGGTTATGAGAAGAAAAGAAATGCTCAAATGCAATTGTGCGAAAGCTGATAAATTTTACACCTGCATCATAATACATGTGTATTTGTTTAACATGCGACAAAATATAAGATGATTATAGTGGATGATTTAACAATATTCATATAGTTCAGTTTCTGGAAATGTCCAAATGTGTGTACGTATCTTAACGCAGATATTTGTAAGTCATGTAAGTGCCTCATGTTTATGAGTAGAAACAAACGTGGAAACCCGGCATAGTTAACCATCGTATATTAAACAGATATTAATTTGATTTTGTATCTATGTGTGATGAAAAATGTGTATGTGTATGCGTGCATATGTGAGTATATGCATGTAAAAACATCATACAGCAACCCACTATCTTGAGTGGTTCTTGAATTTTGTATTGTGTGAACATTTAGTCGTTTTTAGTCTTTATGATTTAATGTCATGTTTAGTCAATAAAGCTTTTAGTAATGTTTATTAATTGTAGTCACTGATTATTGAGAATTTGGAGAACCCAGTTCGAAATCAAGTCGAGTTTGTTACATATATGCAAATACCTTTACAAAGACAAAAATAAAACACGACACTTCATCTTTTCATGATCTTTATCAAATTAAAAGATGGCATTTGCCTTAGAAAACAAAACCCATCGGCTAAGATAAATTTCTCTTTTGTCATTTCATTATATATATATATATATATATATATATATATATATATATATATATATATTCCTTAGCAACAAAGAAATCGAGGTTAAGTGAGGAAATCTAGGAATAGGAGACACACCCTCCGCTACCAAGATAGAAGTGAAAAATAAGGGTGCTTTCGGGTCACTTTTGATCAACTTACAACTTACTTACAGTATATATATATATATATATATATATATATATATATATAGCGATGCATAAATCGATGCATAGTTCTTTTGCGAGACAGATATACTATATATATATATTAGTTCAGGAAAAGTAAAAAATAATAACGAAAATAAATATCTTTGTAAACAATTCATATTTTCATACTGTAATCCTTACATATCGTAAGGGCCTTTGTTTACGTGCATAAGTCAAAATCTATGATTTTCTAAAACGGCCTTTTCAACATGAAACTTACATTAGGCTGGCGAAAATTGGACAAATAGTTTGAAACAAGTATGTTTTGATTCAGGAAAATAATAATCATAAACTTATGATTAATATATCAAGGATATAATAATCATAAACAAAGCATACGCTAAAACAACCCTTATTTCCCCCATATGCATGTGAAGAACAGAGGCAATTCCTTTTCTCCGTGTTTGTTAATATATTCTTCCGGAATTATAACATTACCATCTGTCACTCTCATTTGTCTAATTTCTATTAGAATATGTGATAGAATTTGTGTTACATTTTGTTTTGCAGTGGCAAAATGAAAGAGAAAACGAGAAAGAACTTTTTTAATGATCAAAAAATTAAGTAAGTTTGAGTTTCCGTCCCAGATTAAAACAAATTATTCATTCATTATGCACGGTATACTGTTGGCAAGAAATTGAGACGAAAATTGAAGATCGTATCAGGAATCGGTTCAGCATTCACTTCCATATATAGCAGTGATTGCCGAAACCATTTCAGTGTAGATACAAAAGAGACTTAAGGAAGCATAAATGTTAATCTGCAAAAGGTAGTGGAGAATATCACTGCATGTGAGAAATTAAGTTTAAGAGAAAATGTTATAAGAAAGTGCACGTATAGGTGCATACTGAGGAAAGATAGTTTGGAATATTTAACACGCACAGGGTATATTGAAATAAAGGACGAACGAAAGCTGCGTATAAATTAAGTGACAAGGTTCTGTACAATTATTGAGAGAACAGGGATTAGGTTATATAGTAAAAGGTAAACGACAGTGGACATAAAATTGGCCATGTCCTGTAGGAACATAGCAGCAGCAGCATAATCATCATTATCATCATCGGAAGACGGTTAATTGTGTTGTCTGGTTTGCTTTTTAGAGTAATAGGCCCCGAGAAATTCAAGAAATTCTTTTATCGAATGAATAAAGTTCTAAAGATCTATTTCTATCCTGTGTCTCGAAATCGATAGACACTTTGACATTGTCGTTGCGCATCTAAGCTAACTAAATTGCCGGGATTTCAATAATTCCACCATATCTGTCGCGAATTATGTTCTCAGAGAAAGATTTAGTATAGTTAATCTCTCGAGATCTGGCAAACGTGCAAATGTGTATCTCATCTCTGGAAACCAATGATGTGTTACATTTCTAACAAGTTGCTTCGAGGACACGTTATTTCATCTTCTTCTCTTTACCGATGATTGATCATAAAAAGATTTCTGTAGATGTGGCAAACACCGCAAACAACTAATTGCTGTGATCAAATATAAAAAAAAATATAACATGAGGCTGTAGTAAACGAGCCTAACTTACACAAATTTGGAACCAGCTTTCCCTGACGATCCGTTTAGGAGAAACCTAGGTAGGTTCGTCTGGCTCAATAGGTTCTATATATATATATATATATATATATATATATATATATATATATATATATAAGTAAAAATATTCCGAAATATAATTTCGTTAAATAGCCATTTCAGCGAGAAAATAGTCGTTTCATCAGCAACGATCGAAAACAAGTATTTATTAATTCAAATATGTATGTTAGCAAATACCGGAAGAAGCCCCAAAACATATCCATACACAGGAAAGTAAAACAAAAAACTGTGGAGAGATTTATGACTCGATATTAGAAAACTTTACAATACATCTGTATTTGCTCATCCTTTTTGGATTTGATATATATATATATATATGTATAGCATAATAATCATAAACTTAAGCATACGCCAAAACAACCATTATTCCTCCATAGCTGAACACTTCAATAAACCACGACACACATTAGAAAACTGCAAATGTTTACTGATAGATTCCGATTTTAGTTCCACATACTCACGCAGAAAGAAAGAAAAATACTGGATTTTAAAATTAAATACATATAGGAAAGAGCTAAATAGGGACTTAGGTATGTTGAAACTTTATAAATATTTCAATAATTAAACATTTTTAGATACACTTAAAAATATTTCTTTAAAACAACATTTAAAAGTATTATTACAGTTAAATTTACGTTTAAAAATATTCAAACTCTATTGCTTTCTACGTCACGTGACAGACGCTTCTCGCGACGGACACTTCTAGTTTAAATTTTAAAATCATTTGTTTCTGATGAAAGGCCGACGCTGGTCTGAAATATCAAACACATATATATATAATAATATAAATAAATAAATATTGTCAAAAAAATACATTTTCAACTTACAACTTTTTAGTAATTATATATATATATATATATATTATATATATATATACATTAGAACTTAATATTAATAACAAAATCCCGTTCCTTAATGTATTCATTGATTCTAGCACACATAGATTTACTACTTCTCTATATAGGAAACCAACTCGCATGAACTCGTGCCTTCTTAATTATAATAATGAATGCCCCCAACGATATAAGTTAGCTGTTAGAAAAAACTTAATTCAACGCACACAAATGATATCTTCTTCCAAATCTATATTTTATAAAGAATTACACAACATTAAGCAAACACTTGTCAATAATTGATTTCCTAACTCCGTTATTGATCAACAAATTAAAAGTTAACAATAGCTCTAACAATATTGATAATATTAATAATAATGGTTTACATCAAAATAAACATAACACTATTAACTTATACTATTGCAACCAAATACATAATAATTACAAACAAGATGAAAAAACTCCCAAAAAACATAATACGTAGTTAAACCAATGGATAGTAATAATCAAATTAAACTCATTATATATTATAAAAAATTCAAATTCTCTAAAAACCCTACAAGCACTAAAAATCCTGCATTCGGAGATTGCGTCTCTGGTACTAATAAAAGACCCAATACATATATTGGTTTTACTAAAACCACGCTCTCCTGTAGACTTACATGTCACCTTTCTGATCAGAGTACAATTAAACAACATTTCTCAGAAAAACATAAACATGTAGCTAATATCAGACAGATTTTGGTCAGCAATACGATAATCCTTACCAATACACACAGTAAAAAGAACCTTCAAATATTGGAGGCTATGTACATTAAATCAAAACAACCCACACTTAATAAAATCACCTTTAAATCCGGTCATAACACGTTACATTGCATTTGGATATATGGTTCTATTGTCATTTCGCGCAATCACGCGAACTGCGTTTGTTATTTTTGGTAAGTATTGCCGTTACCTAGTGGAGTTTTATGTCAACACAAAATAAACTCGTCGGTGATGGTGGATGTTACTGTATTACTGTCTTAATAACCTCTCTGAAGATGGCTTATGTGAGCCGAAATCTTAGAACCAAGTTAATTAAAAAATATCCAAATGTTGGAGAATTTTTGTCTTTATTTTCAACTGAAATTAAAGCCAAAATACGACGTTTAGAACGGCTCATGATTAAACATAATAGGCATTCATTGTTTCTTATATTTAACAGTATATGTTTAGAAAATTATTTGCTGCCTCGATACAATATATATATATATATATCATGAAAAGCTGCACATATTTACGAAATCCGATTAACCGACATATTTCTAATTTGTTTTTGAACTTTTTTCATGCATATTTTCCTAACAAGATTTCTCATTTATTCAGGCCGGTATACATATATAAATATACTGTTTAATTATGAATATAGTGTATGTACTGAAATAGGAATATCTATTAAAAATAAAGTTCAAACAAATAAATTAAAAATATTTATATGCTCACATATGCAAGCATACACATACAATTTCATCATCACACATAGATACAAAATACAAATTAATATCTGTTTGATATACGATGGTTAACTATGCCGGTTTTCCACATTTGTTTCTGCTCATAAACATGAGGTACTTACATGGCTTACAAATATCTGCGTTAAGCTACGTACACACATTTGGAAATTTCCAGAAACTGAACTATATAAATATTGTTAAATCATCCACTATAATCATCTTATATTTTGTCGCATGTTAAACAAATACACATGTATTATGATGCAAGTATAAAATTTATCAGCTTTCGCACAATTACATTTGAGCATTTTTTCTTCTCATAACCAACGTTAAATAGCATTCATGGCTTCATCTTGACTTTGTTTCTTTTATTCGACCCAACTTGTTCCACTTAACGACGGACCGACCTTCGTCATTTCGCCAGTCAATTCACATTGTTGATGAATACTCTGAACTTCCGGAATTTAATCTGCAAATATAACGGCCATTTAATTGCATACACGTTGTTTATGCACCTGCTCTTTTCCTGCAGATCTGTCATCCACGATCATACGCATTTCAATTTTTCACTCTTTAGAATTCCTGCTAATGATGTCGGTTCTGGTAGAGAGTCAATCATATATGATACATTGAAGTGGAGCATTACGTTTCAAATTTCAATTGACTGAATGAGGCGATTTGCCATGTATTATATGATTTTAAAACTTGACTCTAAAATTATCGAAAGTTGTTTATTTACGTTTTATATGAAGACAAAAGTTCAGTGTATAAAAGTCTCATCTTAGTTCAGCCCTAGCCATGTAATAAAGCTACTAAAATGCAATGAGGGTTCATGAGTTTGAGAATATATGAGAAAAAGAACACTTTTCTTTTATACTTGATAAAACATTACACGTCATTTCCGGACGTCCATTCGAATGGACTTTACTAGATAAATGTTTCTCACCTATCTTATCGCAGTTCATTTTGTCAAATAGTATTCAATACCATGTTTACTATTAATTACTTGGTCATTTTTCGTTTTATATATAAATGTTTTTTAATCGTTTCACCCCAAGCAGTAGGAGAGTAAAGAGAAAAACGAACCTCTTACAGGGGGTGTCGGAAAAAGGTCAAGAGAAGGATAGAAATACCAGTGTGAAGATAGTTTCGAGGGTAGTGCGAAAAAGAAAAAAAACAAGATACACGAGGTGATGTAGAAAGGACGAGAGAAGGACTGGAGTCAAGTGGAGAAGAGATGGGAATTGACGTTGCATTTAAATTATTGGAGATTGTAGCCGCCAGGGAAGCAAGAAGGGATTCAACGGACGGGAAGTACGATAAAGGAAGATGCTGGAGTAGATGCGGATGCATTTAGCTGATTTAACTGAAAAGGTTGAGACCATTTTGCCAGTCTGGTTGCTAGAGTAAATTTTTGTGAAGCGGGCATCAGTGAGCTGAGCTTGTCGGAGCAGAAGCCATAAAAATATTTGTAGAATAGACAGAGGAAAGCCACATCCCACCAATGAGAAAGGGGCTGAAGCCGGGCTGCCAGGTCGAAACCGATCACGTTTCCTGGGTACGAAAGTTTTTTTCTATAATAGTCGGGTTTGAAAAGAGAGGATATTTGCCATACTATTTTCATTTTATAGGTATTAATATATTTGTGATATACTAAGCGAAGGAGGGTCTTACTTGTAATATTTCCCGAAAGGAAAAATGGAAAGCTGGGTGATGTCTTTTATGTGCCTTTGTTTTTTCTGCTGTCTTAACTTCCGTAGGCAACCATAATTAGCTTTTCTGCTGTTTACATAGCAACTGGCATGAGCAGTCATGATTTGCTTCTAAGTGTGCTGTACTGATCTTATTTTCAGTATCTGATATTTACCTTAATACAAAGAAAGATATTTTTTCTGGTTGTTCTGGAAATCAACTGAGCTTGGGCCTGGGAGTAACAGTTACACCCCATGAAAAAACAAGTGGGATCCACAATATATATTGTGAAGAGACGCTGGTCCTATATTTCAACAATGTTTACAGTCTTAAGAAATATATATATATATATTTTTTATGAGTAGGCTCTCTCCAAAGTAACGTCCTAAATCTTTCAGTGGCAACAGACATATATCAATGGCAGGCAGGACATGCATGCTCCCTTGAGATGATGAATGAATGAATGACAAACAGGATAGCCATTCAATGAAGATGATTATTATTTACATTTTTATGATTATTTTCCTCATTTTTATTAAAATATTCACGGCGTTCTCGTTCCATGAGTCATACCTCTTGTTATCACCCTTTTAACATAACTCTCTAAGTTTTTGTTCATCACTGCTGTAGGCACTTATTGAACTCACAGCTCTTTGGGTCAAGTCACTGAATCAAACGGATGCTTTTATCCACTGGGCCATGTGTCCTAGAACAATCTAACTCAGTGATTGAAGTAAAACGTTCTGTTTGAATATCCTATCACATGAAGAATTTCGGAGCGTACAGAAGTCGAAGTCGTGAATATGGCAATACAGATGAGGTAAACTATTCGAACAATGTAAGTAATCAAATACTTAATCTCAGAAGTATAGACACATATTAAAAATGGTTATTTAATTAAATAATATCCTACATCAATGTCGGTTTTACTGTGCATATCATCTTACCCGCTTTAAATCACTCTATATGCCAGCTAATAAAGGTACGATCATTAACGCCACTTTGTTTTTACTGGTATCTCATCACTACAAATAACATTGCCATGGAACATTGGAAGACTGGCCTTGTGTGAACTGGTCATATAAAACACATTGCAATATCTCGTGCTAATATAGCCAAAAAGCAGAAATCTTTTATGAATAATCCAGAACGTGACAGAATAACAATAATCACAAAATGACGCCAACGAGTCGTTTCGGTGACATATCACGTTGATGGTGTTTTTCGGACAAAAACTGACATCGAGTCAAACTTTTGGCATAAGATACAGCTAATTTGAAGAATTTTTTGTGTAAAATGACTATTATATATCAGTCTCTTTCGATCTTTGACTAACTAGGCTTGAAATTTTCCCGCAGTAGGTTGGCATTAATTCCTGCGGTAGACTTGTTGTCAAACAAGGCTATAGAAGTCAATTGTTATATAACCCATATCTGCAGGGAGAAGAGATGGATTCTCAATGGTATTTGCACGTAAGTGATTGCAATGGATTCAACAGGAATTCGAACTCGGCTTTCTGATTTCTAATTCTGAGCCAAACTGTGTTCGTATTCCAGTTGAAGATTACTATTATCCCCCCACCATAACAGAATTGTTGTAGTTCTTTCTCAGGGAACGGCTGTGGTTAAAACTTCCCAGTTCAGCCTTGTCCACAAAAATCTATATATCAATGATTAGATATTAAGAAAAAAAATGCCAGATAACTTTAGAAATTAGATACTACATCCAGCTGTGAATATCTTAAATAGTATAAATCTTTGGGATTAGTTGTAATACTGACTGGTCAGGCCGATAATTATTCAGGCCGATAATTATTCAGGCCGATAATTATATATCTCCATCTTTATGTGCTATATCACTTCAGTACACGAGAGATAATGGTTCTACGTAGCTTACTTTTAAAAGTCTTCTATCCTTGTAATGCCTCAACGGTGTCTGTATAATTTTAAATACCTTCTAGTTCCCATTTTCTTCAAAATTACCATTCTGTCGAATTCATTAATTTTAGCATTTTTCTATAAAGACAGATATATACGGCTTCATGTCTCTTTCTACATCTAAATCTGAACTTATTTATAAATGGAACTTTGTCTGTTTGTGTGTGTGTGTCCGTTACCTACAGACTTCGACACGGCAGAACCGATTTTCTTGAAAATTTACGCAGTTGTATTATAAGCGTCTGCGAGTGTTCTTAGCTAGGTTTTGTGTCGAGGTACCCTCGATAAATATCGAAAATCGATAATCGAAAAAATCAGGTTATAGAAGAAGTGGTCCGATTTTAATCAAATTTGATACACTCATAGACAAAGACATAAGAAACGATATTCAGAAGTTTCAAGGTTGCAGTTCTTACAATAGTGCAGAAAATCGATTATATATATATATATATATATAAGGCAAGATGTTTGTGTGTATGTGTCTGTTCATTTGCCTGTATGTCTCTATTCTCTTCAGCCCTTTTAATTTAGTTTTTGCTTCGGGTTTGGCTCTAAGTTTACGATGGAAAATCTTATTTGATATCGATACCAGGAAATCAAATCAAAATTTGACTTACATCCATTCATTTTTCTTTCAGTCTACGGTTTTGCTTTAACTGGAAACAACTGTTTCTTTTTAGTCTTTCGTGCCAACGACTAATGAGTCTGAGCTCCAGGACCATGGATTACTTTTAACGCTTTCATTACACCCGAGCAATGCCGGGCTAGTCTAGGATAAAATTGTCTTTCATTCACAGTCATACATGAAAATCTATGAGATAGAACAAGAGACTACTTTTTACTTTGCAAACAAAATTTAAGTATTCTTCTGCTATCGTGATCCTTCAGACGTTGTCGATTAAGATTCTCCACTATTTTCTGTCTTTTATAACTCTTAATGACCTTTTTCAATTTTCTCTTCTAAACTCTTGTCCAACATCTATTTACTCACGTCCGATAGCTAGATTATTGTACATTTTTTGTCCGTCTTGCTTTCAATTTTTCCTATGTTTATCAAACTTTCCGAACTTTTATTATGGTCCCTACAAATTTCAACTTTCTCTTCCTGATGTTAGTTATGACTGCTCTTTTAGTTTCTCTTTTTACTAATCTTCGCCGCTGCTTTCATGTTCGGTCCATGATATCCCCAACATCATTCTATAGTCATATTTGTGTTGCGTCAAGTCTCTTCTTCATATATGAGGCGATTTTTCTGTATTCACAGTCATGTAGCAGAACTGATATTACGTAATAGTCCAGAACTATTTTCTATGTTTCTAACAATTTTTTTAATATTTTGCTAAGATTTTGGAAGGCGTCATTCGTTGTACCAATGCCCCTCTGGTAAAAAAATATCATAGAACTGAAATGGTTGCACTTGTTTCTTTTTTATATCTAAAATTTATAATTAGCTTGTTGGGCAGCTCATTTTTCTGTAAATCATCCAGTCTGTCTTCTTGTTATCAATGTTTTGTCATTTTTTTTCCGCTTTCTTTAAATCGTAATTTCCTTTCTGCCTGTTATCTGCATTGTCTTATCTGCATATTCTACGTTGTTAACATTGTATCAGTAAATAAGAAATTCTAGTAGGTCTTCAAATTTCCTCAGAATAGTCACACTGTATTGGTTGGATATGTCCGGCGAGTAGTATTACACACTTTTCTAATTTTGTGTACTGGAAAGAAACTACAAAACCTCTTACAGGAAATAGTTAAAGAAAGTAAAAAGCAAGGACTACAAACTACAAATACAATACAAAGAAACTGAATGCATGTTAATTAGTAAAAAGAGCAGGCCAAAAAGTTGGTGATACGAAAATCAAGCAGGTGCAGAAATTTAAATACCTGCGAAGTGTTCTAAGAGAAGAAGAAATGTGCACTACGGAGATACAACGGTGCATAGGCAAGCAAAAGGATTCATTCCAGAAGCTGAGTAGAGTATTAAGAGACAGGCAAATTTCGCTGAAAACGAAGATAATAATGGATTGTGATGTGATGTATGTTCTTCAATATGGCAGCGAATGTTGGACAATTTCATCAAAGATTAAGAATAAACCTGAAGCAACCGAAATGTGGTTTTGCAGAAGGATACTGAGGATCCCCAAAACACGAGCAATGACGAGATTTCGGAGATGATAGTCACTAAAAGGAAGATAGTATATAACAACAGTGTAAAAAACGCTTAAGTTTTGTTGGGATATGTAATGAGAATGGAGGGTTTGGGCAGGGCCTCCGCTATATTAACCAAGGCCTGTTCTATGATTAAAGTTGACTTGCTGACGTCACACTTAGTAGAGCTCTGTTTTATTTACTATATGGCGTCCGTTAGCTTTCACTTATTTTCAGAACCAAACATGCCTTCCCCTTGTGTGGTACCAAATTGCAAAGGGAATTATAAAAATGGACCAAAAGTTCATTGTTTTTCGTTTCCAAAAAATAAACATTTATTTGATAAATGGAAACATGCCATTAAAAGGGAGAATTTTACCTCAAGTCCATTTAGCAAAGTGAGTAGTTAAAGTTTTCTCACCATTTATTTCAACAGGCGCTAAAATCAAAATTTGCTGAACAATTAGTTTTGCCGTAGCACAAGAAAGAAAGCACTTTGTTTATATCTTTTAAATTAATACAATAAAATAAGATATTATTTTTATTTCTTTGCATAAAATTGAAATAAAAATTATCTTAAAAAATATCTGAATTAAAAAAAATAAAATTTAAATATGGCTATTCATTCGTAAGTTTTTTTTTCGAAATATTTTGATGAACTGAATCGGAAAAAGTTGTTAAAGATTATATTTTCTAAAAATATTTGAATTAATAATTTATTGATATTTTATTTAAGAAAATAGTATTATCTTTTCAATGAAATGTTTACAAATTTCTTAGAAAACGAAAGTAAAAACTTATTTAACTTTTCTATACTTGCAACTTTATGAATCATTTTTAAACATGAAAAATATTCCTGAAATTGAATTAATTTTTTTTTATTCTTTTTCTTGTATTAACAAAAAATACAAAATTTTTTTTTAGTCAATTTCAAAAGAATTTGTTTTGTTTTTAATGTTTTTTATTTGAAAACCCCGTGAAATTATTTGTTACAAAAGTCAAGTTACTATTACCGAAGATTTAAACTTGAAAATGATCATTTAAACTTTGTTATTTCTGAATAAGTTTTGAATTTTGAAATGGACCTGAAGAGATGGTCGGTGGGCCGAGGATTGAGTGGAATAACAGGGAGGGTTATTAAGAACAACAAGGGGTAGAGGGAAGTGGAGGGCCATGATTGCCTATGTCTAGAAGGGACACGGCACATAGAAAAAAGAAAAAGAAGATATTTACCGAGTTCTTTTTCTATCAGTATTCATCAGAGGTTGTTGTCAGTATAGGGTTTGGAATATTTTATTATCCTTTAAGTTTACCTACTAGTGTAAATAGTTCTTTGTGACGTACTTTATTAAACAGTGTTTCATAATCTATAAAATCTAGGCATACATCTTTTCGCATTTCTCTTGTTCTTTCTGACATCATCCTGAATATAAATGTGTCTTTGACGAATGCGCACTTTTTTCTTCTATTTCTTGTCTAAATATATATACCGGCGCTCTTCATATAATGTTTAATTTCTGCAAAGCTTCTTTTGCTTTTTAAATACGATTTCAGATTTCTGTGTAATCTTTTTAGTAATCTTCTACCATACTACTCAAATAAACTGACATGGTACTTCTACTTTTTTGCCAGAATTTAAAACAGAATCGGCAATGTTATTGATACTGATCTGGCATCCGGTGTTAGTTCCTCCCATACCATATCGTAGCTTTCCTGCTCCTTTTCGATAAATATTCCGTGGTAATAATTTAAATCTTTAATACATCGAGTTCACAAAATTTATTGCATTAGATTAGCAATTATGTCTCATCATTTTACTGTTGAAATTACCACATATAACAATAAACTCTGTTTTAATTTAGTCCTCTGTTTTAATTTTGGCTCTTCATTGCACTTTCTGCTCGTGGAAACTCATTTCCAGCTTCCTGTTTTCCTGAAAACTACAATATTCAAAATTTAAATGCATCACCAATTCTCATTTTCTTTCTCTTTGAAATCTATTCTTTTATTGACCTCTATCCCCTCGGCTCGGAAAGAGTAATCGGAAAACCGAGTTCGAATTCCAGTTGAATTTGTTTCATCCAACTACGCATAAATACCGCTGGCAATGGCATTAATCAGTCTTTTCTCCACATAGTTATGGGTTAAATAGCAGAACAGATTAAGTTCTATAGCCTTGGTTGGTAAACAGTCTACCCAAGAAAATAATGACTGCCTACTGCTGGAAAATATTCAACCCAAGCGTGAATCATATATGGCACTTAACTGACTGATCTTGTCAATTTTATTTTCTCTGTTTATTTCACCTTCTATTAAACCTTTGCTCCTTAGAGGCGTTATATCCTTGTTTAATGGTGAAATGATTAAATATAATCAAATGTCTCTAAATGCTTGGTTTTGATTTGACTGATAAACATACATTTTATTTTATGTATTTATTGTATCAATTATTTTGAGATTTAAATATTTTACTTAGTAACTCTTTTTCGTTAAGTAAAATGGCTAATTTATGAGTTAATTAATTAATCTCTTAAATTTGGTCATGGTTAATTATTTGGTTGTCGAAACTGGTAGATGTTCGGCTCTGCCTCTAGTAGTTTTACAATAATTGATCCATAGTTTCTTTTTACCAAATCTTCTATTGTGAAACATTTTATATTCTTATATACGGTACGCTAATTATAACATAACGATTTTTTAAGCTAACAACTGAATCGGATCATAGAAAACTTTTCTTAATACTGAATTGATTTTTAAGTAAATTAGATTAATCGAGATACATGAATGTATGAACATAATTGCCTACAGTCCATAATAATTCGTAATATTTTAATCTGCTACAGCAATTTTCTCAATTTTCAGAATTTGTTTGATTTGTTTGTTTGATTTTTTTTCCTTTTTCCCTCAGCGAACTTAAATTAGTTAAGTATACAAATGTAGATAGATGTATTAACATGCATACCCACCCACCCCCACACACACACACACATATATACATATATATATATAAGTATATTTGTAGATGTGCATAGGTGAGATGTATGGCGCATGTATGTTACTATATATATATATATATATATATATATATATATATATATATAACTAAAGATTTATCAGTCAAAAGCAAATAAGAATATGAATAAGTACCCAAAAAATAAAATCTTATCATTGCCGGCGCGTTTTATTCTCTGGACTTTAACAAGGCAGATATAATGATTTTATTATACAACAAGTATTTATAAATAGAAGCAAAAATGCCGTCAGTTTTTCAAAATTTCAAACTTAAGAACGCTCATAGACTTCAGGCTAATAGTAAGTTTTTACATCACTTAACAACCTCCATGAAATCACATTGATATTTAGCTAGCCGGAAGTATATTTATACAATACTTAAATTTTAAATTCTGAATAGCTAACAGCATTTATTTTTTCGTTTGTAAATACTTAATGCAAAATAAAAATCCTCACATTTGCTTTGATAAAATCCATCGAATGGTGAAACGCATCGCCTTATTTAAGTTTTCTTTATATATATATATATATATATATATATATATATATATATATATGTGTGTGTGTGTGTGTGTGTGTGTGTGTGTGTCTGTGTGTATATTTATTTTTCTTCTATCTTTTTTCTTTCTTCCTCCCTTTCTTTCTATTTCTTTTCGCTAAGACTTTCCTTTTATTTCCTCACGCTCACCTTCCGATTTCATTACCCACACACACGCTCATACAAATTTTTGTGGATTCCCTAATATTAACGATCGCTGACAGTAGCGAATTTTGTCCCACCTTGCTAACCCGTATTTCCTCCTGTGAGCATACATTTTTCCTTCTTTACTCCGTTCTCCTTCCCCCTCTTCTTCTTTCTTCTTTTTTCCTTCCTCCTCATTTCTTTTCTTCTCTCGTTCACCTTCTATTCGCTACTCATTTTTTCTTCTTTTCTTTTTGCACGCATACTCAAACACATTTTTGAATTTTGATTTAGTATTACGATAGCCACTGAAGCGAATTCTATGCGCAGAAATGATCATACCCTCATAAATTTTGAATTCTTTATATGCAAAAAATAAAATATATGGTCATCCGCAGCTCATCAGAACGGTTAGACTCCGATTTCTTTTAACGCAGGATTGAAACCTGACGGAATTGGTGTCAGTCGGCGATTCTACCTCTGGGCTATGGGCGTTTGGTAGAAGAAGGCAGCCTTTTTAGCGTGTATATTGTCATTATACACGCCCAATAGCCAGAGAGCTCTAATTCATTAGCTGGGTTTTCTGTCGAGGTACCCCTGATAAATATCGAAAATCGAAAAAATCGGGTTATAGAAGGAATGGTCCGATTTTAATCAAATTGGATACAAAACGATATGCGAGAGTAGCTACAGTTTTTCAAAGCCTACCATTCTTCCAGAGTGCTCAAAACGAAGAATTAATACAGCAGAGCATAAATACCTTTTTGAAAAAAGCAAGAGGGCCTTTTTTTCTCGACCTTAATGAATCCTTTCGTATGACATAATAATAAATGCTCCAATACAGTACAAGGAAATAATAATTATGAGGTTTTGTTCTTGCAAAGAGCGCATAATCTGACGGAACTAAAAGCTTAATAGGATCACAACGTTGCAATCCACGGTCACAATAATTTGACCTGACTTGGAACCCACTTTCGCACCGACGTGATGTGTTTTCTTTCTGTCTTATTTCACAAATATTTTCATAGCTACAACTCTGACGAGCGTCTTTTCCTGGTACCACGACTAAATCTATTCACGCGTAATACTAGATTAACATCAAGATTCCACTCGTAAAAACAAGTAATTCTACGTTTCTCAACGCTTACACCAAGGTAGTGGAGATAAATTGAGAGTAATGCCAATGTACCAAAATAGTACGTGGCTTGAATGAAAGAGTAGCTGTACACAGAAGTAAAATTAAACTGGTGAATAACAGAAAATTGTAAGTTTTTCAACACTTACACTAATGTAGTTGGGGTACATTCAAAAATAGTAAGCCCCTCTTCTACTCTTTCAGTTTCTTTTTAACGCACTTCTCATTTGTGAAACTCCTTTCCGCTTTCTTGCTTCACTGATAGTTACAATCTCTAAATGCAACGTCAATTGCCATATTCTGTCTCCTTGATTTCCCCCCTTCTTCTCTTATTCTTTCTTCTACATTCCCTCTAACTTGTTTTCTCTATTTTTGCAAACTTCTTTACACTAGTGTTTGGCCTGCCTTTCACGCGCTGAAATGATAATTTAAAAAAAAACCCAAAAAAACTTAACATCTGAACAAAAACATAGCCCCTGCAAATACATTTGTTTTCAAGATTTCATTCACAAGGGATTTTTCACGCTATAGAATAGTTACATTTAAATGCATCACCGATTGTCAATTTTTTTCAAGTTTGCTTGAGTGATAAAACTGAAAGTCTCCAAATAGTGTTGATTCATAGGTCTACACTTTCATTAAAACGCTCTATCCCTGTCATTGAGCACTATTACTCCATAACTATACTAAGCTTTAAACAATAGATTATATTTATATATATATATATATATATATATATATATACACACAAACACGCTCCATTCTCGTGCACATGCACAGATGCGCACATTGATACACACAGACAGACACATGTGTGTGTCTCATTGAATATTATAATCATGTTGTGTCCAATTACTTTGATACTTATACTTTCCAGTTGTTCAATCAGTTTCTTGATGTTAAGATGAAATTCATCAAGTAAGACTACGTATTTTGTCTTAATCTAAAATACTTTCAACATTTTCAATCAACGTCAGGCGTAAATTACAACAACAAATTTATTGCGACTGGGAATGCTATCGTTGTGATGGCTATTTTTAAAAAACACGACCGAAAGCACTCTGCAACTACTTAAAATATCTCTATATTATTCAATGATACATGTTTGAATGTAAATATGTTGCCTTTATATACAAAGACATATTCATACATCAAGATCCAGATATTCTGTGACTCGTTAAATTCGCAGGGGCACCACACCTACTGCAGCCATAGTATATATATATATATATATATATATATATATATATATATATGTTATCGTGTTATTCCGCGACCTACGTTTCTACCATGTGGTATCTTCAGGCAATTTACAAATCGCCTGAAGACAACACATGTTAGAAACCTAGGTCCCGTAATAACTCGTTTACAAATGAAGAATATTCAAAAGTTCTACAATATAATTGTATTGAACACTTTTTAATACAAATGTGTAAATGTCTAATTTTATTATGACAAAAATCTAAGTATATATATCTGCCTGTCCAGCAACCAGACTGAGCAACTTAATAGATAAAATATTACAACCGTTCACCAAAAAATAAAAATCTACATCAGAGACAGCATACATTGCCTAAGCTTCACACCACAAAAAAGTTAAACCAGGTACTCTCATATTTACATTTGGTGTGCACAGCTTGTACAGCAACATACCCCAAGAACTAGACAAACAAACCATTAAATTTTGGATTGAAAATAATCCAGAAATACTTTTCACACACTTTCAAAAGAACTTATTATACAGACTATAGAACTAATTTAGACATCAATTCAATCCAGTTTACCAACCAAAATTATATTCAAACAACGTGTACTGCGATGGAAACAAAATTGGCATCAACTTATGCGCGCTAGCATATCTAGAAAAAACCTATAAAACTAAAGAGGACACAAATATGAGGAAGACATAAAAACATAATTCACAAAATCATGGAAAGGATAAATTGATGATTGTTTTATCTTTTGGAGATTAACGTGGTGAAGCACAAATAAACTACACAATTTACTCTAAAACTTGCCTCCCAAAATTACGTTCACACTAGAATAAAGCTATAATAATTGCCATTTTGTAAAAAGCTATCGCAGGTACAAAAATTTAAATCCCTGGGAAGTGTTTTAAAAGAAGACGGAAAGTACGACACAGAGATCCAAAGGCAAATTGGCATTGCAAAGGACGCGTTCCAAAAGCTGAAAATAATACTAAGACACAGGAAATTTTCATTAGAGACAAAGAAGAGAGTGTGACGCCTCGGGCCGGGCTGGCCGTCTGTCTAATGTGAGGCTCGTTCTCGCTGACGGTCGTGACGATCCCAGTTGTGACACTGCCAGCCGTTTGTGCGGTTGGTTTGGTCTCTGTTGCTGGTCGTGACGATGATGTCGCCACAAAAGCTGGATTACAAGACATCTTTTGCAACAACGGTCTACTGTCCCACGTTGTGATTAGATCCCAGAGGTCACGTCGTGCAATATTTATAGTCGTTTTTTGGAGCTAGTGCGGACACTGGTGTACATTTGTGGTTTGAAAAAAAATTACGACACCAAAAAAAAAATTAATACGATGAATGAACGAAGTCGAACACGCCTGGAGAGCTACATAGAATGTCTTTATATATATATATATATATATATATATATATATATATAAAGAAAACAATGTCTTTCTTTTCCCAGTAATACAGTTGTCGAAAGTAATATACAGTTGGTTAAAATGCTGGTTACAACGGAGGGAGAAAGTTCGCTAAAAGCATTATAGCTTCTCATCCTAAAAAATATCTTGTTTAAGTTTCATTAGTTTTGTTAAAGTGGACAGAGCTGCTCAATTTTTCACTAGAATCTCTCGTTTTGGTGATGAAAAGAGAAATAATAAAGTTCTGTCGGGTTCTTGACGGAATCTGACGGAATGTGCCGAATCGGAGGTGGCCACTGGCGGCGAATATGTGGTGTTGGCGGCGATGGCTCTCTGCCCAAAATCAACAACTGAGCTTTTCTTGTCGAGCATCTATTTTTATAACCAATTTCGATCCTCTCTCGGGATCCGGCCGGCTCAAGGCTTTCGGCCAATGAAATAGTTTTCCGCCCACTCGACGAATGAGATTTTGCCAACTCACAACGGATTTCCATTTCCTCCGTGTTCCCACAGACTCCTGTGTCCACCAGAAGGTCTGTCGGAGAACCTTGGACTTCGTGTGACCTTATCAAATGAATTCTGACACTTGCTTTGTCTAAGCGTTTTCGGCTTACCTGAAATGTTCATTTCAAACCCGAAAAAAGAGAAATGTATATAAACCCGAAAGAAGAGAAATGTATATTCCCTTTTTCTCGTCTTTCCCAGAATAGTTAGATTTTATATTCCCCGGATTTTAGAAGTACTTGATGTTATTAAATTTATTTTCTTATGCTCACTTCGCGCGTTGCAATAAAGCATTAATAATATTGCTAATATCAGTTTCTCTCTCCGTTGTTTTAAACCAACCAAGGGAAAGTATCCCCGCGGGAGAAGGAAACGTATTCCTGTGGAAAATAGTGTCACATATTACTAGATGGCTTTGTGATACCAGTTCTTCAATATGGTAGTGAATGTTGGACAATATCATCGAAGATTAATGAAAAAACATGAAGCAAACAGCTGAAATGTGGTTCTCCAGAAGGATGCTGCGGATATTGTGGACCAAGCATGTGAGCAATGATGAGGTGCTGGAAAGAATGGAAACAAAAAGGAAATTAATATTGTGCATCAGGATGAGACAAGTGAGGCTCCTGAGAAGGAGTGCTTGAAGAAACTGTTAATAACAGGCGGGAAAAAGAATCTTGATATCATTTTTTGCCTCCTTTGCATCATGTCCAGAAACTCTTTAGTCACCCACTCATTTTCATTCTGCACCTAATTTTCTTTGGGGCAATGTTGTTTGCTGATATCACTATTGCTTCCTTTAGCGCATCCCATTTCTAGTGTCCTTTTCCAATTTGTTCTTCGTATTTGATTTTCACGCTGTTAGTGTAATCGTTCTGTCGGTGGAGGTTATTCACGAGTCCGTTGTATATCAATTTCGGTGATGCACTAGGCTTCTTCAATCTCCGGAGTTTCACTTTTAATTTGCAGATGACTGGGACGTGGTTGCTTCCACAGTCAGCGCCTGAATAGGCTTTGCTTTGAACCAGTGCATTTCTGAATCTGCTCTTTATGGTTATGTAGTCTATCTGGTTTTTCGTGTCACCTCCTGGTCTTCTCCATGTCCATAGACGTCGTGGGTGTTATAGAAACCATTTGTTAGTTATTACCTGGTCATTTGCTATGCACTATTGGACCCATTTCTCTCCTCGTTCATTTCGGATTCCTAAACCAAAGTTGCCAGTTGTCATACCTTCCTTCTCCTTGCCTACTTTGGCATTCAAATCTCCTTACCGGGCGAGGAATTGTCCTCTTTAGAACCAACTCCCTTCATGTCGTTAGGTTTAATATGAATTCGTTGTGTAGCTATGATTTTACGCAGGATAGATAGATAGTGGAGTGGTATCCTTCTCCACGGTGATATATTGAGACACCACCTCTAGTTAGCTGGCCGTTTTCTCATCTAGAGTTCATCCGCCCTTTGCAGGTTAATTTTTTTTTTATCCTACCGGGTTGCAACATCCCGTATATAAAGAACGAAAAAAGGGGTGGAAGAAAGAACAAATATTAAGTATATACTTAGTATAAGTTCAAAGAAGTAGTCCTGTAAAAAAATGTCAATTCCCCTAGTTACTTTTAACTAGCAAATGAGAAAGCATTACATATCCAGTTAACAAAAGTTATTTTCTTTGAAATTTCGCCCTTTCTCAAAGAGGGCTTCTGTTTCATTTGGATAAATTCCGGCAAATGCTGATTTTGCGATAGCACGTGGACTAAGGCGGGGGTGGAGAGAGACGAATTATGCTATTAACTATTTTACAGTACAAAAAACAATTTTTAATTAAACATTAATATATTAATAAATTAATAATGAAATTATTATTCTGAAAACAATATTGAAAACAAAGCATGGAAAACAGTGAAACGAAGAATTTTTTCTCTTCTCCCTTACCTATTACTTTAACAAAACGACACGATTACTCAACAAAAATTAAAAATTAAAATAAATTCTAAAGACAACAAAATAATTAAAAGCAATCGCCCACCCAAAATTTTAAGAAACATACTAACTCCCATCAAAATTCGAGTAATACGCTACATAGGGATCACAAAAAGCAACAAGAAAAATGTGGGGCCTGCAGCATAATAATAGAAGGGAACCAATTCAAGTTCAAAAGCGCACCTACATTCGAAATAAAAAGAAATCTGAGCTGCAACTCTAAAAGCGTAATTTATACTCTAAAATGCGTTGAATGAGCAAAAATATACGTGGGCCGAAACAAGGCCTAATTAAAGGAATAGTCCTGCACATAAGTACCATCAAACCAGCTAATAACAGGAAATTGTGCGTTTCCCAATACTTACACAAATGTGGTGGAGGTAAATTCAGAGTAATACCTATCTACTAAAATGCAGACTATGACACGCTCATGATGCAGAAAAATATTATAACAAAACAACACGAAAAAACTAAGACACACACACACACACACACACACACACACACACACACACACACACACACACACACACACACACACAGACGCACTAAATTCAACATTCTCTAAATAAAACTAAAAGAAATCGTGATCCATGGCAAAAACTAGTAACTCTGGATTCCCAAAACAACAAATACAACTTGATGATCAAAAGTAGAATTGCATACACAAGAAATTGGATCAAAATCACTTATTTTTTAAGAAAAAGGCCAAAATGAAATTTCGCGAGTTGGTGCAAAAAAATCTAGACAATAAGAATTGAATGATTCACAAAATGGAAACATTCAGCAAGCCAGTGTAAAAATACCCAAAAAAGGAATACACACGCATATGAAGTTTCTGAGTTGCTCACCGACCACTTATCTATATATACACAGTGTTTTCGGCAGTCAGAAAGACAAACGTATCTCAATATGTTAAGTCACATATTTATTCGCCTGAAGATAGTCAACTTTGGACTAGAAACTACGTGTAGCGACACATACCATTATGGACACTCAATGTATTATACAAAAAGTAAGTAAGTAAGTAAGTAATAATAATAATAATAATAATAATAATAATAATATATCTACACTTTAAACAAAACTTTCACGGCTTCTCACACTGTTTCCACCTATACCAATTTCTCTCGTTGGAACAACCCCTATTTATGTAAACACACACACACACACACCCACCCACCCACACACACACACACACACACACACATATATATATATATATATATATATTGATTTAGATACTGTAGAATAGGTTTCACCCATTAGTATGGATCGTAAAGACGAGATAACTTATATTTTATTAAAATAAAAATATATGTTAGCGTGACCTAGTCTAGTGATCCATACTTATAGAGTAAAAGTAAACAGAATTATTCAAGAATAATATCACTTATTAAGAAGAAATAAACACTTTTAAAGGATGAATGTTACACTTTTAGCAATACGTTATGTACTAAAATATACTTTCTTCGCCATAAAATCATTTTGACCAGTTTTATTTGCAAACTACTTACAACTTCAGATTAACTGTTAGGTTTGTACCGTGTATCATTATATCAGATTCCGTTGTACATAAATAAGAAAACTTAATGCGGTTCTGTATGTCTTCCTGCCGTTTTCATCTAAGTTGATAAGTCTCATCAGTGGCCCAGTGGATGGATCATTACAGTTCAATGCCACATATCTGGTTTGCTAGAATCTGCTATTGACCACATCCAACATCCTGCTGACGATACTTTCACAGAAAAGATGTCAAATCGAGAATGAAAATAAAAAATAAAAAAATAAAAAGGAAAGAAAATATAACAGAAAAAATCAGAATATGAATGAAAGATGGATCGAAAGAAGGATAAAACTTTATAGAAAAATATTTTAAAAAAACTGTAAACAACGTGAAAAAATAATGTTTACAGGAGAAAATAAAAGATCAAAGAAAAAAATCACTCAACAAGGGAAGAAAAGAAAGAGAAGATAATGGAAGGAAAAGATAGAGAAATAAAATAAGCATCATATCCTGGAAAGTTTTAGTTTATGAAACAGCAATATAAGCAATGAAGTCGGTGGTAATAGATTCTTAAGAAAATAACACTAACACAAAATTAATGCATTGTTTTATGCCGGTTTAAAACAAGGGAATATGGAAAAAATATGTAATTCAGGTCTTGCTGAAATTAATCTGATTACAAGCAAAAATTCAATTGTCAAATTATTTTATAAGTCTTCAACAAAAATGAAAATCTTGAATCTGTAAATCACTCTATATTCTCGAGTTTGTACGATCTAATATAAAATTTGTTGATCGAATATAAACAAGTATTTAGGACATGAAAATTTCCATTTGATGTTGGAAATTGTAAAAGGAATGAAAAAGCACATTGTTTTCAACCAGTGCCAATGTGTTACTGCGATAAAGTCACAAAGCGTGTTTAAAATTTTGAAGATTATCTTCTACTGGGCAGTAAGAAATGTGTTCCACAATCGGGAAGTAAGAGAGTACAAACTGTTAGAATAGCATTACGGTTGCATCTAGCCATTTCAACGGTAAAATGACGAAATTTTACCGCCAGTTTTGTACTGCACCTTCAATTCATAAAGTCTTGATAGCATAGAGAATTGTTAATCAGAACAATTAAAAGTATTTCTAGAAAACGCACATGATAGCTACGTTACGGCGCTGACAAATAAAATTGCAGATGTTTCTTTGTATTTTGTCAAGATTCTCTCCATAAAAACGCCTGCCTAGATATGATGCCAATATACAAAGTCTGGAAGAATATTAGGCTTAGAATTAATTATAGATTCTGGAAAGATACTAGTTAAATATCTAAACATAAATTACTTCGTCGGTGGGAATATTACTGAAGTTGTGATGTCAGTTCTAGATATTTTACATTGCAGATCATTGTTTATATTTTGTCGAAAGTCTCAAAATATTTAGCATGAACATCAGATCAGATATGGAAGCAATATTCAATGCACGAGTGAATGGTAAATTTATAAATATGCAAATGGATTTTGACAAGAAAAATTGTTTGACACGACACAATGAACCAACTTTCTTAGCAACAATCTTAGCAATCTTTTAAATCATTTTCCATAAGCAAAGCGATAATGCAGCAGAACTAGCAATGTTTTAATCATTTTACTCTTTAAAGGATGTGCGTTGTGGTGCAGTGGATATCCTCGGAACATGAAATCGGGGAGCCGAGTTCGAATTCAAGTTGAATTTCTTGCATTCACGTACACAAAAATACCCTTAGGAAAGATATTAATCCGTTTCTTTCCTCCAGTTATGGGTTAAAAAATAAAACAGATTGGGTTCTATAGCCTTGGCTGACAACTAGTCTACTGAAGAAAGCAATGACAACCTACTGCGGGATAATCTTCTGTCCACTCAGTCATGTCTCTTTCGAGACATAATTGCCCATAGCGTGTATCACTTAACTGACTATATAAATTCGATAATGCCACTGGGTCGTTATTGGTTACAGCGGATACAAATAAAATAAGAACCTTTAGGGAGGAGAAGTGAGGAAAAGAACAATAAAAGAACTGGAAGTCAGAAGATGGCGATTGACGTTGCTGTTATATTTTTAAAGATTGTATGTAGCAGAGAACAAAAAAAAATCGAAATGGATTACTACTTGTGAAAAGTGCAAGGAAATAAACTATTAGAATATAACTAACTGTTGCATCCAGCTAGTTCAACATTAAAGTAGTGAGATCTAGTAGCCAATCTAGTAGTAAGTTTAAATTCATGCAGGCAAGGCATTAAGGAAAACGGATAAATAAAACATTAGAAAAAAATAAATGGTAACTGAAATGCCATCTAATATCAATTCTCCTACATGCCACCATCCACGAATATTGCAAAAAGCGTGCCACAGCATTACCACTAGAACAGGAGGAGAGGAAAGAAACCGGGAACACTTTCCTAAACAAGAAAAAAGGCATACACTTCTACTCATATTCAAAAGAGTGGAGAGTGTAAACCCGATGATAGAAGGATCTGTCTACTCCAATTTAAAAAAAATACTAAGCTTTAACTTAGTATAAGTCGGGAGAATCTTTCAAAGCCAAAATAAGATTTTTACGTTGCCTTCATTTACAGGTTTAAAGAAAAGACAAAATAAATTAAATAAGCCTTTACTACTGCAAAATGTGCTGACTCATTTTTTATCAGGGAGGAAACAAAAACATCAATTTTTAAAATTTAACTACCGCTATATGCAGGAAGATAAATGCATAGTACAAATGTATAGTAAATAGTTAAATAGATAAATAAATAAATATATTTTCAAAATTAAACTCGTAACAAAAAGAGAAAAAAACAAAAATTATCAAGTAAGCTTACTAGCCACTGAAAACCGAGATGAGTGAAACTTCATAAGACAACATGGCGATCCATTTCGAATCCTTTCCGTTATACAACCAGAAAGGGAGAGTAAAAACTTCTACGACATATAATAAGGAAAGAAGCTTTGAAAAATTTGAAATTCACGGGATATACTGAAGTCGAGTGGAACATCTACCCAAACACATAGCAGAATAGAGAGTGCTGGGTAGTAAGAACATAAATATTGATACTATCTGCTAAAAACATGATGTTACGGAATGCCATGTTCATCTACGTCCTGAAGGGGCACGGCATGATAAAGAAGGATAACATACATCAATAAACAGGTTGTGTTTAGCAAAAAAATCATAAGTAAAGCAGGAAAACCTGTTCAACATTTTATTTCAGTGATAATAACATGAAAACGTGATGTAAACGTGAAACACGCTTGGGCGATTATGTGTTGAAAGAAACATGAATGACTGAGCAGGAGATTATCACGCAATGTGTTGCTATTTCTTTCTTTGGTAGACTGGTTGCCAGCCAATACTATAGAACCCAATTTGTCCGGTTATTTAACTCATACCTGGAGGGAAGAGACGGATTAATACCTTTCTCAAAGGTATTTGCGAGTAAATAAAGACAATGAATTCAACTGGAATTCGAACTCGGTTCCCCAATTTTTCATTCCGAGTCGATATACACTGTACCACAAAGCACATCCACATAATAATTATTTTCCGATTAAAGTCATACTATTTAACTCATAGATGGGAGAAGATGAAATGAATACATACTTTTTCCATTTCTTTATATTTCAGAATTAATTTTTGTATTTCATTGAATATTTTTACGACATATGTCCTCAACTAAAACGATTTTTTAATATTTAAATATTTTCGGCGGAATTAAATTGTCCCTTGAATATTTATCTACCTAACCTCCGTCTTCTGTACACTTGGTTTTCTTGAACACTTTCCTTTGACATATTTATGTGAACTGCGCTATTGCATTGAAAGACGGAAAAATATAACTAAGAAAAATAATTATGCAGCTCCATATATCATGGATTGTAGCTGAATATATTTTCTATATATAAAGGTAGGCCGCAGCAGAGGTTACAGATATTCTTAATCCAGGGCTTTTGTGTCACAGGACGAATGTCGATTAAATTCAATAATTCGTATTAAATCGTAAAATGAAGAAGATTTTGAACGGGCTCGATCCAGATTCTTTTACACGGATACGGGTGTCCCCCGTGACTCTATCCCGGAGCTTGCGTTAATTCTGATCTTCACTATCTCCATGACCAGAAAAGCTGAAGTGATGGAGCAAAATGGACTTGATTTTCAAAGTCAGAGTAAAACAAATAACCCAGAAACAGGTTGCCCAATAACATTCGGGTCTATAAAAAATGACTATTGGTGTTACTGATATGCTGTTATTGATATATTCGTGTAATCAATGCAGTAAATCTTCTGCGCATGTTTTTTTTTTCATTACTCTATAGCAACTTTTGCATTCTCCTGTACATATTTATACATATTTATTATGAGTCTACCGTTGTTGTTTATGTTGTCCTTTCTTTCAAAGTTTTACTTTGTTTAATTTAAATGAAGACAGCAAAAAAAGTAAATACAAGCTTGATTTTGTAACCTAGCACTCGTAAATCTGCTAATCCGTTAATCTGCTATTTAGTTATTCTATTAAACTTTCCCTGGTTACGAAATAAAATATTAAAATTCCAATATCAGAAACTAGAGTTTCAAATCTCATCGTCCCCGAATTTTCTGGTTTATACTAATCCCCAGTTGAAGGAAGATGCTTGAAGGCAGATTCTAATAAAAAAATTATAGAAAGAAGACTTGGAAATTTTAACACTTATAATAAATATTGAAGGCACGAGAAACAAGGAGAAATCACGTGTAACTTACACATGGAAAACAATTCTAAATAAACGATATATGCAAAACTATAAAGAGCCATGGTCGCCCATGTCATAAAGATACATAGAGGATGCCGATATATATGGAGATAAAGTAAGGGTGCATGCAGGTTATAGCTCCATTAATAATTAACATGCTTATTTTCTTGTTAGTCATTCTCCAGAATCTTAAGTGTCAAATACCAGCTAGAAGATTTGGTGTTCTTATTAAGCGCAAACTAACTCTCGATTCTGTATTTCCATAGGGGTGGCCAAACCGCGGCTCGTGAGCCACATACTTCTCCAGAATCTTAAGTGTCAAATACCAGCTAGAAGATTTGGTGTTCTTATTAAGCGCAAACTAACTCTCGATTCTGTATTTCCATAGGGGTGGCCAAACCGCGGCTCGTGAGCCACATACTTCTCCAGAATCTTAAGTGTCAAATACCAGCTAGAAGATTTGGTGTTCTTATTAAGCGCAAACTAACTCTCGATTCTGTATTTCCATAGGGGTGGCCAAACCGCGGCTCGTGAGCCACATACTTCTCCAGAATCTTAAGTGTCAAATACCAGCTAGAAGATTTGGTGTTCTTATTAAGCGCAAACTAACTCTCGATTCTGTATTTCCATAGGGGTGGCCAAACCGCGGCTCGTGAGCCACATACTTCTCCAGAATCTTAAGTGTCAAATACCAGCTAGAAGATTTGGTGTTCTTATTAAGCGCAAAATAACTCTCGATTCTGTATTTCCATAGGGGTGGCCAAACCGCGGCTCGTGAGCCACATACTTCTCCAGAATCTTAAGTGTCAAATACCAGCTAGAAGATTTGGTGTTCTTATTAAGCGCAAACTAACTCTCGATTCTGTATTTCCATAGGGGTGGCCAAACCGCGGCTCGTGAGCCACATACTTCTCCAGAATCTTAAGTGTCAAATACCAGCTAGAAGATTTGGTGTTCTTATTAAGCGCAAACTAACTCTCGATTCTGTATTTCCATAGGGGTGGCCAAACCGCGGCTCGTGAGCCACATACTTCTCCAGAATCTTAAGTGTCAAATACCAGCTAGAAGATTTGGTGTTCTTATTAAGCGCAAACTAACTCTCGATTCTGTATTTCCATAGGGGTGGCCAAACCGCGGCTCGTGAGCCACATACTTCTCTTTTGCATTTTGTATGCCTCTTATGGAAATATGCGGGTGAACTCTTTTTTCATTACAGTTGATATAAAATGTAGATTTCCGTATGACATTACCGTATTAAATTTGCTCAATATATTTAAAACAATCATCAGCCAAGAATTTAAAAGCATCTATTATATGTGATTGCTGTAACTAATAAAAAATAATAGCTAAAAAATTCAAACATGAATACATTTATTTCTTAATATTTATATACAAAATTTATAACAAAATATCTATGATATAGAAACCTATGTATAAATTTTATTTGTCTTGCAGATCTCAAACATCTAAAATTTATCGTATGTGGTTCTTACATTAAACAAATTTGGTAACCTTGTCATAGACTGCCTTTTTTTTTGTACAAAGTTAATTTGTAGTCATCCTTAAAAATATTTTCGAGCGTTGGTAAATCTCAGACAGTATCGTATCTATTGCGGATGGTCATACCGGTTAGTCAGTTAGGGGCCTCGTGTATTATATCCGGCTACCATAAAATCCAAACCAATGAAACATGTTGCTTATCGGGCAGAGATACTATTCTTCTGCTGATAGCTTTCAGAAGTGTTTACAATTTGAGTATAGCTCAACATCGATGGTGGATGAGTATGAACATATAATTAAGGCACGTGTACAATCTGAACTTAGCCGATCACCGACGTTTTGTGTAGATTACAAACTGAAAATAAATCGAGAGATCGCTCAATGATATAGGCAAAATCATCCCATTTTTTCTAAAATATTGCAGCTTCTTATATACATATGCAATGTCTCAATTCTCTCGCTGCTTTATCGATATTTTTCTGATTATGGCTTCTCTATCCCGTTGCCTAGCATTGAAACATCCAAAGTCAGTAATACACTGCTTTATATGTTACTCATATTGTTTATTCTTTATTATATTTAGCTCGCCTCCCCACTAAGACGTGAAATTCCGAGGTTAATATATAAAACCTGAAAGTGTACGCTCGGGTCAAGGCCAAAAATTGCCCAGTCAGTTATGTTGGCTTCGGTGGCGACCACCGATCCACCCTTCTAGTACAATGTAGTGGTGCAGCCTGAATCATCTGTTCCAAGGGACCGGGCACCTCATAATATACTATTTTTCTCAGCTGCCTATCTTTCCTCGGACAGAGACTCAACTGAGACGTATTCTAACTGAAAACAGAAACTCAACTGAGAGATAATAATCCCTACCAGGTAACTGCCAGGTAGGGATAAGGAATAGGATTTATTCCACAGCGGTGTCCCAATGCGGGTTTGTAAGCTTTAAAGCACCTGCATTTCCAAAGGTAGTCCCTTATCTAGGTTTGTTTGTCTGAGTTTTGTTTAATGGCATAACAACCTCTGTGGGTTATTTAATGCCAAAAAGTGGGGCTTATCGGGATTTTTTTTTTGTTTTTTTAATATTTGGTTATAGTGAGAAGGTTGATTTAGTCAGATTTTAAAGAAAAACTTTTTATTCTTTCTTATTTTAGAAAATTGAAAATGTATTCTAGTTTTGTATTCAAAAATGTTTTGCTGAGAAAAATGTTTTCCTTCAAAAATGTATATTTTTCTATAAAAGTGTATTTTTATGTATAAATTTCTATAAAAGTCTATTTTAATACTTTCATAGTGTTTTGACCCTAGTTTAGGAGTTAACTATTTGCTCATAGCTGGGACAGAGTGGACCTGAGAAAAACAGCAACTAAGAGGTGGTTCCATGCTCCTCACAGCCTCTCAATAAGAGGTCTTCCTGCAGGATGCAGTTTACAATTATGCCCAGAACCACCTCATCTAGGTACTGACTAGTTGCTTAACTTTGTTGATCGGGCGTGAACCGATGCTTCAACGTCATGTAGCCGTAAATCTGTATCTGTACAGCCCAGAGGAAACGCTTAGTTTAGAACATTTAGGAAGAAATAACGATTGAAACACAAGACACAGTAGATAATGTAAAATGTGAGAGGATTTTTCCCAGAACAACTACTTTGCGGAAAAGATTTATGAGGGGATTCGTCCTTGACCATTTTACTCGCCAACTTTTTATATCTCACATTAACATTTATCTACATTATATACCCTCTTAAACAGCACGTATTCCTCCTCTTACGCCCACACAACAATCAAATTCAGTAACACACTAACTTGAGTGGTTATGGGCATTGTAGCTAAAACTATTTGTGATTTTGAGGCCAGGGCAATTGAATGTTTTTCCAACTCTCACTACATGAATTGTGAGAACAAACAATAAGAGGAGTTCTCACATATACAGACACGGGTATCTATGCAAAAATGAGATCTGTGAGTAAAAACAGGTCAGCCTTAATCCTAATAACCTTAACCTTTTATGAGTAATATGAGTAATATATAAAGCAGTGTATTACTGGCCTTGGGTGTTTAAACGCGAGACAACGGGATAGAGAACACATAATCATATTACTGCAAGGAAATTCTGTGTGAGCAGCAAATGTATAGTTTCAGAATCCATCCAGATACATATCAGTCACTTGCAATCCTCTAATCGATAACGTCTCTTCATAGAAAGCAAGAATTATGCTGTCGTATGCAATAAGTCAAAGCATGAAATAAGTGTACATGCATATTTATTCTCTTTCTCTCTCTCTGTCTCTCTCTCTCTCTCACACACACACACACACACACATATATATAAGATTAATGCGGAGAGTTTGTCATTTAACTTAGCAGATTCGTGTCGACTTCGAATATTCGTGATAGCATCATTATGATGTCAGTCAGATTGAAAAAAGTCCCGACGAGTGAGAACATCTTTCAAACAGCCTGATTCTTTCACCAAAGTGATAAATTTCTTCATATTAATTCTATTAACGTTCTATCTCTATCTCGATACTGAGGACGTTACGACAAAGAAACTATTTACCAAAATATTTTTTATCAGTAAACCACAGAAAAAAAACAATAATTTTGGCACAGATAACAATTTATATATATATATATATATATATATATATATATATATATATATATATATGAATGTATGTATGTATGTAATTCATAATTATGAAAAAACGACTTTGTGGTAAATCTCAAAGGACTATATTCATAAGAGATATTATCACTGATTCAGCCATAGGTTTCAATGTAATTTTTTTTTTTACAGAGCCAATATGATTAAATGTAGTTATTTATTTACAGAGCCAAGGGAAATGTTTTTATCTCTATGACGAGCTAGGTGGTTAAACTTACCTATCGAAATGGCCATTCGATATATGAAAATTTATTTATATATATATATATATATATATATATATATATATATATATATATATATATAAAGAAATATAGTACATTATATTTATAGGATAGTGTTCAATATCAGAGACAGAGCGTATGTAAATATAAAAGTGCACATTTAAATCAAGTCTCAAACTCAAAGACGACAGACTGTTTCATGCTAGGCGCAATCATCAGGCTACATGTGTAGGGTTTTACCTCAACTATTTATGCATACGGGTCAGTAGTGCATTGTGTTGAATCTTTTTAACGGTTATTTTGGCAGGAGTTGTGTGTTTAATTAATTATTTGATAAATTTATTTTTCTTGATTTTATTTGTATATTTATATTTGTTTATTCTTTTCGGTTTATGATGTTTTATTCAGTTATTTATTTAGATTTGTTATTCGTCTAACGAAATAATGTCAAATTGTATGTATCTTAAAAAAGAAATCTTGGGTTCATAGGAACCTGGATGAGTTTCTATTTTTCGTCACTCTCATCTCCCTTGGATAAAACCAGTTCCGTTTCGGCCTTCAATGTGTGTTCATCTTTCCTCCTCCTCCTCTCCTATCATTTTTCTTCCTCTCATTTTACCGGTGTTGGTGTATTTTGGGGAGTCATTTTTGGAATTTTCTCACCTATGCTTGATGATATCTAACGGTTGAAACCCAGATAGCTTATTGGGTTTTTCAACAAGACAATGATGCAAAACATACAGCTAAAGCAACACGTGCATGGCTTCAAAACAATTGCATGAACGTATTGACATAGACCAGCTAATCGCCGGACATGAACCCAATAGAGAATATTTGGAGAACACTGAAGAATCATATTCGTGAAAAGCGACTAAAAACCACAGTAAATTCAAAGTTTTTGCGGAAGAGTGGGTTTAACCAAATCATGCCAGGCGCCTGTAGAAAGCGACAGGAACAGACTGAGAGCTGTAGTTGCAAATAAATGGGGGATTAGCTAAATATTAAACACATGTAAAGTATAATTTATATTCTGTCTAATTACTTTTTTCCCTACCTGTTTTAATAATTTATATATATGATATATATTTATATACGTGTCAAAAATTTATTTTTACTGTTTATTTACATTTATAATTGTCTTACGGATATATTGTGAGCTTTAGACAATGCTTTTCTTCCAATATATGATTCGAAATACTTTTTTTATTGTCCATTTACTTGTTTCACCTCACTATATATATATATATATATATATATAGTAAGAGGGCGATGGAAAAGAAGTAGATCACTTTTTTCATTTTATGTATTTTTCTGGTTACTCCTCTCTTATGGTACCAAAACCTTTAAATCAACATCTGACATCTCCCCACTTGACAATACTCGCTTTACATCAGTGATCGTTGTTTGCGCTTATATTTATTTCTATATTTTCTGACCCTATCGAGAGAATTGAAAAAGTGCTTCTTATATTCTCGATTATTTCTTTATTTTATTTTCAATGTCTGACAGAAGACATCATTTATTGCACATCTTTTTCTCTTCACGTGGTTTAAAATCATCTAAAAATACTCATTGCCTTCTTGGTTTAGATTGTCTCACCCTAACTCTCTTCAGTCATTTCTGGTAAATATCGTCAAACAATACGCCCATTGAAAAAACCAAAGAACGAACGTCTTTTTAGATAATGTTTCTTTTTTATCTACCATAGAACAATTGGTAATGTAATTACACATGAAATAAAATCTGGTACATTGAATACTGCTTGCCGATCGGGTCAGGTGCCCCTGCTATTCACCTCGGGGTTCTTGACAAAATTCAACGAAAAATCTGTAATGTGATCGATCCCAACTTGGTCGCTCAGCTACAGTCACTTTCTCAATTGCGTAATGTGGCTTCCCTATGTCACTTCTACAAATGTTTTCACGGCTTCTGCTCCGAGGAGCTTAGTTCTATGGTGCCCACTTTGCATAAATTTACTTGGGCTACTAGACTAGCAACTAGGTCTCATCGTTTTACAGTGAAAACAATAAAATGTAACCGCAACTTCTACTCCTCATCTTCTTATCTCTAACTTCCCACCTGTGAAATTCCCTTCCGAATACATGCTTCCCCGAGAGCTACAATCTCCAAGAAATTAAATGTATAGTCAATTGCCATTTTCTCGCTCTTTAATTCGCATCGTTTTCCTAATGTTCTTTCCTCCGTCCACTCTACACCACTATTTTCATCTTTATTTTATCCGTCTCCTGACAACCCCCTTAAGTTGCTATCTTTCTTGTCGCTTCCGTCCTCTGTAACCCCCAGTACAAAAGTGGCAGTAAAACTGCCTTGTTCGGGTTTATAATCATCATTTTCTATGATACAGCGATTCTGTTTTCCTCGGTATGACGATAAACTACATCCGGTACAAGGCACCTGCTCGGGAGGTTTTGAGGAGCGTGGTGATACTACTTAATTTCGGTTGTTTCCAGCTAGGTCTCATTATTTTACAGCTGAAATTGCTAGATTGCATAATTTCTATGCTAACGTTTATTTTTTCTCTGGAAATTTTCACTTGTGAGATTCTCTGTCGCATTCTTTCTTTCCAGTCAATATTTAATCTTCAAAAATTTAAATACGTTTTTCTGTCTTCTTAATCCACGCCCTTTTATTGCTTTCTCTTTATAGTAAGTCATTTTTTATCAGATTCAATTAGTCAATAACTCCTTGCATGTTTGGGGTTCTATCATCATGCTTGAGGTATAAAAAAACAGATGAAATTAAAAAGGAATATTTGGTCAATTTTTCTTAGCGAATAACGTTGCTAAAATGATAAAATTCACCTTTGAAGAAGGCAAACTTAACTTAAGTAAAGTTAGTAATAAATAACAATAAATTAAATAATATTTCATTATACCCATCATTAAATTCCTAAATCTAATCATTGTCTACCATAAGTAAAACAGGATCAATAAAAACAGGTAAATGAAGGGAAGGAGGATAAAGCAAACAAACAAACAAAAAACTAGATAATCAAGTGTCTTTGTATTTATTACATAAATTATATGTTTCTTATTACTTTTAAAATGATATATTGTTCACTGAACAATATATCGATCAACGATCCACTCAAATTAGTACGTCATTATATGAATTTGTTGTAAGAGAAGAAGAAAGAAAAAGAAGTGCATATTATAAGGGCATGTAGAATAGCTAATGATTGACCCTAAAATTATGTTTATAGATTGAGTGTACAGACAAAAGTTCGATTAAGGATTTCTTCAATTTGAAATTGTACATGCGTCACCAATTTCCTTGTTGAAGACCTTACACTAATGCATGAGTTTATATCGTTTTATATCATTTTTATAGCAGATTTGGGACGCCATATACTACATGGCTTATTTTCTAGAATAGGCTTACAGCCTATCACGTTGAATACACCGGTTCTCGCTCGATCACCGAAGTTAAGCAACATTGAGCCTGGTCAGTACTTAAATCAGTTTAGTGACGGATGTGCGTTGTGGTGCAGTGGCTATCGGCTCGGAAAGAGAAATCGGTGAGCCGAGTTCGAATTCCAGTTAAATAACCTTCATTCACTTAAGCATTGGTACCCTTGGGAAAGGTATTAATCCGTCCCTTCCCTCCAGTTATGAGTTAAATATTAAGGGTAGGGCTCTGGGAACTCTGTCCTTAAAAAACAAATCCTAATGGATCTTGATACTCGAAAAGAAAAAAGTATTAGCAGACACAAAACTTATATAAACACAACAATAAATTGTTGAAAGAAAAAGGTATTACCAGCTATAAATAAATACAATTTAGTTGGCAATAAATGACCCGCCGAGGTTTATATGCCATAAAAACAAAACAACCAACAATTTTCTATTATAGGTATGGCCTCAAAAATTACCATCAAAGGTAATGTACAATCTTATGTTGCTTTTAACACGGCTTTGAATTCAGAGCCAGAGGTCACTAAGACTAACCGCCTCAAATGTCAACTGAACATATTCTACTTTGGTAATTAAAAGTAAATAATAGTAGAAGGAAATTCATTTTTGGCTTTGCGAAAGGTATTAGTAAAAGAAACTAAAAGGATGCAACAATGTAGATCTGGAATTTGAAATCAGCTTGCTGATTCCATTTTTTACTGCGAGTTACCGTTACGCAATTCGCATATCCTACAAAATTTTAGACTCTTAATTTTTTCCAAAATTAAAAAACTAGCAATAGAAACCATAGAAATAACATTAGAAAGAAAATATTAAATCGAGAAGATTTTCTCAAATTTCTCTATTTGACAATAAATACTCTGGAATTGCAGAGTTTTAAAAAATACCTTTAAGGAAATAAGCAATAATGATTTTAAAAAATCTTTCAAAATTCTGTAAATTTCTGTAGATTATTAAGAAAACTTAGTGAATATTTTTTTTGTTTTTTCTCAGATGACCATGAGTACATTGGTATTCAAACAGTTCATTAAATAAGAATTCGAATCGAATCATCCGTCTTCTCCTTCTGTTTGCCTTATCCTTTCAGGACGTAGGCGAACATGGCTTTCCACGTCTCCCTATCCCTGGTGGCTCTTAGCACGCTTTCTTCTGTTACACCACACAACCCCGTTCTGTCATCGACCTGCTCAGACTCTTCAAATATGTCATCCGCTGCTTTCCCCTCTATCTCTTTTTCCCTCTGTTTGGCCTGTTAGTATCAGGTTATCCAAGCCGTCTTTCTTCATTACAAATCCCTGGAACTTCAGCTGTCTCTTCCTGATGCTCTGTATTAATTTCCTTTTCGTTTCCATCCTTTCCAAAACCACATCATTGCTCACATGCTTGATCCATGATATCCACAGCATCCTTCTGTAGAACTATAGTTCAGTTGCTCCAAATTTCTCCTTCTTCTTTGATGCAATTTTCCAGCATTCACTGTCATATTGAAGAAATGACATCACATTGCAATCTAGCACTGTTTTCTTGGTTTCCTTGTATCTTAAAACTCTGCTCATTTTCTAGAACACGTCATTCGCCATGCCAATTCGCCTTCGGATCTCTGTCTCGCACTTTCCGTCTTCTCTTACAACACTTCCCAGGTATTTAAATTTTTGTAACTGCTTGATTTTAGTATCCTCCAACTGTATTTGGCATTTTGGGCTGCGCCTTTTGCTGATGACCATGCATTCGGTTTTCTTGCAGCTTATTTGTAGGCTTTTCTTATCACTCTCCTCAGCTACCTTCTGTAGAGAGTCTTGTAGTTTCCTTTTCATGTCTGCTATCATTACTAGCGTACCTTATGTTGTTCAAACTATGGCCTCTGATGAGAAATCTTGGCATAACAACTAAGTTCCTTCAGAATAGTTTTGCTGTACAAGTTAAATAGATCCGGTGAAAAAATAAACCTTTCTCTTACGCTTTTTCTATCTTTGTATGTCTGCTGAATTCGTTATTGTCCGCATGCAGGCGGTTTGCTGCCAGTAGAGATTCTTTATTACTCTTATGTCTTTCCAAAATATGTCGAGGCTGCTGAGCATCTCCATCAAATGTTTGCCGCTTATTTTGTCGTACGCCTTTACATAAACGATAAAACATAGCTACAAGTCCTTCTTTATTTGAATTGCCCTTTCGGAGAACATCCTAATCATAAACATGGCTTTCCTTATTCCAGTGCCTTTGAAAAACCCACATTGTTTTTGTCCTATCTCTGTCCTGATTCTGCTTCTTGCTCTATTAATCAAGATTCGGATGATCAGTTTTGTAATGTGGCTCATCAAACTGATTGTTCGGTGGAGTTCACACTCGTTTGCTATGAAGATCGACTTGCTTATGTCGTTTAGCATTATATACCACCTTTATAAATTTAATTTATTATTTCTGTAATTTTCTTCATACCAAATTTTTCCATGCAAAATTTTTCACAGTAATATGTTAATGAGCGTCTTGAAATAACTATACTCATTGTAAATATTCAGGGTAGAAGGAAAAATCTTATATATTGAACAAACTAAGATATATACTACAGTAAAACAAAAATCCAAACCACTAAGCGTGATAATATATATATATATATATATATATATATATATACAGAAATAAAAAATAATGCGCGTTTTGGGATGGGATCAACTGTCTTCAATATTGTTAAAAATAAGCTATTTTTAATTTTTTTTTTTTTCGTTTTTGCCTAATTTTTACTTAATTTTAAACTTTTCATGCCTAATTGAAGAATTGGTTTTTAGCAGAAATTTCTTTGACTGGTGGATTCTATGTCTTTTTTTCCTACTCTGTCTGCTATTCTCTTTCTTTCTTTCTTTCGTTCTTTCTTCTTTCCTGTTACCTTGGTGTAGAGGTCACACGGCTATTTAATTAACCTTCCCATGTCCAGCATTCTGGCAAAAAAGTTATTTTTTCAACTCACTGGCAGTAACAATGTGCGTTTTGGGAAGGGTTCAACTGTCTTGAATATTGTTAAAAGTAAGCCATTTTTTTGTTCGCCTTTGCCTAATTTTTGCTTAATTTTAAACTTTTCATGCTTAATTGAAGGACTGGTTTTAGCAGAAATTATTTGACTGGACTTTAATTAAGTTAAAACTTAGTAAGTCACCAACCTTTTTTTCAATTGGAGTAGGAAGACTAAACTATCGCCCGGTTCACACTTCACCCACGTCTATTCAACAGTTGAAGAGTCTCATCCCTTGTTTCCTGTTTAGGATGTGGTTTCTGGCCATCTCTTTTCGAATCTTTTTACTCTTTTCTTTTCCTTTTCTTTTCTTCAATTGGAGTAGATAGACTGAACTATCGCCCGGTTCACACTCCACCCACGTCTATTGAACAGATGAAGAGACTCATACCGTGTTCCCTGTTTAGGATGTGGTTTAAAGCTTTCTCTTTTCCAATCTTTTTACTCTTTTCTTTTTCTTTTCTTTTTTTCAATTAGAGTAAAGAAACTGAACTATCGCCCGGTTCACACTCCACCCACGCCTACTGAAAATGTGAATAGGCTCATCCCTTGTTAACTGTATAGGATGTGGTTTCCGGCTTTCTATTGTCCAATCTTTTTAGTCTGTTTTCTTTTTCAATTGGAGTAGATAGACTGAACTATCGCCGGTTCACACTCCACCCACGTCTATTGAACTGGTGAAGAGGCTCATCCCTTGTTCCCTCTTTAGGATGTGCTTTCCGGCTTTCTCTTTTCCAATCTTTTCACTCTTACGTAGCCCCCTGCGCATCAGTAGCGTTAGCGCCTTGCTCGGGGTGACACGATTAAAAAAAAAATTCCATATATAAACACACATTCCACTTAAATGAGAGTACCCATTAAAAAAATAAAAATGTTAAATAAAAAATCCAAATATGTCAGCTAATGCCAGTTTCGTAAATTTAAATATATATATATATATATATATATATATATATATATATATATATATATATATATATATATATATATATGAAGACCTTTAATATGTCCTCGTTGTTTTTTAACAGATGGCGTTCTCAGAACTGCGTGAGTATAGTTTCCGATAGTAACGCATCTATAAGGAAGTCATTTTGCTGAATTTTCATTGCGTTAAACATGCTGGATTTCGTGTAAAAAAAAAAGTGAAAATTTTACTGCACTACATTATCTAAAACAAATCTCCAGCTGAAGCACGCAGAATTCTTGTTGAGATATACGGCAACTATGCTGTGTCGGAAAGAACATGCAGAGATTGATTTAGACGCGTCTAAAATAATGATTTTAATGTTGAAGATAAACATAAAGAACGCTTTGGCGTACTGAAAAAGTTCGGAAAAGAAGAATTGGAGGTATTACTTTTTAAACCCTTTTGCCAGGCACAATCTGAACTTGTAGAATCATAATGAGTTGATCACACAACAGTTTGTTAACGTTTGAAAGTATTAGAAATTGTTAAAAAGCGAGGACATTGCGTGCTGTACGAGTTGAAGACGAGAGACGTCGGACCGCATTTTGTCATGTGTAAGCAGCTGCTTCACTGGTAGAAATGGAAAGATTTTTGACATCGTACCATGGCTGTCGATGAAAAGTAGATACACTATGATAACCCTAGGCGTAAAAGATAGTGGGACAAGCCTAGCATTGCATCAACATCGAAGGCAAAGTAGAACATCCATTGTTCAGAGCTTAGGTTTCTCAAACCATCACTGGAGATTGCTATCTACAATACCACCGCTATATGACTAGAGACAGGGTAAAGTGTTTTTCAACTTGAAAACCCTAGGTCATATGCCGCAAAACGGGTGAAAACGCATAATTTGGAAATCCAGCCCAACCTGCCGTATTAACCAGACAATGCACTGACCGATTATCACTTGTTCCAATCAATGGCACATGGTCTGGCTAAACAGCATTTTTATTCTTAAAAAAATGGGTCAACTCGAGGTTAACCTCAAAAGATGTATAGTCTTTCCGACTTGGAATTCAAATATGGCCAAAAATATAGGAAAAATAGTAGCTAGCGCAATACATTCAGTGACATTTTTCTTATTAATTTTTGTAAATAAAACATTACTTTTCATTAAATAACAACCGAGAACTTATTCAAGGACCTAATACACAGACACACATACACACAGATATATATATATATATGTGTGTGTGTGTGTGTGTGTGTGTGTGTGTGTGTTGTGTGTGTTGTGTGTGTGTGTGTGTTTATTCTTGACAACATACAAAATTGTTGCAAAAAGTAAACTAATAAGGCACTGTTAAAGAAAAAACACAAGCAATATCTTTCATAACTGGTAGTAAAGGTTAATAACTGGTAGTACAACGAATAATCTAAGCCGAGGCACCCTCATTCTCTAATGAACTGAAACCACGCTTCGTCGCTATTGTCTCTTTTTCCATGATTTATTAGAGTAGGGAAACATTATTGCCATTTGTAAATACTACCTCATCTCAGGAATATAGACAAATAATAGGGAAAAATTACTTTTTTCAATTCTTTTAATTTAAACAATTTCAGAAAAACCTTATTTTTAAAAGAATCAGCTACGCTTGTTTTCAATGCACTTTTGATTAATGTAGCAAATAAATCATAAGATGTTTTTATATCATATATAGCAGAATTTCATCATGTGCTTGATTGTACGAAGATGCAATTTTTAGAAAGAGAGATTCAATCTAAGATTGAATAACAAACGGCTAGATTTTGTTTTGTTTAAGTTGTCGAAAGTACAATATTTTGTTTTATAAGGACAATTAAATACCATTTTGCTTAGGAAATAACATACGAACACTCAGCTTTTTCAGTGATTAATCATTTGATCGATAACAGAAGTTGAATGTAAAGTGTTTATACATTTTACTCTTTCTTTAATTGTTTCAGATAAAAGCAAAACAAAATGAAATTTCAAATCTATTTTAATACTGTTTGTTTGTATTTCACCTAAGACAAAACATTGCACTTTTAGAATACAAACTCGAGAGAAAGAGAAATGTTGATTATTTAATATAAAATACCAAACTGAGCTCTGAAGGCGTATATATGAACGATACATTCTAAAAGGTAAGCAGAATATTGAGAGGAAAGGTTCGTTAGATACAAAGAAAAGCGTACTGGATTGTTATATGATGTTTTTTTCCTTCAATGTGGTAGCGGATGCTAGAGAAACCTTGTCAAAGATGAAGGGAAGACTTGAATGAACCAAAATGTGATTCTTCAGAAGGATGCTGAGGATACCATGGACCAAATCTCTGAGCAGCGACGAGGTTTTAGAGACGATGGAAACGAAAAGGAAAATACTTAATCTCAAGAAAAATCAGTTGAAGTTCTGGAACATGTAATTAGGAAAGGAGCCTTGGATAATCTGATACTTACAGAGTAGTTAGAGGAAAATAGAGACAGGAGAAAAGAATGCAGGACGTACTTGATTGGCTTGAGCAAACTGAAGGCAGTACAGGGTTTGGGAGGGTTAACAAGAAAAATTTTGTTAAGAGCTGCAAGAGAGATGTGGAAGGTCATGATCAACTATGTTCTGAAGGGACACGGCATATAAAAGAAGAAGGAAAAGAAGAAAAATAAGATTTAATAGTCAAGCGAATATGAAGAATATAAGGGCATTTAGAAAATGTCTTATTACTGGTGTATTTAATACTGCAATATTGTAGATTATAACTTATCCATGGTATTACTGGAACGTTGTCTAAATTTCATTTTATTTGTGTATATTTTTATAATTTTATGAAAATACATGCATTTCGTTTTTGCAAAAATATGACTTTCCCGATTATGTTCTTTTCACAATGCTTATTTAAACTAAGGATAAAGAGAAAACCGTTACATCATTTTTAATCTATTAATATTACATTTTCAGTTTGTTTATCTGAGACGAGGTATTGTAACTATTTCCACAATTTACATTGTTCAGACTGTTGTCCTCATGTTTGTTGTCATATTCGCGACGGTTTCACATGTCCTAGGTGATAAAAGCGTTGGTTGAAATAATCAGTGAACTGACAACTCCAAAAGCCACAGCAGAAGTGAACTAAAACCTGGCGTGTCGAGTTAAAGGTAAATAACTGAAAGTGATATATCAGGAAGAGGCATGGCACGTGTGATTAGAACAATTTACTCTCGTGGAAGAAATAAAGGGTTTGGTTCAAAATTCTAATCACAAGAAGAAGAGACATACAACGGCCGAAACATCGTGAATATGACAGCAAAAAATAAGGACAGCAATCAAGAGTGTTAAAAACAACTATATATTTTGATGGCTAGATTATCGATGTGTAGATTATGATTTTACAAATTAGAGTAAAAATATATTCAGATTGTTACATTTTTTAAATGTCCCGATTATTGTTATACGATATAAAACATATATATATATGTATTCGTATTGATGTAATAATCTCTGTTAGTTGATTTCTATAGATAATCTCCTTATAATGTTATACCATTTCATATAAATGAAAATAAGATGAAGTTCACTCATTGTAATTTATTTGATAATTTCTTTAAACATTGAGAATGTATTAAACTATATTGCAAATTACAAATTGGAGATACCAAAAATCATGCGGGACGTGCTCTAACAGAGGAAGGAAAATGCGAGACTGAAATCCAAAGAAATATTGGGATAGTCAAAGATACATCACAAAAGAGACGCAGATGAAGAAGAGACAAAACACAACAAAATTGTGGTTCTAAAGAAGGATGCTAAGGATGCCTTGAAGGAGATTTTAGAGAAAATAGAAACAGAATGGGCTCATATACTTAGCATCAGTTAACTTTTCTAGTTCACACAATGGAAAAGTAGGGTTCGGAAAATCTGTTAATTACAGGACTGACTGAGGGCAAGAGAGACCGAGGACAGCAAAGATAATATAGTTAATGAGCTTGGGTAAATGGATTGCTGAACATGGGGTTAGGAGTAAGAAAGAAAAGACAAAATTTATTAAAAGCTACTAGGGACAGGAAAATTTGAAAAGTCATGATCGCCTATGTTCTGAAGGAAAACGTCACATGCAGAATAAGATTTTATCTTTATTATAATATAAAACAAACTCGTGTAAAAGTTCTATTTTCTTCTAGAAACTTTAATTCGGAGGGTCAAATGCTTTATTTTTTTCTTACTTCTTAAATCTATCCAAGATGTTATCCATGAAACATTTTAAATTTGATTATACATTTGCATATATTTATTCATTTTCATAAAATACATAATCTTTTATAACCAATGACCCACTGCCAGAAAAAAATATTTACAATATCATAAATACAGAGTTCGTATGAAATCAGTTGCAATCTGCTGAAAATCATATCTTGTAGCTTAACATATCCCTGCAGTTTGTACAGGGATTTCTCATAAATCACTCCGAGCTTCATACAAGCATAATAGGGTTTTTAAATATCTGTTTAATCTCAAATGCGATTATTAATACGAACAGTTTTTTGGCAAGTCCAGGCAAATATTTTAATTTCTTAATAACGAATCCCTGCGTTTTTTACAGGATATCTAAGTATAAACCTTCATAAAATAAACTCGAGCTTCCTACAAGCATAATAGGTTTTACTTTTCTAAATAGCAGTTTAACCTCAAATTCTTTCGGCAAGTCCAGGCAGATGTTTTAATCTCTTAATAACAAATCAATGCAAATCTTACAAGACTTGTTATTAGAAACCTCCTGAAATGCATCCGAGTTTCATACGAGCATAATATGGTCTGTAAATAGTTATTTACCCTCAAATGCTATTAATAATACTTCCGATTTTTCGGCAACTCCAGAAGAATATAATAATCCCTTAAGCAAAAATCCCTACAATTTTTACAGAATTTCTCATAAGACCCTGCAGTACGTAACCACTGATATGTATTATTATTATTGTATTATTTAATTATAATAATAACAGTATAAGAATAATGTCATTATTATCAAAATAATGATAGCATAAATTGATATAATCATTTCAATAATATTAATAACACTACTAGTAATAGTTGGAGTTTTATTAATTAACCAATTTTTTATTTTTTAATTTAATTTTGACTTATTGATAACTAATTTTGCAATGATTGTACATTTATTATTATTATTAGTAGTAGTTGCACTACTACTATTATTACTGCTAGTAATAATAAATTTACAATCATTGTAAAATTAATGAAATATTTTCTCGTGATCAACTATATGTTTTTGAATATAGAGCGTAAATTAGATTCGATTTATCACAATGACAGAATTCTAGAAAAAATGTATATACAAAACGTTTATCGTTGTAAGACGACTTCTATTACTACTTACTTTTCTCTGTCTGTAAACATGTATTCAACTAGTATTCACAAATGAATTGGTTATCACTGTATCGTCTTAATGACATTGATCACGATGATTAAAGACCGGATTTTGTCATATTTACTTTCCGGCCGCAAGACACACAATGTTTAATTAACTTATCCAGGTTGTGAGAGTGCTGCAGTGGTCTATATTTATCGTTAAGGATCTGAGTTAATTCTTCAAGGCATATATTTAATTCATGGAAGGTCCTGTTTCATAAACATTCTGAAAATCGTTTTGATCGGCGATAGAAAGTTCGGTGAGAAGCAAATTTAACAATGGTTGACTAATGATCAATATTGTGCATTCTTTAAAAGAGATATAATCACTTAATTACAAGAATGGTAGAATTTGTCACTGCTCATAAAGGGAATGGGATAATTAAAAATATAACAATTGAGGCTCGTTCTTAACGTATCAGAATAAAAAGCAAATGCCTTTTCATACAGACGGCTGATAACAGAAATCTGATCATGTGAAAGAAATTATTAAAGCCCATGGAACGGTTAAAATAATTACAGAACGTTTTATAATTAAAGAGGTTTTTAAAATAGCTGCTGAAGCCATTATCAGTACATCTTAATGAAGTAATGAGCTTGTAAAAAGAAACGTTTTCTTCTCTCATAAAATCAATAAATTTTATTTACCTATTTATTTTCGATAAACATTCGTTAGAGTCGGTAAGATTGAATTCAATAAGAGTTGGGAATGTACTGTACTGTTTTTACATATATTTATATTTGATAATATTGTTATTAGTAGCTTCTCAATGTTCTTTCAATGTAAAGTTTATGTTGTTAAATTAAAGTTATGACTAGATTGATTCCCTTATATTACGAGAAAATTTTAATAATTGTTGAAATGTATATTTCTTTTACGTACGTAGATACGAGATTTTACGTTTTTAGATTTAGATAATCCGACATAAACGCTTGTATAGTGTAAGCAGTTTATTTGATAAAAACCGTCATCTTGATTGGTGTTGGATTTATTTTTCTTCCTAAGAACATCTTGGACGGGGTGGTAATAATCTTTGTATTTGGGATAACTAATTTATTTATAAGTTTTTTTTAGAAAGAAACCTATTTATCTGTGCATTACTTTCATTAGAAAGTTTGTGAAAATTGTTCTGAAGATTTTTGCAGATGTTTCAATTGAAAGACAGAATTTCAAACACATTTATTTGAGTTTAATATGAATGCATATATGGTCAAACGTCTTATATGGGAAAACGTTGCTATGTATATCACTGACTACTTGTTTTTGTTTGTTCGTGTGGCTGCATAATCATTGTTGAACACACCTGCTCAGACATATTTGTGCAACTTTGATATTTGCAGAGACATTCTTTGATTTATACTAGTCAAAATTTCTGGAAGACTAGTAAGGTCAAAAACCACCATCGACAGTTTCCAATTTTATTTACAAGGCTTGTGATAAGATCTGGAATAGATATGAGTGAATTCTCAACAGTATCGCACATTGAAATTGTTTCCTCTTGTTGCTTAGTCGATCATGGTGGGTTTCAAATCCGGAGTGCTACATAATGTTGGACAATCTGTTCACAAATGAAGAAACAAATATAAATCTGAACCAAGCAAGGACAACCTTTTTAAAGAAAATTAAAAAAAAAGGACATGTGTATCTAATGTCAAGAAAGCTAAGTCGAAATTTCAAGGGCGCATAATGAAGAAAAAAGACTTGTAAAGTTTGATAGATTGACGGCAGAGAGAGAGAGAGAGAGAGAGAGAGAGAGAGAGAGAGAGAGAGAGAGAAAACAACGCATATGTTACCTAGGGATCATGAGTAAATGGATAGCGGAACAAGTTTTAGGAGAGATAGCAAAATAATTAAATCCATTAAGAGCTACAAAAGACAGAAAATTGTGGAGAACAATGATCGCCAATTTCATCGAAGAAGAACTGCATGCTCTGCTCATAAAAACTTGCTAGATGCATTTGTCAACCCGCTGTCTAACCTGTATTATCGCTACGTTATGAATAGGTACGTTTTAATTTCAGGAAAGTAATGGCCTGTTATTTTTTCACATGAACTCAGCAAGATACTAAAAGCCTAATAACATCCGAGTATATAGCGAATTTTCTACTATCAAAGCCAGTATAAGTATATTTTTGCCAGGGATTAGTAGCAGCCAAAATACCACACTCATAAAAAACATACACCGCAAAGACAAACCTCTCTTTTGTTTTTGGCACAGATCTCAGTCGACACTAGATAAACATATTACCTCGCTGTGCTCATATTTACTGTTTGGTTCCAGTAAATATTCACCAAAGAGCGAGAAATTAAATTCGTATAATTTTCCACGTAAAAGAATCTCATGACACGTTTCTGTTTCGTAAGTATTTTCATGTTAGACTTTTTTGCCAGGCTGTCAGACAGTTGCTGTCTGTAATAAGGCAACGATAATACAACTAACATGCCATTCTGACGTCGTGAATCAATACCATAACATAGGAAGCATTACATTCGAAACATTACATTCGAAACATTCATCCAATATGAAGCCTCCATTACGCACACACAAGCAGATATACATATTAAAATAGAACAAGTGGGAAGAGAGAGATGGAGAAAGAAAAAGGTGGATAAATATAAATATATAGACAAAGGTCTAATCTGTTAAATGCAGTACGTCTGTGCATATGTACTTTTCTTCAGTTATAGATTATCTGAAATATAGTTCCATATATATTTTAATATTCTGACATGCATACAACTCATTGACATAGGGTAGTCGGGTTAATTAGGTTTATGTGGACGAGTAGGTTTTCTCCACATAACTGCTTTGTTTCTACTTAATCTACGAGGGGCACTCCCAAAGTAAAGGCCCCTCTGTGTTCAAATAAAAACTACTAGTTGCAGTGAGAATGATGGCACCTTTGTTCAAAGCATGTTATCGGCTACAAAACATTCCTTTCCCTCGTACTCGCTATATACAGGATATATATTTTCATCAACTCTTCTCTTTTTTTTTTTAATCATTTCACCTCAAGCAAGGCAGCCTCATCGGCACTGGTGCACAGGGGGTTACATAAGAGGAAAGTGATGAGAAAGAGTGACAGGTTAAAAGGGACGTCAGAAAGTGGGTAAAAGAAAGATGAGAATACTGGTGTGATAAGGGTGAAGTGGACGGAGCAAAGAGTATGAGAAAAAGGATGAGAGTCACTGAGATAGGAGATGACTATTGACGTTACATTTAAATTCTTACAAATTGTAGTTGTTGGGTAAGCAAGTATACGCAAAGGAATTCCACAAGCGAGAATTGAGAGAAAAGAAGCTGTGGAATAGAAGTTGCGGTTATATTTTATTGGTTTCACTGTAAAATGGTGGGGCCTAGTTGCTAGTCTAGTAGCTCGAGTAAATTTATACATAGGGGGCACCAGTGAGGTAAGTTCAGTGGAGCAGAAGTCGTGAAAGTATTTGTAGAAGAGACATAGATAAGCCACATTACGTCGGTGAGAAAGTGACTTATATTTACGACTGGGTATAACCGACTAGAACCGGAATTATCACACGTAGCTATTGCCCCAAATAAAACGCGTAACTTTCAACAATTTGGTTTAATTAATAATTTTACTTCAACCAAGACAATAAACATTCTAAGACGAAATGAGATATTGAATGTAAAATAATCTGATATTAATACTTTAATTTGTAGAGAGGACCATAAAAGAGCTTGATTTAACAAGACAAGCGATAACAATTGTCGTTTCATTTAAATTTGGAAGATCAAAATTAATTGAAACAAAAGAAGACAAAAGAGAGGTCCACAAATGAGAATTCTAAGAGAAAAAACATATTAACATAGAACATGTCATCTAACAATTTCAATTGTAAAATGATGAGACTTAGATACCAAACTAAGAAAGCATTTAAATTTGATTATTTCATCGTTAAGCACACGAATAAGTTGGTCAAATAATGATAAATATTTCATTCCACAGTGAGAATGATAGCACCTTTGACCAAAGCATGCCCTCAGCCACAAAACATTTTTCTCACGTATTCGATACCAGTGGATATGCATTTTTCTAAGCATTTCTCATTTCATATGATTACGACTGGGTAGAACCGACTAGCACCAGATTATTATATATCTGCAAATAAAACACAGAACGCTGCAGTTTGCATTTCGTAAATGTCACGCAAACGCCGTTGTATACGTATAGAGGCATTTTCGGCATGTAAGAATTAATTTTGATACATCTGAAATTATACACAGTTTCCTGATCGATATATTTTTTGTCAGATCGGTATTGTATAATACTACTACTACTAATAATAATAATACCAATAATAATTGTCAAACAAGATGAAAACAGAAAGAAAAAATATTCAATAATAAAAGAAGGCAGTAAATACAAACAATATTTACATTTAGTAGATTCTGTAGAAAAGCAAAACAGAAGCCAAGAACCAACTATTGCGGCAAAGAATATGAAAATGAAAACCAAGTATAAAGCTCTTGAACAGTTGAAACAACGCTGGCAAGACAAACCTCTGCATTGCCAATATGCAGAACGTGCCAATAAATCCAATGTTCATAAAGTTAATATTCATCGATGGTTACGTGCATCTGGATTAAAGTCTGAGACAGAAGGCTTTATTCTTGCTGCGCAAGACCAAAGACTTTTCACTAGGAACATTTAGGCAAATATTATACATAATAATGTAGATCCAAAATGCAGGTTCTGTGATAAACACCAAGAAACAATAGACCATCTAATCTCAGCATGTCCTGTACTTTCCCTAAATGAATATAAAAATCGTCACGATAGAGTGGTGCAATATTTACATCGGACAATGTGCAAACATTATGGAAAATATGTAAACAAACACTGGTATGAATATCACCCCGCACCAGTTACAGAAATAGAAGATGTCACCATCGGATTATACTATCTAGACAGAGAGAAAAATTGAAGCAAATAGGCCAGGCATTATTGTTAAAAATAAAAATTTAAAAAATACTTGCCTATTTATTAATATGACTATACAGCGATTGTAACATCGCAACTAAGGTATTCGAAAAACTGTCACAATATAAAGATCTGGAAATTGAAGTAGAAAAATTGTAAAAATTGAAAACAAGAATAGTACCAGTAATACTGGGTGCACTTGGAATGATAATAAATGGAAAAAAGAATGCCTGGAAACCCCAGCTTAAGACATATACAAAACATTGACTTTTTAATTACAGCGCACACACTTAGGAGTTACGGATGTTATGGGAGATAGAAAAAAACATAAAATAATTATTTATTGAAGAAACCTACCTTTATTGATGTTAACGACCAGAAAAAATCGAAGTTCATCTTGCTCTTTTTGTCACCCACTACTGTCACACTGACAAGTTATTTACTGCTGAATGACTTTCGGCGTAGGAAACAAATTTCGGCCTATTTTATTATTTTACTGAAATTAATACTCGATTTATTTTTTTCGATAAACAATTTAAGCAGAAACTTGCGTGTTTTTGTGTGTGTTTTTTTTCCATTTTCTGTTTTTGTTGCATTTTTTATAATTTTCAAAAACATGAAAATATGTAATAATTCTAGTTTTACTTAATTTTTTCAGACGAAAGTTAACTTTTAAATATATGAAAATATAGATTTTTTTAAGAAAGTTAACTTTCAAATATATGAAAATAAGTGACTTATTTGCATGTTTATTTTTTAATTTCAGAAGAAAGTTAACTTTCAAATATATGAAAATAAGTGATAAGTGTAGTTTTACTTAACCTTCATATATATGAAAATACTTATAACTTATAAATAACAAAAAGAACAAAATAAGTTGTAAAGTAAAGTATTTTTTATAATAAGCATTGAAAATAAAACAATAATTACATCAATTGGAAACGAAGATAAAAGTTAAAAATGGAAAATATGACATTGACAATTTTTTAAAAATGCAGTAGTTTTTAGAAATTTACGTCTATTTGCGTGTTTTTTTCTTTTTTTTAGTGGGGTACTTAATTTCAGAAGAAGGTTTAACTTTCAAATATATGAAAATAAGTGATAAGTTTAGTTTAATTAACCTTCAGATATACTGCGTGTACTTGCGAGTTTTTCTATACTTAATTTTAGAAGAAAGTTAACTTTCAAATGAAAATAAATGATAATTGTAGTATTACTTCATTTTTTAGACGAAAGTTAACTTTCAAATATATACATATTTTTTAAAGAAAGTTAACTTTAAGGTTAAGTAAAACTACAATTATCACTTATTTTCATATATTTGAAAATTAAATTTCTTCTGAATTTAAGTACAAAAAAATAATAATAATTACCCACCAAAACAGAAGAAAAAGAACACACAAATACACGTAACTTTTGCTGAGATTGAGTACCGAAAAAAATCACGTAATAATTTATGCAAAGAATTTACAGTAAAGGAAGTAAACAGGCCAAAGTTTTCTTCCTACCCCTAGAACCATTCAGCAGCGAATGTAAGCCGATAATGGGAACAAAAAGATCGAGAATAAGTCCGACTTTTTCTGGTCGTTAACATCAGTAAAGGTAGGTTTCTTCAATAACTAATTGTTGATTTGAGTTCAGCATTTAGATTTGCACGGAATTAGGGCTATTTTGGAAAAAATTGAAGGGATAAAAGCCTTTGCGACCTATCACTTTAGTTTTAATAAAGTAAATTGACATACGAATAATAATTCAATAAAACGCATTTGTGTTTAATTATTTTAAAATAAAGCAAATCGAAAAATGCAAAACAAAATGAAGCAAAATTTTGTTTTTAGTTATCAGATCGGTGTAAAATTTTTTGCCGATTTAAAATTTCATCTTGAAAATGAAAAACTGTGTTTTCGAAAATCTATATTCATAACAATAACGACCTTTTCTCTCTATAACTTCATTCCATCTGTCAACGAACTTATAGAATATGCATATGGGGCAAGATTTCCCAACCAAATTCTCCTAGGAGATCTTTGGGCAGTAGTGCTGTGTGAGCACGAGCATTATCATGATGGAAGATGATTCCCTTTCTGTTGAATAAACAAGATCGTTTTCGGGTCAAAGCAGTTTTCAAATGACGAAGTAAATAACAATAGAGACTAGCAGTAATGGTTTGACTGTTGTCTAAAAGTTCGTAATGGATGATCCCTTCAGTACCCCACCATACGCTTAACATGATCTTTTTGGGATGGAGTCCTGCTTTCTGATGCTGAACTGGTTTTTCTCCTCGATTTATCCACGATCGCCGATGTTTAACATTATGGTAGAGACTCCACCTCCCATCAACTGTGACAAGCCTACCCAAAAATGATTTGCGTTGGAACCTCTGTGATACTCATAAAGAAGAATGACTAATCTATTCTTTAGATGAAAAGAACATGGGTGAGAATATGGCAGACGGATATGAATGCTGCTTTAATAATCTGCAAGGAAAAGTTGTTAATTAATCATAGTGATATGTTTAAGCAATAACAATATGCATAAAATAAATTACAATGATTTAAGATTTTACAAACCAGCAAAAACTTTCGCACCGACCTGATATTTTTAATAAAGTATACCGTAAAAAAATGTAATTTTTTATAAAGTAACCCAAAATTCTAAAATATTTGTGTAAAATATTATAACATTTAATGATGCAAAATATTTAAATTACTGAATTATTTTCTTATTGAATTATTGTATTAATAATGTTTTATTTGTATCTCAATAAATATTTTTAATTTAAAAAAATTATGTCACATATATTTTTAGGACCGTGGTATTTTTTCTATTGAATCCTTTTCTCTATTTCTCTGCGTTCTAAATCCTAAATCCATCCTATTTTAATAGGTTCTTCATCAGGCTGTCTTTGGTTTATTACACAATAGCTTGTTGCTTTGTTCACACATCTTCGATATTCGTCTTTTAAGCTTTTACATATGAAGATGTATTGTCCGGTGAAAGTTGGCCGTATAGAGTGGGTTTAAGACATCCGTATATTGCAAGCCAACATTACTTTAACTTCAGCATCCGCCACCATACAATGTAAAAAAAGGGACCAGCTGCTGCTTGCAACATCGAACAAAAGTGGTGATCTAGAGATATATGAACAAGAAATGGTCAGTATAAGTAGTACATTACAACGTAACAACTAGTCGAGGTATATGACAACAAACGTAGATAAGAGGGCGCAAAAGGGTAACAACACTCAGAACACAGTCTCAGTCAGCCTGCACTATGTGAAGGGATTATCGGAAAAATACAAAGGAATCTGTTGTCTATATAACATCAGGATGACTCTCAAAAGTGTTTCTATACTTCGTAGATATATCACCCGAGCAAAACCTGAAATAAAGGAGAACAAGATTAAAGACTGCGTATAAACCATTCCCTGCAGCTGAAGAGACTTAAGGCTGAAAAAAACCGCAAGGCTGAAATACTATGGGGAATAGAAAAAAATCACCGTCTCTTGTGGAATGAAGTTGAAATAATAGTGAACGCCACTGGAAATTACGACAACGTAAGTAACCATCACATATTCTTGCCTGCAGAAACCTTCAATAAAATCAATATTTCAATATGGCCGCGGGTAAAAATGTTTACTGAGACATTTGGTTTATAAGTCCCCAATTTCATACACATGGCCCAGTAAATAAAAGCGGTAGATCCAGTCTTGATTTTCTAAGGACAGCTTAGATGTGGCACAAGGCCGAGAGAATAGGGATGCCAACTGAGGATTGAACCCACTTCTCAGTTAACAACTTCTAGCGAGACAATCTTTGAGCACGTTGAGGTGCCCAAAGCGTTAGATCCAGTGACTTTGTCCATATAGTTGTGAATTCAATACCTGGCTACAGCAGCGGTGAACAAAGAAAGTTGCGTTAAAAGGGAGATCGCTAAGACACCCTGGAGTGACAACGGTCGAATGAGCTTATGCAAATGAGACAACAGTCAGAACAATGTAAATAATTACAATACCTCATCTCAGAAATATAGACAAATAAAGAATTATATCTTGCGAAAACTATACCATAATATTAGGATAAATCTTAAGGGATCCCACTAAACCATGTACAGACAGATAATGGAAATGCATAATGTTTGCTGTAAATCGTTGTACTGCATTGGAGCACTTACAATTGATTATTGACCAACACACGGACCTATTTTAGAATGCGTCTTGTTAAATGCTATTTTTGCTAGAATGTTTCATATCAACGACGCATTCAGTAAAATGATCATAATCGATATAGGATACGAATGCACTGGACGGAAAGCAGATGCAGCAATTGCGTCTTATTGTTCGGTCCATAATGGCAGGCAACATCACTAATAACGATCGCAGCACATATCTCAAGCTAGAATTAAATTGAACTATTGTCACGTGAAGAACCAGAAGAACATCTTCGAGAAACTTAGCTCAAAAAGAAGAGTAGAAGCGTATATTCAATATCGATAACAAATTATTTGCGTAGTAACTGTAATGATAATGGTAATATTAGGTCTGCTCATATAAAGAAACATTCGACATTCATTAACCGAACATCCAGTTTTACTGTTTGATGACATAATTAAAATTTTTCTCTTAAAGCAGTTTTTCAGTAAGAGTTGGTTTTTCAAATACAGTGCCTGTTATTTCTCTTAAGTGCTGACAGCAGACACGACAATGAAAATACAGGATCTCCTACGAAACGTAACAAGGAAAAGTGAGAAGAATATGACCAAACATAAATTTCAAGAAATTCTAATGAATGTTCATCAGTAAATAGCGGTCCCAAAAATGCCAACTACACGTCGGAGAGGCTAAAATCAAACAGGCACAGAACTTTAAATACCAGGAAAACATTCTAACAGAGGAAGATAAATGCGACACTGAGATCTAAATGTGGATTGACGTGGCCAAAGACGCATTTCAAAGGCTGAGCTGTGTATTGAGAGACAGGAATATTTCGTTAAAAACAAAGAAATAATTACTGGAGTGTGATATGTTATCTGTCCTCCTATATGGTAGCGAATGCTTGACAATCTCCTCAATGATGTGCATGGATTATTGTTGGGCTTCTTTCGGTAAAGAAATTTTGTAATATATCCGAATTAATAAAGATTTTGTTTTCAGCCATTGCTGATATATATATATATATATATATAAATAAATTTTGTAATATATCCGAATTAATAAAGATTTTGTTTTCAGCCATTGCTGATATATATATATATATATATATATATATAAATATATATATATATATATATATATAGGGAATGGTAACCCGTGAAGAAGGAGAGGATAATCCAAAAGATTTTTAATTAATATATTATATCTATTAGATAAAAATAGAGAGCTCAATGGATACTATTCAGAGCAATATATAATATTGCAAGGAGAACTCAACACATAATTAAATAGTTATAAATCCAAAATTTATTGCAGTCATGTAAACATAGTTTTACAATTGCCTCGTTCAAACCGTTAATGAATATACGAAAATCACTCTTCAATAATTTGTCAACGGTCTGAACGAGGCAATAGTATTTTTAACATTGCTGAAATAAATTCTAGATTTATAACAGTTTTATTATGTGTTGAATTTTCCTCTCAATATTTTCTATTATATATATATATATATATATATATATATATATATATATATATAATCATGCAAATAAGAATATATATATATAATTTAATTACGACACACAAGCACACATAGATAGATAGATAGATAGATAGATAGATAGATAGATAGATATTTCTTCTTCTGTGTGCTGTACCACTCCAAAACGTGTGTGTTAATGGCTTTCCAGAACTTTATATACATTGTAACTCTACCTTTTGTTTTTTATCCGTTTACACCAGTTGATTACGTAGATATCTTGATGCTTTTCTCTTTCCATTTTGCCTTCATCATGTTCTCTCACTATCAAATTCTCCACGCCATCCATCCTTATAATGTGTACAAGCAATTTCAACTGGCTTTTTTCATGCGAAGAATACGCGTCCTTTTTCTTAACATTTCCCTTACAATTTATCGTTCTTTATGTATGTTTCATTCATTGGATTTTCAGCGTCATTATCTACAACCATATCTTCATTTGAGAAATCATCGTGTATTCACTGTTATATAGGAGGAAACATATTAAGTAACAGTTCAGCACGCTTCCCATTGATTCTATAATTTTTTCTGTTTCTTATTCCTTAATTTTGGAAAATATTTCTCTATTCAAATACGACTTTTTATTTCGTTATCATAGTTTTCGCTGTTAAACACTTCTTATATATTTCAATTTTAGTACTTATTTGCTTTTGGCATCTGATGCTTGTAATTTACATATTGAGCTGTTCTTCATGCTGACAGACATATATTTTGTCTTCTTACAATTTAATTTACTAATTTTTAAAACAATATCTTCTCTAGGGATTCGTAGTTTCAATTCTGTGTCTGCTGACACTGATTGTTTTATAGTCGATTTGATAGATGGTAAGTGAAATTTATAAATAGAAAAATGTATTCTGTATTAAACTACCTATAAGAACTTTGCAGTAACGGTGAAGTTAGTTCACCTTTCTAACAATAATTTTTATGAGTGCCTATGGCTAGATTTTGAGAAATTTCAATATAAGAAAAACTCACTCTTTATCTATTCAACTCTATTTATGGAGGTTGGAACTCCATATTTTATCAATTTACAGATTTGATGTTTTTGAACTGAATCTAACCTCAAGTCTTACAGAATCAACAGACGGTTGCATTTCTTTTTTAATACAGTTGCAGAAATGTGGTAGGTTTTATTTAAATTTACTGCTTTATCTCATCTCCAACGCTAGACCAGGTCAGCTATCTCTTAAGCAATCTGTCAAATTGTTACACAATGTATTCACTTGCAATTGCTACTGTTCAGCTTTCAGCAGTTCAACAACCTTTTCTATATTTTATCATTAATAATTGCCAAGAAAGAATTGATTAATGAATTAAATTAAATTTATGAATGTTATCATTCTTTTTACTATAAAATTTTATTTTGTTTTAATTTGCGTTTGAGTTGAAGAAAATGTGATTCATTCGGCAGATACTTTGCTAATATGTAATTTATCTCAGGAATTCTTCGTAAAAATATTTGAAATGCTAAATCATAGAATCAGCTAGATTATAATGTTAAGTGAGAAATTATAAGTTTGGTAATCACTTGACAAGACAGAAGAGATATCGTTACTTTGACGAAGATGTATTTATAAAAGATATTTATTTTCTCTGAAAATAACGTTTCTCAAATCAACTTACTTTTATCACTGAAGTCATGGTGAATTCCGGTCCGATTGAAAAATCGGAAAGCCTAGTACAAATTCCAGTTGATTTCATCACATTCACTTACCTGCTAATATCATTGAGAAATGTATAAAGCCATCTCTATTCCCTCCCACCACAGCTATGAGTAAATAGAAGGACAGACTGAGTGTTATGACTTTTGATCGTAACCGATCTAGGAGAAGGAAAAAGCTCACCTATAGGTATATATTACGGGAGTCTTAGATATGTAGTCATGGTTGACATCCATATTATGGAAAATATAAAAATCAAATCCGGAGCCAGAACCATTAAGATAGGCCAATGTTTTATTCATATACTGGCTTCATCCTGCGACAATGCCAATACCAAGTCGTGTTCTTCATGGGCAACTTCTGATTTCCCAGAAAAATTCCCTACCCAGACGTACGCCCTGGAGTCAGAATGACTTTCTGAGCCTATTTATATATTCTCTGGAGATCGACATATATCAAACAAGTTATACTGTTTTTTTGTGTTTGATGCTATTGGGAGTGTTGAGGACATGCGGTTTTGTTATTTGGTATGGATTTTATTTTGTGATTTGAGGCGCCAGTCTTAGAGTGCCTGATGAGGGATTGTATTCTTTAAGATGTTTTAGTTATGTTTAACGTTATTTTAATCAGTGATCTTATGTAACGGTCATATAATGATAACAGTTTGCACATAACCACTCTTATTTTAAGCACCCAAGTAATAAACATTATATTTTAGGCATAATTTTCCTTTCTTTCATTTTTGCCTTGTACGATATGCAATCATCCATTATATAAATGAGTATGTTCTAAATTTTGACACATTAACACATCAAAACCTAAAATATAGAAAATAATTCTTTAAAGAATTTTATTAATAATTACCATTTTAATTTCAGAAATACATTACTTGCATTTTACATATTTGCTGAAATTAAGAAACTAATAAAATGCGGACTAGAATGTTCGTTATTAATAATATCGATGCAAATATTTCCTTCAACCTTTTAAAACTAAATTAATTCATATTATTCGTATTAAGGATTTAATGTAAGTTAATTCATGAATTTAACTTGGTTTTCTATAAGCATATGGTATTTTCTGTTACATTATTCATTTCTTCTTCTTCTTCTTCTTCTTCTTCTTCTTCTTCTACGTGCCGTGTTCCTGCAGGACGTTGAAGATCATGGTTGTCTCCAGTTTTCTGTTCTTTGTAGTCTCTAGTAAATTTCTCTTTCTGTCGTCTCTACTAAACCCTACTCTACCATTCATTTACACAAACTCAATAGGTAAGATACACTCTATTTTTCTTTGTCCTTCTTATCTTCAATTTATCCTATGAGTGTCATATTTTCCAAGCATTTTTTTCGTTATGTTTTCCAGAAATTTTAACCCTCTCTTTTTTATGTTAAGCAGAAGTTTCTTATACGTTTCTATTTTCTTTGAATTTCCATCGTTGCTTTGGATATTCAGTCAGTGGTATTCTTAACATCTTCGTGTAGAACTAGATTTAATTCGCCAGAAGTCTCTTCTTTATTAGTGCTGAAATGATTGTGAATCCCATGCCATATAGATGAACTGATATTACATAGCAGTTAATAAATCATTTCTTTGATTCTAATGAAAATGTATTGTTTCTTACTAAATTGCTTATCATTTGTTGTTATTCCAATTATATCTCCTATCGTAGTGTCGCAGTTTCTATTAAAATACTTCCTTGGTATTTAAATTGTTATACGTGTTTGCTTTTGGTGTCCTCAATTTTTAATTTGCAGGCTGGTTCATTCATTTTGGTAATAACCATGCATTCTGTCTTCTCGCATTTTATGTTTACTCTATTCATCCCACTTTCCATCGCTACATTCTGTGGAATTTCTTGTAGTTTTTTTTCTGTCTCTGCTAGCAACACTGTGTCATCTGCATATCTTATTTAGATAAAATTGTGGCCGCTAAAAACGAATCGTAGTAGGACTTCTAATTCTCCCAGAATCGCCACCACGTATAACTTGAATAAATCCGGTAAGAAGACACATCCTTGTCTTATACTCGTTTATATTTTTGTCAATTCCCTGAATTTAATTTCTGTCTGTATTCAGACGATTTTTACTTAGTAAATTTATTATTCTAATATCTTTTCTAAATGTGTAATTGTTAAGTAGCTGTTCCAACGTAAATACTAATGTATTTCCAGATGAAAAAAAGCTTCTATAGTTTTTAAATTTCATGAGTTCAAAGATGTTCTTAATATTGCTACGTAACTAGAACAAAACCAATCACAGTGTGATGGTAATAAGCCTAGAAAATAAGTAAACGTATAGAAAATCAGAGTAATTCTCTGCCCACAAAATTATTAAAAATGTTTGAAAGATTATTGATAATACAGATGTAGCTAGACTGGCTTTAAATGTGAAATTTAGAATAAAATATAATTCCAAAGAACCCATTAATCAGAGAAAAAAAATTTTGCATAGAATTTAACTTTGACTGACAGGAAAAATCCGTTAATATATTCTGTTTAGTTTAAAATTTGGAAATTTGTTCTCCATCTTGCTGCAAATTTCTTTGTTTTGGAGTTTTATAATAATAAGTTTCTTATTGCAAATGACTTCCTTATTAAACACTTGTCAAAACTTATAAGTTCACTTCATAAGGCATAAATTGTTCCAATTTTTAAATTGTTTTCTCGGGCTTGCAAACAATATCCAGAACTCATTGTAAAAAAATAAAGGCAAGCGTATACATCAAAGACACTTCTAATACTCCCGAAATAGTGCAGTCCATGATTCTGGAAATATCTGTGTTTAATTAATAAGCTTTCCATGTTACGTTACACACATTTCAATGTTTTCTAGATTAGCAGAGACATATATTGTTAGTGCATTCATTTTCTAGAGGATGTAAATTGTTACAAGCTCTTAGTAAAATTGTCTGTATTCTAAAATTCTTTATGCACATAACGAAGCAATAAATATAGACATAAGATCCATTCTATATTTTTTCAAACTTAGATATTTTGAAAACAGTTCAACAACTTACATACGCCATTCGACATTTGTAGCATTGCTGCTTGGACCAGATTATAGATACGATCTCAGTGTGCCAGTTTTTCATCAAACGCTTGTGATCAAATCGGTTTCCACGAAATAAGAATATGAGACATATTAGTAGTAGGAAAATGTTATTGATGTCACCAGTTTGATTTATTAAGGTAGGTGGTATGAAAGGCATGTCCTGCTAAGTTGTCTCGTCAACACATGGTTTCTCTAATTGGGCATAATCAATTCTGTCAGTAAAGATGCACATTTCAAGAATCCCTCTATCTATTTAATTGATATATCACCTTTTCACTGGACTGAGGTATGCTCACTAGCATTTGTGTGTGTGTGTGTGTGTGTGTGTGTGTGTGTGTGTGTGTGTGTGTGTGTGTGTGTGTGTGTGTGTGTGTATTCTTGATATGTAGCCTGACCATCTGGGATTTTCGTCAACATTGCCTAAAGCATTTAAAGTTTTCTTGACGTAAGTTTTATGATGTTTTTGCCCATGGAAACTTACAAACAGATCTGTTTCAGAAGGGTCGGATGACCAAAGATGCGGCGCTTTATCGTATAGTTGACAGCACAATAACTTGTCATGAATTTATTTTTGTGCCCCCCTCATTAAGTTCAATGTTTCTTACTTCGTCCAATGTAAAACCTACAAGGAATAAAATTGATATTCCACTCTTTCACTCTTTCTCTGTTTATGTCTTATTCTCTTTCTCTCTCTCTCCTCTCTCTCTATCTCTCTCTCTTTCTCTCTATCTCTCTCTCTCTCTATATATATATATATATATATATATATATATATGTATGTATATAAACTAAAACAAATTCCGATGTTCAAATTTGTTGTATGGCCCATTTCTACGAAAAACTTCTAAGAGAAATTTCGCGTATCATCAGCAACAAAAAGCAAAATTTCAAAATGAATAAAGATATTTTACCGGCGGAATTTCCAAAAAAATCTTCATCACAGAAAATTAAAGGGGTGGGATTAATAAAAAAAATTCCGTGATGAATATTTTTTTTTAACTACCGCCGGTAAAATATCTTTGTTCATTTTGTGATTTGGCTTTTTGTAATTAAAATTTGTTGCTGATGATTCGCGAAATTTCTCTTAGACATTTCTCGTAGAAATGGCCATACAACAAATTTGAACAATGGAATTTGTTTTATTTTATATTTGGCTCTGTAATATTGAATATAAATTGCATTGAACCCTCCACCTTGATCAGGTTTAATATTAGTATAATTAATATTAATTAGGATGGGTTTTTTGGGGATTTACCTACCTGCTTTTCCTTTTGGATTAAAGTTATAAAAATATATGATGGATAAATTGTCTAAATTACACCAAAAATAACACTGCATTGACATCACATTTTAATAATTGTTTGAAAAACTAGAAAGTAAATTTATTCAATAAAATATCATGAACCACGTCATCAAGACGACTGCGGAATCTCCTGCATCTCTTCTGGGCGGTCTCCTTGTTTAAATTGGTTAACGCTGTTATAATTTTGCCTTCTCTTCATTTTTGGTTTTAGAAGGAGTTTCCTGCTCAACTGAGTACTACACATAATAATCAATGGGGTTGCAGTCTGGGGAGTTAGGTGGCCAGCTTTAAAGAATAATGTGGTCACAGAAATTGTTTGACAGCCATCACTAGGTTCTCCTGCTTATGTGAGATAGTGTAGAGTCCTGTTGCCAGACATAGGTTCTTCCAGTATACACCGTATTGTTCCAGGGCAGGACTAACTCCTTAAGCCACTTGATGTAAGCCTTCAGTGTTGAGCCTGAGGCTATGTGGAAAGATTACTAGAGACCTTAAATCGCAATCACTAGTGATGACTTCAAAAACCATTATATTGTTTGGCATGACATATCATCCAATACTTTCCGACTCCTTTGCATTGTCCTCAGGTTGACATCACAACACCCTGAAATTCTCGTATTAGAACTCTGGTGAGAAAGCCAAGCAGTATACGATGTCGTTTTTGAATGACTGGCGGACTGAATTGCGTCATAGTAAATTAAAAATATAAATATAAAATTGCATTAATTTACTCATCGTACCTTGTTTAAGTGTATATTTAAAGCAGATAGTGCTGACCTGAGTCAAAAAGAAGATGGCTACTAAAAGACCTTATGCACTCTGTACTATGCCAAACAAACATTTGCGTCTATTTTCTAACAAAACTTCATCTTTCCAGTAAAATCCTCTATTATCACGTTGATTTTGAAAAAAATTAAAAGCATAAACAAAAAGAAAAAGAAGCTAAACAAAATTGCCCAGAATATATACCTAGCTTTATTTAAAAAAATTAAATTGTAAAATTACAACGTTCCAAAATTTTACCTCTCTCTATTTATATTTACACATACATATATATATTTTTAAATCATTTCACCTCAAGCAACGCAGGACCGCCACTGGTGCTCAGAGGGTTACAGTGAGAGAAAAGTACAGGGATGATATAAAAAGATAAGTGATGGATGGTTAACAAGATGGGAATTCATATTGCATTTAAACTTTTGAAGATTGCAGCTATCATGGAAACGAGCAAACAGAAGTGAGTTCCACAAACGGGAATTGCGAGAAAAGAAAAAATTTAGAGTAGAAGAAGTAGTTACATTTAACTACTTCGACAGTAAATTGGTAGAGTCTAAAAATCACGTCAAATTGGTGAGAACGTGCCTGAAGAAGACTTGCCAAATCAGTACCAATTATATTGCAGAATCCTTAGGATTTTATCGAGAAACTCAAGATGAATAGCAAGAGCACCTGAAAGTTACGGCAACAATTTTATTGCACGGAAAAATTTGTAGATTTATATATATGTGCAAAATGGATTCTGACCAGAAAAAAAATCCGAGCACGTCATAGTGACCAAAATCTTCCTAGAAGTAGACACAGCTATGGATTCGATTTAGTACATTCAATTTGAGAGAATGAGTCCAAGAAGGCACAGTGTGTTACTCTGTCAAAGACTAAGGTCTTCAATTCTGATGGTAGTCAAGGAAAATCTCTCTATGGTAGTTAAAGGAGAGCAGCTTTGATTTGGAAATGATTTGGAGTCATTTTGAAGATCAACAGCCAAGGTTTCTTTGTCAACCTTGGCATATCTCTTAGTGTTACTGGAGAAAGTGGTGGTGTTATCTGCAAAGATTCCTATCTGGATACTGACTGCATCAGGAAGATCATTGATGAAGATTAGAAAAAGCGTAGGACATAGGATAGAGCCTTAAGTTACGCACGCGTTCATATAAAAGGATCTGGAACCTTGCCCGTTCAGAACAAACCTTCATTTCCCGATTTGATAAGAACAATTAGATTAAATCATATAATCATCTAGAAATACCTGTGCAACTTGCACAGAAGGCCGGCATGCCAAACCCTCTCTGCTTAAAAAATAAGTCCGAATAAGTCCTACAAGTCTAATGCGTCACAATTTTTTCCACTTTGTAATTAATTTTCTTGATACATATAACTGTCTGGGTGCATATGTGTATAAAAGTGAAGGAAGTAGTTTAGAATATACGTATACCAGAAATTTAATTGTAAAACATTTAATTTAATAGCACTCGGCAAACCCCAGGTCATAAAGTTAAAATTTCTCTTGCTTGAAACTAGAAAGTTAGCTTCTTGAGCCTAGGAAATTATAAAATACCCCGTCTCAAACACAGTGATTGGGAATAATGCATGTTTTTGACAGTGACTAGGTTCGTCGTATTCAGGTTCAAGAACGAGCTGAATACTTTTCGTCAAGACGTATAATTCGAAGCCAAAATAAAATGATATATTCTTACAGATCAAGCGTCATTAGAGCGGATATGTTCTTCAAGAACTAAGACATCAATAATTACTAGATCAACTTGATGAATGCTGTTACGGAGCATGAGTAAGAAGGTGGGGCAAAAATATTTCGAATAGGCTACTTTGACGCTCGCGGTAAAATAGACAACAAATAGCAATAGAACTCAGTGTTGGAGATACTTTCAAGCCATTTGCTAAACTAGAAGATGATGTGCTAACAATCCAGTATTGACAGTTGTGGAAAAGATATAGCTGAACAATTGCTACAGATAAAAAGGGAATGCGGAATTGCCAGTAAATCTGAAAACCATTTACAATACCAACAGCATGTCTGGATAAAAAATGTTTAAATCCATATATGTTCTGATTCTGCTAGTTGGAAAAGTCGTGCAACATGTTTATGGAGCCTTGAGATCGCCAGTGTAATGGTTACATAAGCTGTGCATGCAGGACTTGAAAAACATGGATTCTGTGGTCTATGGATGTTGTCTTCAGTCGGTGCATTTGAATTGTATTGGCAAGAGAACAAAGGTAAAAGGCAATTGTTGGATTTGCAGAGACTCTTATGCAAGAGGCGCTTAAAATTATTCAGAGACTACTTTATACCTTTTAATAATTGATGATAGATAAGTGATTATAACTTTAATTATGTTAATTCTGCGTGTTGTTATTTTTAACATTACCTTATAATAATAAAAGATATTTACCGGCAAAATAGTATGGCGGTTCATTTTACGGAGACCAGTAAAATAATTTTAAAAATATGTTTATCTATTTTAACAAGACCTTCAAAATAGTCTATTACAAAATATTTCTACATGAAAAGAGAAGGAAGTGCATTTCCGATAAATCCCTAGAAATGGATCAGAAGGCGAACTGGAAGAAAGATAGGAGGTTCAGAGTCGAGGCCATGTACTTATCGACAGTGATACGTCGCAAGTGCTACCACCTAATATCTAAGTGTTGGGCACGGTAATCCAGACCTGTAGAACTGTCATAACTTGTTTGTCATTTTTAATGAGACCTGCATTAAAGGGAGATTGCTGTCAAAATATAGAATTTTTAGGTATCATCTGTGTGAACATTTCAAGTATAACAAAAACAGGGAAACGCAATAAATGAGTTTCCTTTTTAATTTTAATTATATTATAGTATTGAAATCTATTAAACATTTGTCCCTACTTGTTTGAGTTTTGCATTTCTTTCTATTTTACTTTTTAAGTCACGCATCAAATAAAACGGTGTCGATTTCCTTTGCGAAAAGTCAAAAATAAATTAATTAGATTTCGTGTAAATAATTTGACCTTCAGTGAATTTTGAATAAATATTTTCTTTTAAATAAATAAATAAAATTAAAAATGTCGTCGCCACACCTGTTCGTTACCCAAGTAAATCGAATTTATTTTCCTCGCTATTCATGGTTAAATCATAAAATAATATTTGAAACATAATAAATACTATAAACAGACGGACACACACGCACAGACGCACACACAAATATACATACTCACACAAACACACGCGCACACATGTACATATATATATATATATATATATATATATATATATATATATATATAGTCATCCACAGACATATCTGTTTCGCTGTATCACAGCTTATCAGTACGTTTAGACCCCGATTCCTTTTAACCCATGATTGAAACCCGACCGAATTGGCGTCAGTCCTAGATTCTACTTCAGGGCTCTGGGCGATCGGTAGGAGAAGGCAGACCTTTTAGCATGTATATTATCATTATACACGCCCATTAGCCAGTGTACTCTAATTCATTACTGAATGAGCTATGCGTACATGCCAGTGTAGCTACTGCTTTTTCAAAGTCTACCATTCTTCCAGAGTGCTCAATCAGGGTGTGAGAGCTTAAATAGTCATCCGCAGACAGATCTGTTTCGCTGTATCACAGCTCATCAGTACGGTTAGATTCTGATTGCTTTTAACCCAGAATTGAAACCCGACCGAATTGGCGTCAGTTGGCGATTCTACCTCTGGGCTATGGGCGATCGGTAGAAGAAGGCAGACTTTTTGGCATGTATATTATCATTATACACGCCCAATAGCCAGAGTGATCTAATTCATTACTGAATGAGCGATGCGTACATGCCAGAGTAGCTATTGTTTTTCAAAATCTACCATACTTCCAGAGTGCTTAATCAGGGTGTGAGAGCGTAGGACCCTCCCCTCGGTTTCTACGTATGAGGATCTGACAAACAGTTTAAATTTTTTATGTTTGCGACGTATATGATAAATCAGTCCCGCTAGTCGTTTACATACACGTCCACATATTAGACAACAGAGAGAATACCGGAACATAAAGATGGGAATATTTTCTTGATGTTGTTCGTCGTTGTCATTCATCTCTTAGCCGGTCGATACGAAGGATATCGAAATTATTGAAACCGCACTGGAACAAATATCTCCAGGTATTTCTATCCATGTAACCTGCTCGAAGTTAGTATGAGGCACATTGCCAGCTGAGAGGTTGCGCTTCAGCTTGTCTGTGTATCTGATCCACGGCCGTCTAACAGACATTTGTCCAATGTCAAGGTGATTATACACGAAGAATTTAGGTATTCTGTCGTGATTCATCTTTGCAATATGTCCCACAAAATTGTGACATTTCAGGAAAGTCTCAGTTATACCAATGTTGCATTTCAGATCAAAATTGACCACCCTCATGACGTCACACATAACCACGCGAGTGTGAAGGCGAAAAGTATTACGTATGGAATATATATATATTCATATAGATAGGTGTGACCCTGGGTTTCACGCTCTTGCGATCTTCAGACAAATTGATTAATGTTTTTTAAAAATTGGTTATATGTAGAACTCCGTATATTGGTGTATTTTTGTAGAAGTGAAATTAAATTCAAAATAGAAATAAAAACAGGTACAAAAACAGAAAACTTCCTAGACGTCATACATACATACGAACAATACAGAAAAAATAATGACAATACAACTTACGTACACATCTTCCAACCACCCACCTTCAATCATCAAATCAGCTGCCGACTATCTGAAAACTCATCTAACATACACATTTTCAATAACAAAAGAACACCATTCAACGAAGCACTAAAAGAATGTGCATGCAAACAACAACTACAATATACACCTCCGCAACGAAAACGCAAAAACAGAAAAAGAAATATTATCTGGTTTAATCCAGCATACAAAAAACCGTCAAAATACAAACATAGGTAAGACATTCCTGAACTTAATAAAAAAACACCTCCGGTGACAAACCAATTAGCAAAAATATTCAACAAAAATAACGTCAAAATCAGTTACAGCTGCACAAAAAATGTTAGACAAATAATAAAAGCCACAACAAGAAATTAACAACCTACAATAATGCAACCAAAGAACCTCAATGCAACTGCAGAAATGGAACTACATGTCTACTCAAGAGAAATTGCCAACAAACAAACATAGTATATAAAGCCAAGGTAAGTACAAACAACCACACAATGTACTACTTATATATTATATATTCTAACTGCTAATGTTAAATCTGTCTAGAAATCAAAGACTCTCATTAATTCAACCATTTTGACTACACACAACCACTTTCTTAAAAATTCTAACGGTCAATACACGAGTCTTGTTCCCTTATCATTAACCCCCACCAGCATCCCACACACAACTGACCAAATATAAGAAAAAAGGCTTTCCATTCCTATCCATACCGCCTGATGTCGAAACAAATGTACGATTTGTAGTGGATATATATATATAAATTATGTACATGTTCTAAAATATAATTTACAATATATGCATATATATATATATATATATATATATATATATATACACATTTAACATATATATATATATATATATATATATATATATATATATATATATATATATTTTCTTTCGACACTACCTGTAACTTATCAAGTCTTAAAAAAATTGAAATTGACAACGTTTACATTTCATTGAAATAGATGTTAAACACCTCTCTCTCGTATTATTTCTTTCTTTCATTTTTTTCATTTTCTTATTGAAACTAATTAATATCTCCGCGATAGCGTTTCCTTCTTTCCAGGGGAATCAAATTAAAATTGAGCATTATTTGTTGAGTACCAATGTGTAACGATTGTGCTATCTAAGACAGAGGCAAGAAGAATGCATTCACCTTGCTCTTAGGGAAGCATTAGATTACTGCAATGCAACGAGAAGTCATTTTTCTGAAAGAAGTAATTTATCTTTCCCGAGATGCATAAGGTTAAAAAAATTATGGATTTCATGAATTAGGTTCACAAATATTGAAAAGTAATTGCGATTTTCAAAACTTTTCTTTCTTTTGTCGCCGGAGCTACATCTTGTGGAAAACGGAAAAGTTATCTTCTGTCAACCAGCATCTCTTCTGTTTCTTTCTACTGACGACTGACGAATACAGAAACCTAATCATTGGGTCAGTCACGATTGGGTGATCATGTCTTGAAAGAGACATGACTAACTTGGTAAAACATTTTGAGCTCTAGAAGAAAATGATTGCTAACCAAGGCTATAGAACACTATCTATCCTGCTATTCCATCCCCAAAACTGGAGGATAATAGATAGATTTATAACTTTCCCAAGAGTATTTGCGCATCTGTGAATGCAACTAATTCAACTGGAATTTGAACTCAGGTCTGTGAGTTCTCATTTCGAGCCGATATCCATTGCACCACAACGCACATCTTCATGTAGCACTATTTTACTCTTTTCTTCGGATGTCTTCAGCGATTTAACCTTTGCTCCACTGTTTGAAATGCGAGAAAGAAAAGAGTTTGCAAGAGATTCGAATGCGACATAAGGCAACCCCACACTTTTCTGTTTTGTGCTAATGTTTAAACTTATCATTTTATCTTAAGAAAATAGTTATTAAGCTTTTACCAGCACCTTTGATCAGACACCATAGTCCCAGCAATTTGTTTGAGAAAAACAGTTTTCGTCCGAAAAGAGACTGTAGAATACTTCCCGTGTTTTGCCGTTGCGAGGAGACTGCGCTGGGGTGTCTTCTCTAGGTCGCAGGCCTCGGAAAGATTCATGAGTGATCGGTAGTTGCTCATGCAGTATGTGTCACCTCTTCTCACCTCTTATGTTTTCCCTTTTGAGCACTTGGCTGAGATTTTTCAATAAAATACTTTTCACTCAAATCCCAAAATATCTGTTACCAAGCGCAAATATACTTCATTGCAAACATTTCATGATTCTCAAAATTATTGCCCAACGAATATTTAACCGAAGCACTGTCTAGTGATAGAAAGATTCCGGAGGTTCTTCTGTATGGGAAACTGGCATTTGGTAAGAGGGCAAAAGGGTGACCTCATCTTTGCTGCAAGGGCGTCTGCAAAAGGGACAGGAGGTTGATAGACATGGACATCGAGAAGGACGTCACTAATGTTCGCTCACAATGAAGATGTGATTTACACTGATGACTGGGGCGAGCAGAAAAGGAAAAAGAGGCTGTGGAAAAACGTGCTCAAAGGAAAGAAAACACAGCGACATCGGGAAAAGTTGTCTTCACATACGTTCATTGCAATCAAGACTGACGCTTCTGTGTGGGTCTGTAGCGTCATATCAAATGCTGCACCGCCAATAGCTGCTGAGGCATTACATTTTGGGCATAGATAAATTAGTCCTTCCAAACTGATGGATAGTACATAATCTACATAACACAACAAGTACTGACGTTAAATTAACCAAACAAATCTAACTTGGTTCCCTATGATTTACATATTTTCACAACCAAAAATCTTGGACGAAAACCCGTGGACGAGATTAAGGAGAGACAAACTGATGGCAATCTCAAAAGATACATTCATAGGCTGTTTTGAAAATCTGATGTAACAGTGGGGTAAACATGTTTGGGACCCAAATGGAGGTTGAAGCGACATTACCAGCTGTACACTGTTCTACAAGTTATATTAAATAGCTGGATAACTTTCGAATGTTATATTTATAGGTAATTGTTTATACATGCCTTAATAGAATTTGTTTTTTTTTACCGAGATAGTTACTTCATTTACAGAACAAATAAATGCAATGTACCTAACCTAGTAAGTAAACAAGTGCTGCGCTGAATAAATATTTAACTAATTGTCTAAGTCTTCTCACACTTTGAACATGTAAGCAAATGAAACATCTAAACTGATGTCCCTCTGGTTTGTATTCAAAGTACACGTAATATTATGGGCTTTAACTGAAACTAATTCTAGATTCAGTCAGTTAAGTGCCATACGTGATACACGCTTGGGTGATCATGTCTCGAAAGAGACATTACTGACTGGGCAGAAGATTATCCCGCAGTAGGTTGCCATTGCTTTCTGCGGTAGACTTGTTGCCGACCAAGGCTACAGAACCCAATCTGTCCTGTTATTTAACCCATAACTAGAAGGAAGAGTCGGATTAATACCTTTCCCAAGGGTATTTGCGCGTAAGTGAATACAATGGATTCAACTGGAATTCGAACTCGGATGTGCGTTGTGGTACAGTGGATATCGGCTCGGAACGAGAAACCGGGGAGCCAAGTTCGAATTCCAGTTGAATCCATTGTATTCACTTACATGCAAATACCATTGGGAAAGGTATTAATCCGTCTCTTCCTTCCAGTTATGGGTTAAATAACAGGACAGATTGGGTTCTATAGGTCTTGGTCGGCAACCAGCCTACCGCAGAAAGCATGATCGCCTAAGCGTGTATCACGTATGGCACTCAACTGAATATCTAATTCTAGATTACGCATCCAAATAATCGGTAATGCAATGAATATATACAGTGCACTATTTTTTATAGTTATAATTGTATAATCATAACGTAATTTTTTGTAATCAAGCTGAAAACGTTATATCAGGGATAATGTTATTTCTTTAATTAAATTAAAATCAAATTGATCACTTAAAATTGGAACGTGCCTTTGGCAGATATAGTAACTAGACAAAGGAAAAACATAATGGGATAGTTACATATTTCTAAATGTTAACAGAGTTCAGTTTTTGATAGAAAATTATGATAAATATTTTAAAATTTTTCCTAACTATTGGTTGTGGTGCAGTAGATATCGCCTCGGAACGAAAAATCAAGGATCCGAGTTCGAATTCCAGTCGAATTCATTGCATTCACTTACGCGCAAATACCCTTGGGAAAAGTATTAATCCGTCTCTTCCTTCCAGTTATGGGTTAAATAACAGGACAGATTGGGTTCTATAGCCATGGCTGGCAACCAGCCTACCGCAGAAAGCAATGGCAACCTAGTGCGGGATAATCTTCTGCCCAGTCAGTGATGTCTCTTTCGAGACATGATCGCCCAAGTGTGTTTCACGTATGGCACTTAACTGAAGCTGAAATGTCAGATGGAAATTTTCTATTCTTACTAACAAGTTTTCATTCTCAAAATAGCTATTCTCCAAAAAAAAAACTTCTCAAGTTACACATGGACTGTACCATGTGTATATGCGAATCCGATAAATAAATTTTGTTGCATTATAGAAATATTTCTTTATACTGCGTTTATTAATAAAAATTACAGTTGGTTATGCACAAAGCATTGGCCAGTCTTTGCAAGTTTTTTGTGGTGAAATTTTCATGAAATAAATGTGCATGTATGCTATACAATCATGAAAGATGGGTCATTATGCCCCGTATTAGCGTCACGTTTAATACGTCATATCGATATAAAGACCTTTTCATGTAATATCCATTGAGAGATGATCGATATAGAAGCACATATATGATAATAACGATCGAATTATATAATAACAAAAATTGGCCAGGAAGGTATAGAATACTTGGTATTTATAAAACAATACTTTTTTTTTATTATTCATTATTTTTTCAGTTGTATCTCCTGAACTTTTAACGTAGAACATTCCATGAATTTTTACTTTTATTTCCATGGGTATTGGAGGAAGTCGAAGAGAAGATGGAGGCAAATGTGTGAGTTTATATGGGGAATGGATTGAGGAAGAATGATGCGAATCGAGAGTAGATGAGCGTAGAAAATGATTCCGTTTCTGTTGCTAATTTTTTAAAAAGTTGTTATGCCAGTAGTTATTTGTTGCTATGACGAAATAGTGGAAGAAGAAATCATATTCTCCGTGTAGTCTATCTGGTAGCTTCTTCCGAATTAGCATACCCTAGTGTTTGTAAATTTTGGAGCATCTTAGCCATCTCAGCTTTTATCTTGCATATGAATGTGTGTTTCTCAACAGTGAATATCTGTGTGGAAAGTGAACAGAAATATAGGAATCAATGATTGGAACTTCATTACGCCATTTTTTTCATCTGCTAATTCTTTTCTGACAATTTATTCAATTTTTAGCAATGTAGAATACTTTCATGAAATAAGTCAAAATATCTGCGTTGTGGTGCAGTGGATATGATCTCGGAACGACAACTATAGGAGCCGAGTTCGAATTCCAGTTGAATTCGTTGCATTCACTTACGCGCAAATACCCTTGGGAAAGGTATTAATCCGTCTATTTCTTCCAGTTATGGGTTAAATAACCGGTTCTATACCCTTGGCTGGCAACCAGTCTACCGCAGGTAGCAATGGCAACCTAGTGCGGGATAATCTTCTACCCAGTCAGTCATGGCTCTTTCAAGACATGATCGCCCAAGCGTGTATCACGTATGGTATTTAACTGACTGATGTGTTATCCAAAAGGTAAACTACTATGACATCATTTTCAACTGTGTGTGCAAAGGATCACGTCTCTCAAACGCCTGTCTCCACACATTGCATTCAGGCTTTCTTGCTATTACGGTGAGTAACAGCTTCAGTCGGTTGATATTCAAATAAAATGAAATCGGATGCTTTTTTTTTTACTGTGAGGTTCACACTGAACAAGGTCCGGATGCCATATGAGGTTGACAGTTGCAGAATAAAAAGGGGTTTATGGGGAAAGGAGGGGAAGATAACGGTTAACCATGGACTTAAACAGGTAAAAATTGTAGTGATTGTTTATGATAATCAGGCAACAGAGAAGTAGTTCACGGAAAGAAGCTGTTTGAGTGGAACTTACTTCTCACCATTGGAATACGAAATGAGTTAGGCTGATTTGTTAGAATATGAGTGACATGGCGGTTTCTAGACGTGAAGGTTCGCTCAGGTGGAGCCAAAGAATGTTGTTCGTCTAAGTAACTTTTCATGGAAATAGCGATAGAGCCGTGAGGCGCATGTCACATCCCGACAGTGAAAAAGTAGTTAGATGTTGGAAAATGATTTGCCACACACAAAGACTCAGAGACGCTTTTGGACTCTATCGAAACTAGAAAGTAAGGACTAAGGAGCTACTGCCTAAATATGACAACAATACTCTATTTTATGTGTGATCTCTAGAGGTAGACAAGAGCACGAGAAGTCAGGTACAGGAGCATCTTCAGCAATGGATCATATGTCCAAGTTCCATGATCTCAGAAGTAAATTTGAGGTCCTAATAGTCTTTCAAGGAACGGAGTCTCCCCGAATGAACAACCATTTATTATGACTGGTGCTAGTTCGGAGTCCGCATTCCTATATGCCCAGTGTACAACTTCAGGAATTTTTGAAACATTTTCCCCATATGGGAAAAAATAGACGGCTAAACTAACCCAATTAGTTTGGAATTTCATACACTGTGATATTGATCTTTCTCTTCCCTTCTCTATAGATAATACACTCACTCTCGTCTCTGTATGTTTCTCAGACATATGTAGTAAAACTTCGGTACATAGACAGCAATATAACTTATATTATGCTGTGTATAAATTTAACGGTACGGAGGTTCTTTTCCCCCAAACTTGATAGTGATTTTATCTCATTATCATTTGTGAATTCGATAATTGTATTGATCCCTTGACAATAAAAATATAGATAACAATCTTTCTGTGTTTCAATTCGAGGAAATCAAACGGCACCCCTCACTGTTCACACTAAACTTGAGTTATGTAAATTAGTTGAATTTGCTGCTATTATTAAAAATAATTTACGCTCCATCACATAGCATTTACGTGCAGATTTTTATCAGAATAATGTCTGCTGGACATAAACGACATGATTTTAGAAATAGATTATGATACATTGATAAATATTGGTCATTATTTTTGTGTTGGCGTCGCGTTTAATGTATCACGCTGATGATCATATCACCTCATTGAGTTTCGATGTCTTAACACGAGTAAATACTCGAAAATGATTATCGATCAATACAGAAATGAGACTGAAAGCAGTTGGCATTTATTTCTAAAAAATTAAAAATAAATTTAAAATAAGAACAATATGGAAATGTTTGGCGTCGTTTCCGTCAGCGCTGAAAATAAATGCTCGGTGTCATGTTTAAAAAACAGACGCTGAGAACTGATTTTCAAGATAAACGATTCTGTATAATTTGAATGATTACAGACGAAACCTTCTAAATATATTTCATCCAATGTAATCTTCGACTATATTATGCTAATCTTCGTAAATATTTCTAAAACTGATTTAGTTATGTCGATTAGTAAAAACACTGTAAGGTGACTGAATATCTGCATGGCTGATTGGTGTAATGGTAGCTATGTGAAATTGGAGAGCCAAGTTCGAATTCCGATGGACTGTATTGCATTCACTTACGCGGAAATAACCTTTGGAGAATTATGAATCCATTTTATATCCCTGTTGTAGGTTATATGCATGAATGTGTGGTGCATTGGATATCGGCTCGGAACGTAGAAATCAGGGAGCCGAGTTCGAATTCCAGCTGAATTCATCGCATTCACTTACGCGCAACTACCATTGGGAAAGGTATTAATCCGTCTATTCCTTCCAGTTATGGGTTAAATAACAGGACAGCTTGGGTTCTATAGCTTTGGTCGGCAACCAGTCTACCGCAGAAAGCAACGGCAACCTACTGTGGGATAATCTTCTGCCCAGTCAGTGATGTCTCTTTCGAGACATGATCGCCCAAGCGTGTTTCACGTATGGCACTTAACTGACTGACTGTAGGTTATATAAGGACTTCCACCATGAAAATCATTGTTATTAAGAAAAAATATTAATGCAATATTCACTCTAAAAGTCATTATTCTTTAAAACAAAAACATTATTCACTTTTGAATACTCCGCAAAGGGTTGAAATGCCGTAAAACACATATCAATCTAGATAATAATATGTGTTTTAACATTTTTCCCACATAAATGATTATATATTTTCCTCACTGTTTAACTATCTTAAAAACATGAAATTTCCGAAGGAAGAATTATTTGCACTACAGAGAAAATCGAGCTATTCATCTGCTCGATCTCTTTCTAAAAAATATACTTTTCATCCTTTTTAACTATTAATGTTTATATCTTTTTTCAACGTTTGTGTAGTATGTAAATGACATGGTTGAAAAACCTTGATTTCATTAACAGAGGTAGTAGTTTTGTCAATAATTTTTTCTAGCCACAAAGCCAAAACGCAGTAAAATAAAACAACACGAGACATGTATGAATAATTAAAAAGATGAATTTATCAATAAGAATATACAAAAAAGACCAGATTATTAATAACATATTCACCCCGCACACACACGCACACACACACACACACACACACATATGTGTGTGTGTGTGTGAGAGAGAGAGAGAGAGAGAGAGAGAGAGAGAGAGTAAAATAGTTGCTGGTTAGATAGAACAGAAAACAGAAAATCTACAAAAATCTCAGTACACACGAGGAAAAAATGAGCTGAATATGCAGAACTCAAAATATATCAAATGATGGAACACACCACCTACTTACTACCTAGGTTTCGACCAACGATGGTCTCTTCAGACAAAGAAGACTTTAGCATGTCAAAGCTTAGGTAGAAAGTATGTGATGTGCGTTCTGTTTTATATATATATATAGTCATCTGCACACAGATCTGTTTCGCTGTATGATAGAGCATCAGTACGGTTAGACATTTGATTGCTTCTAGCCAGGATTTAAACCCGACTGAATTAACATCAGTCGGCGATTCTACCTCTGAGCTATGGGCGCTCGGTAAAAGAAAGCAACCTTTAGCGTGTTATACACACACACACACACACACACACACACACACATATATATATATATATATATATATATATATATATATATATATGTATGTATGTATGTATGTATGTATGTATGTATGTATATCTTTAATTTCTTAGTTTTTGGTCATAATAGAATTAGACCAGTACACAGTTGTAATAAAAAGTGTTCAATATAATTCTATTGTAGAACTTTTGAATATTCTTTTTTTGTAAATGAGTTATTACACGACCTAGGTTTCTACCATATGGTGTCTTCAGAAGGTTTGCAATTTGTTGAAAAGTTACATTTAATGGATACTCATACTTGTGTAGATGTTATATATTTTTTATTATTATAATTTAAATATTTATATTTACCGAATTGAATATTTGAGAAATTTTGTTAGAAATATATGAGTCCTCTGGCAAGATACGTACCTGCGATCCCTAAGAATAAATGTCATTAGATATGACGTGCCTTAGATCGGCCACAAACAACTTCCTAATGAAACGAAGTCCAGTTAGTGCATTTGAACATATATATTCGGGTTTTGTTTGCTCAGAAGATTTTTTGTTAGGTAAAATTATGTCCATGAAAATATTTTCAGAACATTCTTAATCAAATAATACTAAAAGCAGGTCTTTGTTTTCACGTTGTTAGGTAAGTAAACAAACAGAAACAGTTTATATTTGTTTATGCAAATATAAGTTTTGAATTGTGTCGACTGTGAAAGTATTTTCGAAAATGTTTCGTTTGTGTACATGGATTATCTTTCAGCATTCGTCGGAGCTTTGGGAAACTTTGCTCTAAGGCATAACTTTTGCCATGATATATGACTTTAAACTTTCACGTACTAATAAACCCTTGCAATTCAGAATGTATGCATGAGGTTATGGCTGTAATAACCAATAGCATCATTTGCATATTGTTTGAAAAACATTAACTGTTTAGTTCGCTATTGATTGCCTGTGCAACTACGAGAATTTAATATAACGTTTACAAAACTTAGCAAAAGCTTTCAATATGAATTTCCGGAAAAAAATTGCTCAGTGGTTAATATTGATTTCTCTTTTGTTTTTAGACAGAGAAGTAGTTTTGTTTGTTGTTAATTAAGCTATTCACTACTCATTACAAAAGGGAAGATTTATGAGAATCTCTTTGTTCTTGGTATTTAAAGAGAATCCTTTATTATGATTTCCTGGAATATTGACGAACAGAACATCATAAAAGGTGGTCTACTAACGCTGTCACGCGTGCAACTTAACGTATTTCTCGTGAGAATCCATCTTTCACATTTATAAATCTATCATGTTTTCGTGCTTTTAATACTTTGCCATATCTAGTCGAGTGTACCTGCTATACATCTATAGATTCTCGACAAAATCCAAAGAAGGATCTGTAATATAATCGGCCCTGATATGGCATCTCGACTTCAGTCACATTTTTATCGACGCCACGTTTCTCCGGTCTGTCTTTTCTACAAATATTTTCATGGCAACTGATCTGACAAACTTTTTTGCCAGGTTCCCTGTTACATGAATTTAAGTGTGTTACTAGATTCACATTTGAGTCCCACCTTTTACCTTTGAAATATTAAAATGTAACAGCCACTTCTATTCAAGCAGTTTATTTTCTCGCACTTCTCGCCTGTGGATCTCCCTCTCGTTTAGTTGCTTCACTGATAACTACAATCTCCAATCGTTTAAGTGTAATGTCAATTGTGATCTTATATCTTCTTTAAACCCGTTCAACTTTTACAATACCTCTTTTACCCAGTCTTTTCTCTCACTGTAACCCCCTGCCAATCTTGTTTGTGGTGAAATGATTAATAATAAAAAAATAAGAGAAAGATAGGTAAAGGGAAGGACAAGAAGATCAACTACGTCTTATACTAAACAAAAAATAGTTGTATAATAATTTTAGTGGTTTGGTCGTGGCTAAAATGGGAAATACATATAGTCTTACCGGCAAGAAGTTACAAATACTTCAGTCGGGAGTTGCTGGTGTTTTATGGTATAATTTACATCTCAGGTCAGTGAATAGTAGCAAATGGACTGCTCTAAAGTAGATTGCTGCAGCAATAGCTTTAGAGCTCAACTAGCTTAATTTTGGTGTCAATCAACGAACCTGGATGAAAGCGCTCTACTTGTGAAGTCATCTGACCACATCCAAGAGTATTTTGAATTTTTTTATTTAAATCTCACAGAACTCTGATAAGTTTTATAAGATACACACCCTATATCACCCATCAACCAACTAAAAAAACACAAAATAAATTGCACACTCGCAATATCGGATTCAAACGACTATTCACAAGTCATGGCGAAAAGTAAAATCCTGAATCTTGATTGGATTAAAAACAGCAAATTCATATATGACGTATTTTCACACCTAGATATAAAAAGGTTTTCTGGAGCCGGCATCATGAGAAACGTCACTATTTAAGCCACGATACTAACCTGTCAAAACGAGTCAGTCAGATAGGAGCGGTATCTGATAAAATCTCGTCATCATTTAAGGAAGAAATTTCAAGCTGACTCATCTTTGCTGCTAATTTTCTTTTCTTCTTTTTTTCATTCCACGCCAACCCGGGCGTAGTGCACGCCATAGTTTCGTTCGATCTCTTTTTTCAATGTCCTTTTCTTCATTTTCATACCACGCCGTCAAAGAGAACAACAACAACGACAAAATAAACGCGTTAAGTACAACTTCCATATTTGTTTTGCTCCCCCACCTCTCTCTCTCTCTCTCTCTTTCTCTCTCTTTCTCTCTCTACCTGTCGCAACCTTAACAAAAAGAGGAAAGAAACAAAGACTTTACATTTTGCTACTACACAACCATGGACTATAAACTTCTGCGGACATTTTAAATACCTAGATTTCTCTACAAACAATTTTAACTACAAAACTGGATGAATTTTCTCAATGAACATTTTTCTTCTCACAAAAATATTATAGTGTTCAGTTAACAAATTTCACTTATATCTTTCTTGTTACTTTTTGGCGTTCTGTAAATAAATCTTTACTTTAATGTACACACGAAATATTTTATTCTTTCACATTTAAACATCCAACCTTCAAACTTCTGATATTTTAATTGTTAGCACTTTAGATGTGTTTGGCACGAGGCCAATTTACCAAGCATCTCCGAGGCCCCTACAGTTTCATTCCAAAAAGTTGGTTCTCTTAACAGAAATAGTTTACAAAGAAATTGAGGTAAGCATAAAATTAGTTATTCTTAACAAAATTTTATGGCGCTGATTTCACATCTTTTTTCACTCATCGTCTTTAAATTTAATGTATACACTTAAATGTAGACATGAACATGCATTCAATGCTGCCAAATGAGTTCTGATCTTTTTGTAAACCAGTGTAATTTTATCTTGTTGAATAATACTTTTCAACAGAAAAAGAAACTTTTCTAGGTTAAAAGAAGTGTTTATTATGCCTCTATCAACCTGATTTATTTATCACAATAATGTGCTGTCCGTCTTAGGAGATGGGTTTGCTCGGCCATTATTAAACCGCTACCAACCTTGTGACATATAGTGACAATGTCATCCCTCTAGACACTAATATTTGTCGTTTAAATGGATCTTTTTACGGAATCGAATTTCTAGTTTTGAATTCAAGGTTGGACAAAATACAAGAGATTCCAGTTTAGTTTGCTATTATCTGTTAAGATGGTAGAGAGATGGACTAGTACATTTTCAAAGCCTCAAAAAGAGTTTTACTTCAAAAAGCCAATCTTACTTGCCGTACCATAAGCGCTACGCTATTCTCACATTTAATGTTGTTCGTCTACTATATAATAAACACTGTCCTTAATTATTAAATAAGAAAAAGTTAATTAAAAGACATCTGAGATATGATGTTCTTATTTACCCTCGGCATTTTACAGAGTAGTTATCTTCAGGCTCGAAATTTTTTTGCACCATACAGTACATTTCGTTGCATTAATGGTTCAATTACAGTAAAAGTTTTGATGATTTGTACAAAAAACTTATCGAATCGAAATTAAAATCAATCATTTTTAGTAGACATGAAAAAATTATCTTTAAGATACATACATCTATAGAAAAAATATTTTGATGTAGAATTAATGATGTCTTATATAAATAGAATAAACGCATTTTGCCTAAATCCATCGAAAATTTTATACATATATATATGTATGTATATACATGAACATACACGCATGCACACACTTGGTCTTAATTGGGAAGACAGATAAATAATGCAGTTAAAAAGCAGTTGATTGCCTTACGCAGTGTTGAACAATCTGCCTTCGGGCGGAGAGTATTAACCCATTCGACGCTCCGCCGAAAGGTAGAGTCCGACTGGGGAAAATTAGATATAAATTTTTGGCAGGGTTATATGGCCCGGATAACCCACATTAAAAAGGCATTTTGCCACATCTTGTCTTAGTGAGAAGGCGACTGAATACTGCAGTTAAAGCGCAGTCAAGTACAGCAGTTAAACTGAGCAATTAACGACAGCTACTAGTCAGGCAGCGTAATAATACTTTCGGAGTTACTTATTTGTACATTACTTATTGTTAACATTTTTTAAATCTGTTGTTTCGTGTTATAGTAATACACTGTTTTGAACCTACCTTCTTTTTCCGTGTCTTACTTCCGGCACAAACCGGTCATTACAACTTTGCGACGAAGTTTCGCCACAACTTCACAACAAATTGGCGACCAAGATCCACAACAAAGATGTTGTCTTTTTTTTTGTATTTTCTTCTCTTTTTTATTTTCTTATTTTAGTCCGTGTTACATTAAATAAATGTTTGGTCGTTTCGTCACATTGCATGAAGAAGATACTGAACAATATATTTGATTGTAGTTTCATGTAGAATGTGACACCTAAATCCGAACAATAGTAAGAATTGCAAAGCAGCATTCCAAAACCTAGGCAAAACTAAGGCATGAGCAAAATTTCTTTAGAAACAGCAAAAATGTGTACTGAACTCTTAAGTAATACTAATCCGCTTCGATAGACAAGTTATTTTATTGAACAATGAATTTTATCAAAATCTAATTGTAGAAAATTCTTCTCTTGACAACATTCCGACTAATTTCTATTTAATCAGTTTGTTCTTTAACATAATATATATTTGTCTTAACTTCCGATGTTCAGAATTCATGCATCTCTTTCCTAAATTTTCTTTCTCTCATACAGTCGACATCTCAAGTGAATAATTACAATTTAATTGACAACCCATGAACATAATATGTCCATAAAGCCAGCAACAGCGCGAGATTCACAAATTTAATCTAATCGAACTTATTTGTACTGCACACGATTCAATCAAACTATAACACTAATGTACTTATCGTCTCGATTATCAAAGCCAATAGACGATTTGAATTTAATTATAGATGGTTAATTATGCCCGTCTTTATTCTCTACTAGTCATCTGAAGGCTTCAAATTTGGCAGACGCAACTGAAAGATTAGCGAAACTTCTCATAGTAAGGAATTGACCGACTGACTGTAAAGTTAAAAAGAGATGTATCTTGGAGAGAGACGGAAAATACTTGTGAAATGAATAATAAAACCAACTGTCAAAGTTATAGGTCATTTCTAACATCTTTCAATTTTAGCACGCGAAAGATTATACGTAAGTATAAACGGATTTTATAAAAAATAAGCAGAATTTTTTTTTTCAATTTATTTAATCTGACATGCCTAATATATATATAAAAATGTCTTCTTTTTGCCTATATATATATATATATATATATATATATATATATATATATAGGCAAAAAGATGACTTTTATATCCCAATATATTTCGTCCTCTGATGGATTTCCATTTGCCTTTTAGAACATCAGAATAGTTTTCATTTTGTCATTATTCATATTGTCTTTTGAAGATATGTTTGTATAACAACGTGTATATATATATATATATATATATATATATATAATAACCCGACCAATTATACATCAGTCGGAAAGTCTACCTATAAGCTATCTGCGCACAGTGGAGGAAGATAGTGTGTGTGTGTGTGTGTGTGTGTGTGTGTGTGTGTGTGTGTGTGTGTGTGTGAAGGTTTCTGTACTTGTGGTTTGAAGAGTGATCAGTATTGTGATGTCGATTGAAAATATGTAGATAAAGAATGAACATTCCTTAAACGTTTATACATTATGACTTTCAACAGGTAGTGGACATGCAATATTGATTTCTACATCTACGCTGTTCCTTCCTATCTTTCACACTCTTTCTGTTTCTATTTTTCACACACACACATACACCCACGCACACACACACACACACACACACACACACACACACACACATATATATATATATATATATATATATATATATATATATATAAAATAAAAAATTAGTAAAACATCGGTTAGGATCCGAGTAATATCATTTAAATTTTGAAAATTGATCCAACAGAGAGCTCAATATAATTTTAATTTACAGTGCAGATATTCATTTATTTAATTGTAAATTAAGATCACGTTTAATGGGATTGGCTATTTCAACATGCCAGTTCGAGACATGCATTTTTAAACCCAGTTAACCAAAGATTAGAGAAAACAAGGGTTAGTAAGAGAAGAGGTGAGCAATGTTGGTTACGATATGTTCAAGCAGAGGAGAATCGTAGTGGAAATTTTTTGTGGTAGTGGAAGGTAGGCTGTTTGACCATTGGGTCCTGGGTTGTAGGCAAGAAAAGGCTTCTGATTCACCAAATTTAAATTCTAATCTATGTAAGAGGCAACATATATTATGATAAAATGAAAGAAGTTGATAACTAGTGAAATTTCAATTTATTACGATGACGACACATGCTAGAAAATTCGTTACGTTTATTAAAAGTATATTTTGATGTTGAAATTTTAGAATCCTAATTTTACTTTTAAACACAGATTACATGTATCACCTAGACTATTAGGAGCACGTGCCGTGCCCATCAGTTTCCAGTTTAGCTGTAAGTTCAAGCCTTATTTTTAACATGTACAACATTATGGCCTCCCTTAATAGCTAAGCTTTGAAGAAGGTCAATGTATCTAATACAGAACACTGGATTACACCCTCCTGCAGTTGAAGATCCAAAGAAAACTTTCCGACTGAGAGTAAATGTATATCTACAAATGTGATCTACCAAGCTGCTCTCCTCTAAAGAGAACAGGGAAAAAGATATAGTGTGTATATTGAAATTTCGGCGGGGATTTAGAAACAAAAAGTTTATGCGCATAGGCACTAATTTTCTAACCCTATATTAAGGTATGAGATAGCCCTCTCCCGAAAATACTGGAAATTGAATTGAAATACTGTCAATCCTCACCCCTTCTTTTATTAACTCTTCCTTCAGGTACCAGAATTTTGTTTCATTCTTTGATTGACTGGGGTTGACAATGCAGATCTCGAACTGAAATCTTGAAATATCTATCTCCACTAAATGTGATCAGAATTTAAAGATAAATAAATATACAATCGGATGTCTAACGGTACTGATGAGCTGTGATAGAGTGAAACAGATCTGTCTGCGGATGCATACGATAAATACATACATACATACATGCATATATATATATATATATATATATATATATATATATATATGCATATATAGGTGAGTGTGGGTGTGTGGGTGTGGTTGTTCAAGACTGTAAGATAACCAAAAATGAACAATTAATTTTTCTTTAACGTTAATAGATTACTTTAGTAAAGTCCTTGCCTTTATTGTATCAACCAATGTGTATATATTAAAAAATTCTCTATTTATGTGTGTAAAATGCTCAATATAAATGATTATTGATATATACTCTGTGGATATACAGTAAAAACTAGATGAGAGCTCAATATCAAGGCTCAGTATATTTTCAGAGAATATGTTACTTTTCCTTTCTTGGTCTCTTTATATGTTTTTCTGGGAGATTAGATAAAAAAGGAGAAAACCGACTCTGTCTACCTTTTTAGGCCTTACTCTTTAATTTACATGAAAATGTTGCTCTTATTTTGATTGTTTATTTACTTATATTTATTTCTTTAATATTGTTAATTGTTTTCTTTAATTTATTTATTTCTTTTATTTATTGGTTTATTCTTTACTAAAATTTAGTGGCAGTAATAAAGTTTACTAAATATTGATTATCCGATTTTATTTACTTTTGATGTTGCAATGTGCTTGTAAGTAGCGTACTTGAGATATTATAGTATAAACAAAATTATAGCCATAAACAACAGAACTAGTGGAATTTAGTTTTCTGTTTTCCACATATCTCTCTACCTCCCAGCGGATTTTATATAGAGCCTGTGAAAGAAATAATGGCATACAGTCTGTAGATTACCTGGGGCATGAAACTGAGTGTTACATGTTGAGTTTTGTGTCTACTTTCTCTTTCTTTCTTCATACACACACACACACACACACACACACACACACACACACACACAGAGATAGATAGATAGATAGATAGATAGATAGATAGATAGATAGATAGATATTCAAGTATAATCTTTATATATTTAGCGTGTTTACTAATGAAAAAAAATATGAAAATGTTACTCCGAATTTAAAGAAAAATGAATATTATTATTGCATATACTAAGAAAATAAACAGGGAATTAATTGATAACATATTCTTGACACTAGCCAGCAATTACGAAAACATAAATATAGTAAGCTTCTTGAAAGTCGTATCAAGGTTATAAACAATTTTGCATACCTAGTCACGCTGTGATGATATTAGATGTCCTGAGGAATATGTTTCATGCCAACAAGGCATTTCCTTGACCAAGCAGAGGTTAAGTGAGGATTTTCACTGTTATTAATCATGACACATAGTCACCTGATTTCTCTGGATCATTGCATATGGGCTGGAAACCAACCTGTAGTTTCTCGAAAATAAATACTCCTTAATGTTTATCATCTTGAGTGTGATGATGGATAGAAATGTGATCCAAGTAATCTGGTATGCCGTCGCTTCTGTAGTTATACCGAGGAATAAGAGTAGTTCTCATGCATAATCTTTGTCTGATTGGCTAAATGGGTGTTAAAACTTTTTAATATATCGCAGTATAATGTTGAACCATGTATACTTTTTTTGCATAACTTGTTCGCAATTACATGACGTACTATTTCTCTCTCTCTCTCTCTCTCTCTCTCTCTATATATATATATATATATATATATATATGAGAATTAGAACGTTCAAAATTTAATAACGGCTGCATGTGTAGAAAGCATAAAGCCACAAATGGCAACTATTAAAATAAAGGAGTAAAAAGAAAAAGAGAAAAAGCCAAGGAGCGTATGCAAAGTGAAAAATATTAAGAAAACAATAAATGATCAAGACACTCAACACATAAGCACATCTGCGCAAAAGGATACATGACCGCGTGTGCACAAACTCATATACGAACATCAGCAATAAGAAAAAAAGGTTACGCCAATGAAAAATGCTTTAAAAAACTCAAAAATATAAGCAGCAAATTGCTGAAAGCCCATGAAGAGTGAATAGTCATGTCTACCTTCGAAACTCTCGAGATGGGATGGTTAAGATCTTTTACTCATATTAATTCTCTCTCTCTCTCTCTCTCTCTCTCTCTCATATATATATATGAATACAAAGATTAAAATTCTTCATATATATTGCATATTAAAGATATTAGCGTCTGTTCAAAATAGTATTTCCTTTTGTCTTTTTATTCCTTTTGTTCCTACACATACATACTCTATCTGAAAACAGTTTATATATATATATATATGTGTGTGTGTGTGTGTGTGTGTGTGTGTGTGTGTGTGTGTGTGTGTGTGTGTGCATATGGCAATATGCTTAAAGACATAAAAGGGAAAGTTAACAAATTCAACACCAACATAATTTATTTAAGTGTGTAGTAAATATTAAATATATTACATATGAAAGATATCATATCTCTTTTCAACCGGTATAATTTCCTTAGACTTTCATGAAAGTTTCGTAAAATTAAACATCTTGAAAATTAACTATTTATACTTATTGCAAAACAAAATAATCTCGTTTGCCTTTATAAAGTCCAACAGAGAGGAATTCCTTTTTGCCATTATTAGTAAACACACAGTCACACAAACACATGCATATATATATATATATATATATATATATATATATGTAAACAAACATATATATTTATGCATATATAGATATGTATGTGTGCGTGGGTGTGCGTGTGAGTACGCGTGTGTACCTGTGTGTGTACGCATTTGTAATCACTGTGTTCATCAGTGATCTGAACAGTAATACATACAAATATACATTTACCTATCTTTTCTCAGATATGAGTTTCGGAGTAGTTAGATCTACTATAAAAAAATACATTTTGTTTTGTTTTGTTTTGTGTGTGTGTGTGTGTGTGTGTGTGTGTGTTGTGCGTAGTCGCATAGATGCGCTTGAAGTGAATATTATTATATAAAAGAAATGCATTTTCTTTCTATTTCCGTATGATAGAAATAGGATTTTATTTCAAGGTTGTTTATAGTATCGAATGGATGCATTTCCTTATTTACTTATATCTTTGGTAAAATCGTATCCTGAATCATATTTTGAAGATAACATTTTCTTAGTAATAATTTCCATCGTTCATCTTAAATATATAAATGTGAAAATGCAAATTTAATCATGTTGCCTGAGGGATTATATCACTTAAAATCATGTTAAGTCATCGAGTGCTTGCCTACAGAAATGTTTTAATATTCTCTTTTTTTAGATAATGGTATAAATTGTGCTTGTTTTTTAAATGCAATTAATTTTTTTAATATACATTAAGGTTTTAAAGTATTAAAAATAGGTTTCTCAACACATATACACACACACACACAAATACACAGATAGATATATATATATAGAGAGAGGCAGAAAGACAGAGACAGTGAGACAAAATGTCGAAAGAGTCCGCCAAAAAATAACTTCAGTAAAGAAAAACTTGTTCAGATATTTTATGAATGTAAATTTATTTAAAAGTCACGAGATTAAGACAAGTTACCTTCCAATTCTACATTCACAAGAGATGCTCAAACTGGTGGCATTTTTGCTTCCAGACATTTTTTAGGACGGCGAACAATTGTTAGGCTAACTTTGGTAAGAGAAAAAGAATAAAAATATAATCAAATTTCAGACTGCTACTTCAGTTTAACAATACTGTGATCGTCAGGCAATGAGACTGTTCTTCATTTTTTTAGCCGGGTCGTTGTGTAGCTATGGAGTCTAAAAATGTTCCACAATTTTTGAATTTTCAAACGCTTTTAGCCACTTCACTGGTCATTTTAAAGGATGCTATTTTTCGGATGTTGTTATTGTGTCCTCTTGTCTGAATGTAACAAATCTTTTTGTGTTTTTGAAATAGATAATTCTTTAAGCTATCACGTGACAGGCGCGGCTGAGCATCACGTGAAGTCTGTCTATTTTTTAAAAACTTTCAAAACTCTATTTCCACTGTTAAATAATGTAATTTTGATAGTACGAGAAAATTGTTTGATATATAGTGGTTCTTGTTTAGCGAGGTGCCTTTGATATTGGTATTTAATTAGTATCTTTGTATTTTCAACCCAAATCTAAGATGTTCTAAAAGACAAAGGTTTAAAAAAACCATTCTCCGCACATCAAACAGAATAATATGATTACAAACAAAATAACATTAGCTGCACAAAACCTATGTAACAACACTAATATCATCATCAGGCGTGCTGACAACCCCAATAACTATGTAGTTCTTAACCGGCTAGATTACAAAAAGAATTACAAATTATCCTAAATGACACAGATACATTTACTGAACTGAGAAAAATCACTCAAATTCATTAAAAAGGAACGTAAATAAATTAATCACAGCAAACAACGCTGACGTTCGTAGTATAAAAATCAAGAAAAAGTTTAGTGATTACCAACCGGGATATCTTTATTGGAAATCAAATACCAATAAATTAGCTTTTCCTCTCAGACCTATCATGTCACAAATACATACACCGGTATACTAACTATTTAAAACCTTGAATCACATAATTTCTCCATACATACCTAAAAATTACAGCATTGCATTAACAACCTAATTCCTCCATTATATTAAAAGCAACTAATCTCAAAGGTAAGATTCCAGCTTTATTTGACGTAAAAAATCTTTTTGCTAACGTTCCATTTGAAGAAACATTAAGTATAATTAATGACTGTGTCTATAAGCACCAATCAATCCATCCTGCAAAAATCCATCATCAATTCTTCGGAAACTACTTATCGATTGATCTACACAATCTCCAGTTTTTTGCAATAATGGTAAACCATCTACACCAAAAGGAACGATGTCAATATGGGAAACCAGTTAGGTTCTAATTTCTCTAATTTTTACATGTCCTACATTGAAAACAACCAATAAACCGGAGATATATACATGCTATGTTGACGATGTTCTGTTTTGATAATAATATACAGACGAAATTGTAAACCTGAAATTAAATTTTAAAAAACTCTCATCGCTAAAATTTACCTATGAACTCATGGACAATAACAAAACGCCGTTCCTTGAAGTTAATATGTAGCTAAAAACCAAAGAATTTATCACTTCTCTGTATAAAAAAACACCAGTAAGAACTTGTGTCTTCTTAACTATAATAGCCAAGGTATAAAAATAGCAAAAATAACGAACTTAAAAAGATCACGTCAAAATTTCTTCTCCCAAAGAATATTTTGAGCGGATTAAAATACGTAAAACAAACGTTAGTCAACAATATTTTTATGAACTATATCATTGAGAAACAAATAAAATATTCTTTAAAAAAAATGCATGACACCAGTATTAAAAATAACGCACAAAAAATATCAATATATTTTCTGCAATTAAATGCACAAAAATTATAAACTAGTTTGCTTTAGGAAAAATTATTAAAAACCATATTTCTGCCGTAATTCCTCATTATAGAAATTATAGAAAATTATACACATCACAGCAAATGAAAGACTGCAAAACTTTTGTTTCTAATCAAAATAACCCCATCAAACCTAAACCAGCGATGACTAATATAGTGTATGAATTTGAATGCCTCTACAAGATGGTGTTTCTTGTTATAAAAAAAATTACCTATACTGGCCATATAATCACTTATCTGGGTAGACGCATGTAATGCGTTTAACTAGCTGTATCTATATAACTACCTATATCTGATAATCATAGTGTAATAAAAACATTTATTAACCAATAATTTACAGAAACCATTAAGAAAAATTATGATGGAAAATAGAAAAGTAATATGTAAATTGCAATAACAAAGGTACCTCGCTATATGTCAAACAAATTTCTCCTACCTTCAATGTTATATTATTTAGCAGTGAAAATAGTGTTTTGAAAGTATTTTTTTAAAAAAATAGACAGACGCTCACGCAATTCCATGCCACACATGTCACGTGATAGCATTAAATAACTATCGTTTTCAAAAACACAAAAAAACTCGAAAATACGTTGCAATCAAAAATAAGGACAACATAAAAAATTAAAAAAATGGCATCTTTGAAAATGGCCAGTGAAGTGCGTGAAAGCGCTTGGAAAGGCGAAAATTATGGAAGATTTTACACTTTTTAACTATAGCCACAAAAATGTAAGAACATTGTAAAAATTAAATCAAAATTTAATAAAATTCTCCTTGTCGGTCGTTATTAACAAAACACACACACACACACACACACACACACACACACACACACACACACACACACACATATATATATATATATATATATATATATATATATACAACATACGCACCGTAATGGGGCTAGAGGGTGTCGTCAGTGATGTCATCGCGAGGATATAAGGATAAAAGAGTGAACATTGAAGTCAACACTCAGGAGCGACAGAGTGTTTCATGCTGTCGCCTTTGAGTATTGAATTCAATGTTCACTCTTTTATATTTACATACGCTCTATCACTGATATTGAGCACTTTATCCTATAAATATAGCGCACCTTAAAACTATATTTAATCATATATATATATATATATATATATATATATATATATATATATATAAATCACCTGAGGATGAAGCCAAAACATAATGGGCTGGTTTCGAAACATGAGAACATTTTTGTGTAGTGATACTATGAATTTAAAAACTTTGTAACAACCATTACAGTATAACGCTGTACATTTGTATCGAGCACTCTTTATAAAAGTAAATGCATGAACAAAAAGGTAAATAAACCTACGAGTTCAACAACTTAGTTACAATATATATATATAAATATATATATATTTGTGTGTGTGTGTGTGTGTGTGTGTGTGTGTGTGTGTGTGTGTGTGTGTGTGTGTGTGTGTGTGTGTGTGTGATCTTTGAATAAGTTATCAGTGTTCCAAGATCTACGTGCGTGTAGTTTCGGATGATAACGCATCAATAAATAAATACTATAAACAAGCTTCAAATACAGTGTATGTCATTTCGCCGAAGTGTAAATAACTTTGTTTTTCATAGCGGTAGAAATGTCGGATTTCTTTGCCAAAAAAAGTTTATTTGCAAGGAATTTAAATCCATAACTGCAGCTGAAGCAAAAGAATGATTCCTGTTTAGAATTACGGTGACTATGCTCTGTCTGAAACAACATCTAATGATTTGTTTAGAAGCTTAAAAATAATTATTTTAATAAAGAACGGACTGGTGTACCGAAAAAAGTTTCAAGACAAAGAGTTGGAGGCATTATTTATAAAGACTTATGTCAGGAGCAAGAGGAATCATTAAGAGTTGTGTACACAATGAATGATTTATGGAATGATCCAAAATACTTGACATTGGGTGTCGTAAGAGTTGAAGCCGAGAGATCTCGAACGACGTTTTGTCACGTGTTAACAACTGCTTCAAATGAACGGCATTTTGCATCGTATCGTGACAGGCGATGACAATTGTATAAACTACGAAGAAGGAAATTACTGGAAAATAACTGAAGATCACTTGATGTAAGCTGAATGTATAATGCTTCTCATGCTAATGACATTTCTACCGAGATTTTCTACGGCATATTACTTCATCAAATTTCTTTTAATGTGTTCCTATCGAATTTATATTTAAATTTGGAGTCTTCAGGAGATAATGTGCACCCTTTCGGGGCCTACGATAATCCTAGGCGTAGAAGATTGTGTGATAAGCCCGATCATGCATGAAAACCATCGTCAAAGCTGAATACCCATGGTTCGAAGCTTCTGCTCTGTATTTAGTAGAATCAGCAGCGTCTAGTTTATTATGAGTTTCTCAAACTGACCAAAACCATCACGAAAAATTGCTATCGACTACAACTGATGCGATTGATCCGATCATTGAAGAACAATGGTTGCTATACAAGTAGAGACTCGGTAAATGATTTTGCAATATGACAACGCTAAGCCACATGTTTTAAAACGGTTAAAAACCTACTTGGAAACGCTTAAAAGGAAGTTGTATCTTACTAGCCGTATTCACCAGACATTGCCCTTTCTGATTATCTTTTGTTTCGATCGGCGGTACATGATTTAGCTAAGCAGCATTTTTGTTCGTATAAAGATGCTAAAAAGATGTCACGTTTTTCTGACGTTGAATTGAAATGTTGCCGGAAAGATGGAAAAAAGTAGTGGCTAGCGATGGACAATACTTTCACCGAAATGTTTCTTACAAATTGTTATAAATAAAGCATTACTTTTCATGAAAAATCAGTGAGAACTTATTCAAGGTCCGAAGAATATCGGTCTATATATATAAATCTGGATATACAAACACACGCGCATATATAATTATATTTCTGCTGTTAATAAAACAGTGTTCCATGCAATGAAACATATCTATAAACTAAGTATTAACAAACATATATAATCCTTGGTGCAAATTAATTAAAACAACTGCTTTAGTTTCATTTATTTCACCAGACGATCAAATTTAGATCCACTAGAGTCGCGGGGTGTAATCGATTTCTATTTTTCCTCAGATGTGCAGTGCTGTGACTGCATCAGATTTTTATCAAGACACCATTGTCTCGGTTATCGATTAGTCGTCATACGGTCATTGTCTGCGCAACGTATGAAAATTGTAACGCACCAACTGGCAAGCCTTACAGAGAGATTGCGGATATTGTTGATGTCAGACTTTCAGCTGTCAGTCATGTCATCAAGGTGAAGAAATAAACTGGATTCATCAATCCAAAATGTAAAAGAAAATGCGGTCGGTAGAAAAAAACAATACCAGGAGACGACGTATATGTTATCAGGGAAAGTGTGACAAACCCTGGGACGATAGTCTACTTTTTGTGCAATAATCAGGTGCTTAGAAGCACATGATGATTGCAAATTGCATGAAACTCCAATTCGTGTTGTAGACGTAACAAATTAATATGTATATTCATTAATATATATATGTGTGTGTGTGTGTGTGTGTGTGTGTGTGTGTGTGTGTGTGTGTGTGTGTGTGTGTATATATTATAAATATCCTTATAACATGGATATTCATTAATATATATATATATTATAAATAACCTTATAACATTAGGAAGAAGACTAACTTTATTGATTAGTTTTTCTTTCTTTTTATTAGTCTATTGCTACTCTAATTTGATTTTGAAACTCTTACACCATGTTGCATGAACTGAATCTCGTTTCTTAAAACTCTATGAATAGATGTAATCATGGAAACCATATCTGAGATATTTAAAAGGAAACGATAAAGAAAATTGTAAGTAAGCTTAAAACTCTTTCAAAGAATTTTTTTAGTTACTTTAGCATTTTCTTGCATTATTAACTACTCAGTGGAGTTCAGTTAGTCAAGCAAAATCTTGTCTCTGAATATTTATTAAAATTTACTATTTATAGATTCTTATATAGCCAATGCTGATTTTTTCATACCAGTAATCTTTATAATACTATTTTTCGCAGAATCAATTTCTACTTATTTTTTTAATAACGGCAAGGAATATTCTGCTAGCAATATTCTTCGACCGGTATATAGTATTAGTTTGTCGCTTTGCCTTCTGCTTTTTCATGCTTATAGTTCGTACTGTTGTAGTCACGTCATCGATGTTTTTGCATTGGTCGTGCCAGATTCCATGCTGCTGTTACAGTGTGGGCATAACTGCTTTGCTAGCAGTGTGCAGCAAGGAGGAAAGAAGTGATTCGATTCTGCAAAGAACATGCTACTCCATAGATGATAACTCGCCAATTCGACATCATCACCTCTCGGTAGCTAAATCATTTCGTGAGTGGTAGAGTTTGACGGATGTTCTGTTACCTCTTCGTACGTCAGTTTTATCCAACCACTTTTAACATTCTCCCTCCATTCAAATTTGGGTAATCCTGATTGTATAAGTCATGATTTGTAAATTTTGTCATGACGGATACCAATTAGTTTACAGATCTGTATATAATGTCCCTTAGATGAACAGAAGTTCAAATCAGATCAGTCTCAATAATTTTGCAGTGATGTGAACACATACTGAACAAACGGACTGAAAATTCGGTAATGCTGGATGTACAGGCTAAGATTTGTAAATTTTAATAGGACAGATACCAGTTCGTTTACAAATATTCACTTAGATGCACTGACACCATCCAATCAAATAAATGTAAATGGGATAACTGCATTTTTTCCTTCTTGGTGGACACTGCTACCGCAGCAATCATGTTTACACTATATGAGCAGAAAGTAAACTTGTGCAATTAAACGCTAACTTCGATCACGTGACTTCAATAAGACCATATATAAGCACGCATGAATAGAGGACAGCGTGACAAAACTAAAGTGCAGGTCATTTTTTTACTTTTCCCTGCAATATTTAGCAACTTTTTTTCAATGTCCTGGTAATAAATGTATATATATATACATTAAACCAAAGATTCAGTTACAAGAGTTCCTGTGTAATATGATTAAGTGCGTGTATGACTAATTCGTTTTATTTATTGTTTGAGAAATTATCATTATTGAACCCTCTTTTCTTTCTTCATGTGTATATTGATCGGTAACCTATGGGAAATTCTTTACTGAACTCTTTATTTAAATTGCAAGGGTACACTGCTCTCGTTTCACTTCTCATATGTAGAGATATTTCCGTTTTTTTTATATATTACTTGTGTAAAAATTTCAATCAAATCTGTTGTAAACAGTTCCATAGCAACTTAGTAAAAAAACGGGGTCAGAAATTAAATCTTCCCCTCGCCACAGCAAAAATGCACTTTCGCTCACCAAGTTGCAAAAATCAAAAGACACCCGATAAGCAAAATGAAACGGCCTTCACCAAGCAATTTTTCTGGTTGGCCACAACAGACAGAGAGGAAAGACTCATTAGCATAGCTTCTGATACTCATGGCAGTTTTTTGTATGCTACTAATGACGAGGTAATTTACCGTTTTCTTCGCTACAACTACTCGGTTATTGCTTTCTTCTTTCCACTAAGTTCAAGTACACAGTGCCTGGCTCAAGTCACAATTAAATATTAGCAAATTTACAAACCAAGACTATTAAACCATTGACCCCGTAGATTATATAAAGAGTACATATCAATATACACCTGAGGAAGTGCAGATCGGTCGAAACATTGTGATAATAGCAAATAAAACATATATTTTATGTTTGCGTAAATAATTTGATTTGAATTATATAAAAACCTGCATTAAATTCTGTGACTTAACATCAATGGACTTTGATGAAACAGAGTATCCGGATTTGGGAAGTGCACTTGACCTGGGTCAATTAGCAATGTTTTATTTTGGATAGTGAGAGAATAAAATTGTGGCGTCATACGACGAGGCGGAAACAATACTGAATGCTCTTATAATTGCTTTGTATTATTTGATTTTTGTCCAACAGGGCAGAAACTAATGTGCAGACGAAATATACGAACAGAAAATTTTTAATGCATTTTTCTTATCTTTGTGGAATTGTAAAATTCAGTTTTCCAGAAGAAATTATTTCAGTCAATATGTTAACTAGATTTTTACTATCACTGCAAATTATTGAGATTTCTCTGATACGAACTTTTGCTTATCTAAGTGGCAATCCAGATTTGTAAACCAATTGATATCCGTCATAACAAAATTTACAAATCTTACCTCAAACATCCATGATTACACAATTTTCGACTGTAGCATGATGAATTCTTCCTAAACAGCAATACGACCAGTTAGCATTGAAATAAATTTAGTAGTGCGTAGTATATACAAATATATAGTATATAGTGCGTAGTATATACAAATTATATAGTATTTGTAAAGCCTCAGAAAATTCGTACAGACTATAAAACAATCTAAAGCAACCTGGGATCTGTAACATCTGTATTTGCGTTTAACATCTGTTGCTTTCACTGCTTACGGTCCCCACAATTTTTCCATCGGTTTTACCATTCTTAGATCCGATTGATGAATGAGCTTTCAACTTGTTACACAAATAATAAGATGAGGCCCAATTAAGAGAATAGGGAGGGTGATCAATCAGTTCAAAGCCACAGTCACGCACACCAGCAATTGAAACTAAAGTGTTGTGTACTGTTGCATTGTCCTGATGAGACAAGACCGTTTCATCAGTTTTTTTACATTTCGCCTTCATAGCCTCTCGTCGCTGCCCCAGCGCGTTGACGTAGTCCTCTCCATTGATGGTGTGGCCAATTTAAAGCTAATTGATAAACAATGCCTTATGTATTAAAAAAATTGACACCGGCATTTTCCCTGCAGGTGAAACGAACCTGGACTTCTTTGAAGTAGGTGAAGAAATGTGTTTCCATTAAATGGATTGTCTCTCTTTGACTCAAAGCAATGAAACCAACACTTATCCTATGTGAGGAAACGTTCAAGGAAACCAGCTGGATTTGTCCCAAACAATGTCAGATTTTCCCATGATGAGATTAGCCAGGTCCACTTTATATTAGGTATCAGAACACGTGGCACTCACTAAGCAGAACCCTTCGTCATACCATGTTCCTTGTGCACCCACTAAGCATTCTCAACTCTCTCACGGAATATGCTTATAGCATTGGATATTTGATTAATAATCATTTGCCTGTCATCAGTTAACTTGTGGTTAATACGATCATTTTTTTTACCCAGTAAAAGGTCGTCTACACCATAGATAAATTCAAACTCTCCATTCCCATCCAAAATTACACTTCCCATTTTCGCACTTTTAATAAAGCTGGAACGTCATCACCCAATGTAACAATCATGTCAGTATAATTTAGTTTAAAATCTCTTTTGAAGATACTTGATAACATCACGATGTCAAATTGCTTTCTTTTTTTAAGAGATTTCATTACTAGTTAGTTTTGAAATTTTCTTCGGACAGTGCGGTTACTAATAAGAATAGTTGAAATTAATGCATGCAAGATTTCAAAGCTGTCATCATTCCTTTATAGTCAGTCTGTTAACTTTTCAGTCCACTCTCGTACGTTTGAGAGAATTAAATGGTATATCACTCTAACGAAGAAATCAGAACGATAAAAAAGACAAAAATCAACATCATTAAAAAGGATTACCGAGTCCCACCACCTGTGACGTTTGCAGCTGTGATGCACCACACTCCTCACACTTCTACTGAACAAAAACTGGTTCATCCATTGCTCACTGTTTAGAAAGTTGTTCTCGACTCTCTTCCTTTTGTCAGACCTCAGTATTAGTGCTTCTGCAATTTTTCTGTGGTGTGCATGGTCGGTGGCAACGTCTCTTCATCGTGAGAGTATCGGGTTAGCAGTTTGCTGATTGCTGCTTGCAGTTAAGAGCACTAACTCTTGCATAGCGTCGAGAACGGGTGCACTAATCAACAGTGCCATATCACGAATGGATAGGTGTCCCTGCAAGCGCTTCAGTTTGGCAACCCCGTGGCCACACTCTGTTGCAGTCTGCGCCAGCTCTCTTCTAGCTCATGTCGCAGTAAATGATCGTCTAACACCTCTAATCAAAGTCTCTCCTTACCAACAAAGAACAACTGCATCTCAGTAAACAAAACTAAACCAGGTAAACTAAAACCACCTAAACCTCTCAACATTTTTTCACGGCCATCCCTGGTACTCGTAGCGTACTTTTGTAGCGAGGAATCTTTCCTCCACGAAAAGTCCCCTGACATCCTATCGCTCTGTGAGACTAATCTTAACCCCTCAATCCTCTTTTCTGACTTCTCGATTCTTGGCTATCCTCAAAGTTACCATCTCCCAACCACCACAGGCAGTCTCTCCTACCCCACCATCAGCATGAACCAAGCGAGTCTTCTTGAAATCACTGCACCTCCTCGGGCTCACCATCTCTTACGACCTCAGGTGGAACCATTACATAGAATTAATAGCTAAATCCACTGCTAGGGAATTTGGGTCATTATGTCGGGCCAGAAAGTTATTCTCGCCTGAGTCCATCTTGCACATATAAAAATCAATTATCTGCCCGTGCATTTAATATTGTTGTCATGTCCGGTCGGGCGCCCTTGCTGTTCATCTAAGGGTTCTCGACAGGATTCGAAGGAGAATCTGTAACGTGATTGATGCCTTCCTGGCAGCTCGACTCCAGCCCCTTTCCTATCGACGGGACATAAATTCCCTCTGTCTCTTCTACAAATATTTTCATGGCTTCTAGTACGACGAGCTTAGCTCACTGGTGCCTCCCACAAGAATTTAGTTAAGCAATCAGACTGTTAACAAGGTCCCACCATTGTATAGTTAAATCAACCAAATGCAGTAATACTTTTACACCAATAGCTTCTTTTCTCGCACCTCTCACCTGTGGAACTGCCTTTCCGTAGACTTACTTCCTGCGATAATCTACAAGAATTTAAATGCAATGTTAATTGCCATTTCCTTGACCCCAGTTCTTTTCGCGTTCTTACCACATCACCCCAAGCTTGGTTTTTATTCTTTTACATTTTACCCTCGCCACTATCTTCACACCGATATTCCCATCCTTCTCTTGCTCTTTCTCTGACAATCCTGTAACTGGTTGGTTATTCTCTTTGCGCTCCTCCTGCTAAAACCTTCCCTATACTCTTATGTAGCTCTATGCGCACCAGTCAGTGGCAATACTGCCTTTCCTGGCGTGTACGATTAAAAACAATCCTTCGTATTCCAGTAGTAAAAAGTAATTTCTATTCAAATTTCTTCTTCCAAGAACTGCTTCTTTGTACAACAGGCTTCCAGCAAAATGTCTTTCTAATCACTACAATCTTGACTGCTTCAAGTTTAAGGTTAACTATTATCTTTTCTGCATAGCCGCATGAACTTCCCTGATCCACTTTCCTGACGTTCATACAGCACCACGCAGTAACTCTCTTCCTTAAGTGTCTTTTTGGCCTTGCATTGGGTAAACATTAGTATAAAAACATCATTTTCCTTCTTAAACATTAATGTGAACTTATACTAAATGTAAGTCATAATATTCTTAATTCTTTAATCTCAGAAGATCAGTCGGTAAGATTAGCTGAACAGCGAAAAGAACTCTACATATAATAGCACTTTTAGAAATGTTCGATTTTTAAAAACTTTTTCAAAGTATAATATGCAGTTTTTTTAAAACCTGCTAAACATTTTATGTAAAAATATACAAAGTTTACTTTCCAATCTTTTTTTCTTCTTGCCATCAGAAATATTTACATTTAAATTGCAGAGAATAACAGTAAGTGGTAACAAAATACACGAAACATATGCCACAAATATATGCCTAAAATTCAAATTCCTGTGCCATTAAATTCCATTTTTGTTATTCACGCCTGAATTTACGTTAATTACGTGTGAATAGTTTTCAACTAAATAATTATTTGATTTATCAACAATTATATTAGCATAAAAAAATATATATATATCATTGAAATCTGCTTCTCTTTAAATGAAACTTTGTTATTTCGTATTGTGCCTTTTTTTACTTTTTCTTTTTTTGACATCACTTTTCAAAACTTTTAAAATTATTTCTCTCTACATCATTTATATTTTTGATGGTCCCAGTAACTTTTGTTCTTCTATTGCCCGACTTTGATCCTGTTTTCCTTGTTCTGCTAATTAAGAAGATTTCCCTTGATACGTTTACCTTTATTGTGTTCTGGTTCCTTTCTTCATTAAGTGTTGCAAAATTTTAACGGTCATTTTTATTTATGTTTGTGGCAATTTATTTCTGTTATGTCGTGAGTAAGAATAAATAACTCAACAACAGGAATAGGTTAATTGTTGTATTCCGTGAAAAAAGTATCTAAAAAGGTTATTAGTATACAATACAAGAATAGAGGTTAATTGTCTTAACCGTCGTAAGACGTAGTATGAGCAATGAATACTTCCGGGTCGTCACCGGAAGTCTACGACTGACTTATCGATCGGCTGCTCAGCACACTCTATATTTAGTTGTCCCTCTCAGTAAGGGCAACATGTGACACATGGCCAGTTATAACTGGGATTTCCAGGCCATATGGCCCGGCCAAAAAATGTCTGTTTACCTTTGCGCAGTCGTGCCTCTACCCTTCGGCCGAACCACGACTGGGCTATAGCTCTCTGCTCGGAAGCAGAGAGCGCCCTCCACCCGAAGGCAGAGTGCCGACAGCGTCGTAGAGAGCACGGCTGCTCGGCACACTCTCCTCACGTAGTTACCATCATTACGTTACATAGTAATGGAATAGTCCATTATAGCCGAATAGGTGCGGGCGTCCCAACACCCCCCTCCTAAAACTTTTGCTGTCAGTCATACTTTTTCCTTTTCGTATCCACTGTTAACTGGTGCGCCGCTTTCCTTTTTCTGGTGGATTTTCTACTATTTACTTCTTGCCCCTGAGGCATCTGTAGCTGAAATGTGTCATACAGATCTTCCACATTTTCGTCCCACCTTTGGGACGCGACAGTTGTTTCCTCCGAAAGTCTTTTCTTTATTTGATTTACATGCCTTTTGTGTACAAATTTTGGCCCTTGAACCATATAAAGCATGTTTCCTACGCGTTCTTTTATTTTCCCTGGCATCCAGGAAGCAGTATTATTTTTGTAATTCCTGAAATAAACTTTTTCAATTTGTAGTCTCAATGCATATTAAATTATATATATATATATATTATTGTATTGTAGCGGCATTCACCCAGGACGGGTTGAGCCGGCATCCCCAAGAACATTTGAAGCGTCTCTCCCAGCGGCGGCCCACGATCGGCGATCTTGAGCCAGCTCCACTCCGATCTCTGCCCAGTCCCGGTTCCACCTCCGAAATCCCACGACATTTGGGCCCGAGATCGGCTCCATGTCCCCCTTCAGCGTGGCTGCCCACGTCCTCAGCTGACCCCCCGCACGCTTGCGCCAGCCCGGTAGGGGCCTCGGGAAGAGGCAGTCGCGAATCAGCTCACCCGGAGGACAGCGCGCAGCATGGCCGAACCAACGCAGTCGACGGAGTCGGAGAGCAGCCGGTATCGGTTGAAGACGGCATGTTTGACGAAGGGTCGATGTCCGCACCCGATCAATCCGCCGGAAACGCAGGATGCGCCGGAGACAGTCATTGTCGAAGACCTCCACCCTCTTGAGGTCCGCTACGCGCACCGCCCACGTCTCGCAGCCATACAGCAAGAAATGCATATTAAAACTTCTTGATTACTCACTTTAGCGTTTTATACAATTACGAAAGCAGAGATGCAATCACCTGGAAATGTATTGTTATACAGTGAAACATTGTACAAGTAAATAAAAGAAATGGTGAAATGTAAGTTCTGAGGGTGACAACTAATGAGTGGAATAACAAGTGTAGAGGTCAGCGCTTAAATAATAGCACGACGTGAGATGAAACTGAATCAAGAGCCAGGTGAAAAGCCCAAACATCAGTCTCTATATCAAACTTGAAGTACCGCCGAAGAGAAAACAGAGAAAGAAAAAAGAGAGAAAGAGAAAGATATATATATATATATATATATATATATATATATATATATAGAGAGAGAGAGAGAGAGAGAGATGGGTTGGGGGCAAAAAGCCAATAATTATAGAGAGCCATAATATCACAAGAAATGCCAGACGGACATGAAAAGAAAGCTATTAAGACGAATTGGACGATTTTCAACGAGGTCTTGAAAATACGAGAGCTCGGTCTCCTTTGAGATTAAGCCTGTATACAGAAACAGGACACAGTAATATATGCCTACAAATGTTTCACAGCCAGGATCATAAGCTAAACACTTTCTCCGCAAAATTCAAAGAAGGATCTACAACGTAATCGATCCTGACCTGGTAGCCCGATTAACACAGTCACTTTCACAGACGTGATGTGGATTCCCTATGTGTTTTCTAGAAATATTTTCATAATAACTGCTATGAAACGCTGTTTTTCTTAGTGAATGTATTTACATGTGATTCTATATTGGTATAAAGGTCTCAGAATTTACAGCTAAACTAGTTCAATTTAATCGCCTTTTCTAGTTTTTTTCTTTTTCGCAATCCATATCTGTGGTACTTCGTTTACTTGCTTCCCGAATAGCTGCAATCACCAAAAGTTTAAATGCAACGTCAGCTGTTATTTTTCTTCTTGAATCTTATCTATCTTTTATCCTTCCTTCGACAATTCCTCTACCTTCTTTTATCTCACATTCTAACTTCATGCGCATCAATGATGGTTGTGCCTTGTTTGGGGTGAAATGGTTAAAAAAAACACAAACACAAAAAAAAATCGATTTCGATTCCAGCTGTACGTAAAGGTTAACATTATACGACCTATAAAAGCGCAACGGCTCAACGTGAGTCATCAGCTATTCAATCAAGAAAGTTTTCTTTGTATACGTATTTCGACTTTATTAAGACGATCGTAACAACAGAGACACAAACATCCACCCACGCACGCACCCACGTACAATCCGGTGAGAACAGGACAAGTGCATATCTCCAACATTGGAAATTGTCTTTGATGTCATATGCTGATTGATTAAAGAGAGAAATTTCGACAGATATGGTATTCCTGGAAAATTAAAAATAGTTTTCGAAATGTGTGGACATCTAACCAACGGACACTTAATCAACAGTTTCTCCATCTATATTGTGCTTTGACGATTTCCGTCTTTTATCACCTATCCAACTGACAACCGGACATTAGTTTTTCAACATAAATAATATTTTTATCGAAAGAGATGATAAAGTAGACTGCATTATATGTACATACTATATCCTTCACCTTGTCTTGAAATATATATATATATATATATATATATATATATATATATATATATTTAGTATATCGAGGCAGCAAGTAATTTTCTAGACATATGCTATTAAATATAAGAGACAATGAATGTCTATTATGTTTAATCATGAGCCGTTCTAAACGTCGTATCTTTGCTTTAATTTCAGTTGAAAATAAAGACAAAAATTCTCCAACATTTGGATAATTATTTATTGGTTTTCTTCTAAGCTTTCGGCTCACATGAGCCATCTTCAGAGAGGCAGTTTATTTTGTGTTGACATAAAACTCCGCTTGGCAACGGCAATAGTTACCGTAAATACGACGTTTAGAATGGCTCATGATTAAACATAATAGACATTCATTGTCTCTTATATATAATAGCATATGTCTAGAAAAAAAAAATATATATATATATTCCGCGGTTACTGACATAGGAAAATGTAGACTGTGTTTAAATTCTGGTCACTGACTTAACACTCTTCTACAGTTTGCGTTGGTTAAATTGTCGCCATTTTATATCTCTTTGGCTAAATTGTCGCCATTTTATATCTGGAAACCTTTTTATTTTGTTGACTGCGTATGGTCATCTGGAGAGCGTCTGTAAGAAAAAGGATTACAATGAAGCAGTACACCTTGTCAGCAATTTAGAAACAGAATGCATTACTGATTGGCATTCACGCCGGAAACTCTAATACAAACATTCCAGAGTGTTTGGACGTGAATCTGCTGACTGCAGAGATTTTGAAAACCATTAGATGATATATCCAGTCAACATCATGATGTTTGGTGTGATCACTAGTGATTGCGACGTTATGCCCCTATTCATCTTCCCACGGGCTCTCAGATTTAAGATGCAGACTTATATCAAGTGCCTTCAGGGCGTATTGGTGCCCTGGATAAAAGGAAGTTCTGCTCGAAGATCTAGCAACAAAAAAACTACATTATGCCACAAAAACGGGAGAACCACGTTATGGCCGTCAAACAATTTCATCTCTTACATCTGTTCACCAAACTCTTCAGACTAAAACTCCTTGATTATTATGTGTTGGACGCAGTTGAGCAACAAAACTTCTTGTAACACCAAGGATAAACTGAAGACAAAGATTATGGACGCATTTTCCAGCATAAACAAGGAGACCGTCCAGGAGAGTTGCAGGAGATCCCAATGTCGTATAGAGACTGGGGTTAAATCCAGTGATGACTTAATTGAATAAATTTACTCTTTAGTATTTCCAAATATATTTGTGTAAGTTTACTAAATATATCTGTTAAATTGAGATGTCTGTAATATTTTCATTTTTGCTTAAAATGAAAAAAAAGAATAAAGTAACTTGTGCATTCTCCTATCAACGTTCGTTTCTGAAAGATTAATTTCTACAATCGGTGTCCTTACACATATTGTCTTTACAATAATCCTGTAACTTAGCATGATCATGATTCTGAGTGTTTTCTCAGTCTTCCTAGTTCCGATTAAATCAGGTGACCGATATATTTAGGTAGCAAGACTTTATCCAAACAAATTTCCTTTTTGTAATTCAACCAAGAAAGACTTTTATATAACCTTTTATATTATTTTTCCAATTTCTAAGCAATATGTTTAATATCGGATCAAAATTATGGATTATGGATAAATTGTCCTAAATACATATTTTCTTAGTTTTCTTTAACAATTTAAACCGTCTTCGTGATTATCAACATTGGTGTCCTGCCACATCAGCTTAAAACACAAGTTCCCGTATGATTAAGCAAAATCGAGCCTGATAAATTCCTATATGTGCGACCACTTGGAAATACCAGGCGCTGTTAGCTTGGATGTGCGGATTAGATTAGAGCCAATTTCCAATTATCGTTAGGTTCGGTATATTCGCTCACATACTAATACCCTTGGGAAAGATATGAATTCACATCCTCTCCTCCAGGCTAATTAATGACACTATGTCATTAAATCATAGTTATGACACAACATTCTTAAACTTTTAAAGTTTAATATTTCTGGCTTAAAGTAACCTGCAAAGTGTTAAAAAGACTTAGAAAATGAATGAATCAATTTTCAAGCATAGGATTTTGTTAGTGTGATAGACAAAATGTTGTTGTCTATGTCATGTCATTTACGGAATGTTGAAGAGTTCATTCACAATTTCAAACCGGTATTATTCATAAAAATTGTACAAATATTAAAGTATTAAACAAGCAGAAGTTCGTTTGAAATTCGTTTATGTAGAATTTAAATAGACAACACACCACTACATTTTCTGACACAACCCACAGCAATTTTGCAATTCATATTAATAATCTCAGAGATGTTACATTCATACAAACATATAAGATTTTCAATTAAAAGCTAAAATTCCACTGTCAAAAAGTTGAGTTGCATGTGAGGACATCAGACGACTACATCTCACATTATCTAACCTGAAGCCACTTTTGAACTCAAATTTTTGTTAAAACTGCGATTTATTGTATTAAATGAATACATCCTGTAATGCTTATGCTGTGGAATTAGTTAGTAACATGAATTTTATATTTATGATATCGTCAATACAATCCACCGTATGTTGGTTCAATGTTATCTTTTTGAACTTTTGTTGTTCTTCTGACACCGAAATATATCATTTAAAAATATTATGATAAGTATTGTGACGTGCTACAGTGCATTTATGATACATATTGATATTAGGATTACGAATCCCTCTCGGCAAAGTTCAGCATACGTATCCGCAGAAACATGCCAGAAGGATGTTTGTTTTTTCGGATACTTCCTCTGAAATTTTTATTTACTTTTAAAAAGCTATTTTTAGAATTTTAAAAAAAAAACGAAATATATGATTTTGAATTAACACCTTTTTTCAAGAATTAACCATGAAAGAACTGAACACTATTTCATCAGATTATTAGATTGTCTATTTCTTCTTCTTCTTCTTCTTCTTCTTCTTCTTCTTCTTCTTCTTCTTCTACCTACCATGTGTTTCAGGACGTAGGTGATCATGGACTTTCACGTCTCCCTATCACAGGTGGCTATTTGCACTCTTTTTCTTGTTACCCCACCAAAACCCCGGTCTGCCATCCACCTGCTCATGTTTTTTCTTCATCTTTGATGATATTGTCCAGCATTCACTGTCATATTCAAGAACTGACATCATATAGCAATCCAGTACTCTCTTCCTGTCTCTCAATACTCTACTCAGCTTCTAGAATGCGTCCTTCGCAATTTCAAATTCGTCTTTAGATCTCAGTGTCGCACTTACCATCTTCTGTTGGAACACTTCCCAGGTATTTAAATTTATGTACATGATTGATTTTAATGTCCCTCACATGTAATTGACATTTGGGTCTCCTCTTTTTACTAATGACTAATCATTACATTTTATTGTAGTTTATTTGTAATCTGTTCTTTCCACATTCTTCAGCTACCTTCAGTAGGTCATATAGCTTCCTTTCTGTGTCTGCTATCAGCACTCTATCATCTGCGTATCTTATGTTTTTAAGACTGTGGTTGCCGATGATTAATCCTGGCATAACAGCTATGGTCGTCAGAATAGTCTCGCTGTATAAGTTGAATAAATCCGGTGAAAAGACACATCCTCGTCTTATTTTTCTTTCTATTTTTGTATATCTGCTGAATTCGTTTCCTGTCTGTATGCAGGCAGTTTGCTGCCAGTAGAGCTTCTTGATTACTTCAATGTCTTTCTCAAATATACCGAGGTTGCTGAGCATTTCTATCTATTTGTAGCGTACTTTGTCAAAACTATATGCATAGTCTGTAACACATTTGTATTGCCTTTTCTTATAGCATCCTAAGTATAAATATCGCGTTCCTTCTTGACGAAACTGCACTATTCTTCTCCTATCTCTGACTTAATTCTTCTTTGCTCTCTATTCATCAGGATTTGGAATCTTTGTGTGGCTCATTAAACTGATTGTTTGGTAAAGTTCCCATTCGTTTGCACCTGTCTTAGACAATGCTATGAAAACTGTTCTGCTATTTACAAGATTTTTTTTAGTATCAATCAGTTTCGTGCCATATACGCTTGAGGTGACTAACTAAGCAGAATAATTTTTTGAAGGTTATGGCTTTTACTATCAGCGGTAGACTAGTTTCAAACCAAAGCTATAGAAACCAATCTTTCCTGATATTTAACATAAAGCTGGGGAAGAAGCGACGGATCAATACCTTTCCCAAGGATAACTGCGTGTAAGTGAATGCATCGAATTAAACCGGAATTCGAAGTCGACTGTCCGATTTCTTGGACCGAGCGGATATCCGTTATAACACAACGCCCATATTTCAAGTATATGTAGATAATTTCTACAAGAATTTATCATGTTTCAGAAAACCTTCGAATTTCACAAGCCACTTTTTAAAAGTTCTCATATGTTTTAAAACAGACACACTGTTGAAATATTGTTTCACTTTTTCTGGTTTTTACTATTCTTTGAGTGATGTCAATCATTTTGTTTATTATTAATATTATTATTATTTATTCTGTTATTATTAGTTGTTTTAATTGCAATAGTAAGAATAACAAATAAAAGGCGAAAACTGGACACAACTAAATGAAAGCAAAATTTACGATTCTAATTTAAATTTAATGGCGAATACAAATGAAAAATTTTAAGGTAGATATAGGTATGTATATATATATATATATATATATATATATATATATATATATATATGTGTGTGTGTGTGTGTGTGTGTGTGTGTGTGTGTGTGTGTGTGTGTGTGTTTACATATACTAATATATAAAATTAAAAGTAAGCTTTAAACAAATAAATTAAAATTATTTGTTTGTATATATATTTTATACGATTTTTAACTTGTAAGATACCCAGAAATCGAGAGCAAAAAGAAAATTAAACGTAAAAGCATCTCTAGAAATGTTCGATAAATTTCATTTCGTTTTTGCAATTCGATCCGAAGCAAACTGACAATTCCTCCGAGGATTATCCAAATTAAAGAATACTTATGGCGGCAGTTTCTTCCAAATCCAGCTATTTTCGTGTAGAGACGGACTTGTTTTAGAAGCAAGTATCAAATAAACTTTCTTCAGTTTTGGTTTTCTTTCAACTTATTTATCCGTCAATCAAATGCCTTTTATGTAGGCGCATGGTATCTTGGTCTGGTCGTTAGCAACTTCACCACGAGATTCCTTTTTAAAATCCCACCCTTCTTGATTTTTCAAGGTAATATCCACCTGGGAATATAATGGTTACTGTTTAACCACAACCTTGTGAATAAAATTGCGTAAAAGAAATTGTTTAAAATCTCTCGGTGATTGTGCTAACACAGTCACAAAAATCGTTTGAGCTTTCTTACCTTCTTGAAACTGTGGCGTACACCAGATTAAACAGTATGCCCAGAAACTATAATTAATGTTCGGTCGGCATAGTTGCAGTATGAAGCGCATCTTAGCCCGGGGTATTCATCCAACATAAAACTATCTAAACATGTCTGCAGTAGAGGCAAATTAGGCAACCTAGTAAACAGGAACATTTGGATATAAGCAGACACCCATAGAATATGACATTTTGAAGATATCAATAGCAAATTGTCAATAAATTCCAGATAGTTTCTTTGACAAACCTTTTTCCACGGTGTCTGACCTCATGAATTTAAGCTTACTACTAGATTGGCATTCAGGTCCCACCTTTTTTACCGCTGAAATAATTAAAAGTAACCGGCACTTCTACTCTAACAATTTCTTTTCTTGCAATTAACACTTGTAAATCTCTTTTCCGTTCACTTGCTTCTCTGAAAGCAAGAATTTGCTGAAATTTAAATGAAACATTAGTTGTCATCTATCTACGTGAATCTCGTTCATCTTCTATTTCTTTCTTCAATACCCTCTGTACAGTGTCTTTCCTCCCACTCTAACTCTCTACGCGCTAGTTGTTGTATAACCTGAAAACCAAGGATGGCGATCAAAGACGGACATGACCAACGTGTTTATGAAAATATTAACTTATATTTTTATCTCTTTGGTTGTCAGAGGGAATCACACACATACGCACATAGGAGGGAGTCGACTGGCTGGACTTTTCTTCCTTTGCGTTCTCTCCTCTGGTTGTTCTGAACTTAACCTAGAAAATTTGACCTGGAGGAATCCGATCTTATATAAGTTGAGATTTAATTGCGTCATCTTTTGTCTAGGCATATTTATTATCATTTTCGTATTATTATTGTCTTTGGACCAGCTGCTTTGGAAGTCATCACATTCCTATCTTTCCATGGTTTATATTTTCCGACATGAAACACGGCTCACAAAAATACAGTTACATTTCTTTAATATAAACACACTTTTGTTTGCCAATGGCTGCATCTCTCTTCCTTTATTTTATATTTTCTGATATTGAAACTGCTGCTTTTGATGCAAACTCACTTTTTTTTTATTTGTCTTTAGGTTCTGAATTCCTCTTTTTTATGTCAACACACTTTTGTTTGTCAGCCTGCATTCCTCATTTTAACCAAAATTAGATCATAGAATTTGGTAAACTACTGACGGTCTCGAATTTCTTGGGGTAAAATGATTGACAAAAATAAAAAGACATGTAATAAAAAATAAAGTCTTTTTCAGAAGATTCATCAGTATATAAAAATGTATCTGTGAATTTTGTTCTAAATTTCTGTTCTGTAGTTTGAGTTATTTTTCATGATACTTATTAAGCTTAGCATAATACAGAATAAAGTAAAATATCATGAAGTAATGGCAGAAAGATTGTATTGTGCTAATCTTTCAAATGCTTTGAAAATCAGTTTATTAAATTCTGGATTTACTTAGCATATAATAATGATCCCTGAATGCATGTTTCTTGAATACATTTTCATTGTTGCTTCCCTGAACATTTCAATCTTGGAATATATTGAAATCAAGTGTCAAATATTTCTACACTTTATCCTCCTACTCTTTCATTTATATCACACATCTCATTTAGTATTGGTATTTCGATTATAGTTATCTACCTTGTTTGTCTCCTGACCTTATTAGGGAAAATTTATTATACTCGCATTGTTTTGCCACACGCGAACGCGTTTAGAAATATTCACAGTATTTAGTATTGTTGAAATTATTGCTAACTTTGTTGTCGAGATTTAAACACTCTCCGTTTCGTTAATTTTAGCAAACTAATCGATACAATTTTATTAGTTGATTTATTTAGAAAATTACTTTGACAAACTCTTACTTCACATCTAAATAATTTCTTAAATTTGATTTAATTTTATAAGACTTCATAGTAAACAATATGTTTTAAGAAAATTTCTTATTTTTCCTTTTTAACATCGAAGAATAAATTCTTAAGATTTCTTACTCTTGAGCATGCAAAATACCGTGTGAGTAAATATTTATTTGTGGAACCAAATTCCAACTTTTTGAACCGTTTGGCGTTGTGATTTGTGTATAATTTGTGGATTAAATGTAACAGAATTCTCTTCAATTTTTCCAAATTTCACAATCCTGTGTGAAATTTTAATTTTGACCAATAAGAAAAAAAGATTAAATTACCGCGTAATGAAAGAAAATGGCGCCGTACTGAGAAAAAAAAAGAGGAATACAAGTTTAGTGATCCGATGTTACATTGATTTTCTAATCAATGAAAGGGAGCGATTTGCAAAACTAAGAGAGAAGTTTATAAGCCGTTGTGAAAAGACTTTTGCTATAAAAAAAGAGAAAGGAATCAGTCAGGGATGATAGCGAGACCAGACACCGCCACAATGTGACAAAAGATACTTCAAGCTATTTACCCGAATATAACGTATAAACACATATGTGTTCTCTTTTTCCTTTTCGAGGGCTATTTCTCTTTGCCTCTTTTTTTTCGTCCTCATCATTTTCACCGTCAACAAAGATGAAGAATATGACAACAACAACAACAATTTGACATTTTAACTGACTCCTAAAAATTTACGTTGATATTACCATTTTCCTTTATTTTTTTATCTTCCTTTTCACTTTCACGCCGGCCATAAACAAGAAAGGAACACAGACTTCATTAGAACCCTGTTAATTAGGCATGAACACATTCTGCTACTTACAACTAGAACTCTGGATTCACTTAACTCCACACTACTATTTCTCATGGAACACTTAACTCGTACAAATTGATGTCATTCTGTTCTGTTAATAAAACACGACTTTAACATACAAATGAAAATACTTTAATTTTTCTAACCTTCAACCTTCTGATGATTTTGATAACACTAAGTTGTAGAGAGTTTTTGTTACGCTTTGCTTAAGGCTAATCTGATAAACATGATAGATCTCTCTATAAATCCTCACAAACGCATGTCGAACTGGAAATTGATTTCTTGTATATCAAATCAGAAAGAAAAGATATAAAAAATATTGCATTTTTATTAAATATGTATTCGATATTCTAATCATTAAATTGTTTTAAAATAGTGGGGATATTTTGAATGCCAAATAATAAATCTCTAATGTTTCTAGGAAAATTAACAAACATTTATTTTACTAAGATTCGCTCTCAAGTAAAATTAATTGTAATTTGTATGTCATTACCTGTTCGCAATTCTCAGCAAAATTTATTTTTGATCGGTCAATATGTTTTAGAGGTTGAGACCGACGGAGGTCACATAATTTTACATATAAATTGATAGATGAATAAATAGATAGATAAATCACTCAGTTTATACCATAGGTAATACACAGTTGTGTGATCATGATTGACTGGGCTAAGACTTTCATGCGGTGGGTTGTAATGACATTTTGCGGTACACTATTTGCTAGCCAAGTCTATAGAACCCAATCTATCGTTTTATTTAACCCATAGGTAAAGGGGAGAGACAGAATAATACTTTATCTAAGAGTATATGTGCTTAAGCGAATCAACCAAATTCAACAGGAATTCAAACTCCGGTTTCTCGTTTCGACCGGATATCAGTTGCACCACAACGCACACCAAGAAAGATAATAAAAAGATAGAGAGATTGATAAAAAAGAAAATCACTCTTAGTTGTCAGAAAATAGAGTGATTTACGTGGCATAAACTGATCCCTATCGATCATCTCTGATAATTTAACATACCAACATACGATAGACTATTCCTAATTTCTTTGTATTAAATTATTGCATTAAAATGAGCAAATATGTGTCTATTTTAAAAGTAATCAGTAGCTGAGAGGAGAAATATATTTTTAATATTATCAGTAAATTTTTAGCGTAATTTGGCAATTATATAGCATGAATTAGAAACGTGAAACGTATTATTTCACCAAGAAATATGGTTTGTAGTAAATATAATTAAAACGTTGAAAATACATAACGTTTTGAAAATAGAGAAGAAAGAGTTTGTTATAGCAAATATTCGATTAATTTGTATGTTACAACAAATATAACAATAACTGGGGGTTTGTTAATGTTAAAATGTAACACCGCAAGCAATTATAAAGTCAGATTATCTGATCCACATAGATAGCCGATTACTGCAGCCTTGAGCTACCTTAAGATATTGTTAGGGAATATCAATTAATCTTAATGTACTAAACGTGAATATTGATTAATCTTAATATATTTATTAGGTATCTATTATATATATATATATATATATATATATATATATAAAATTATTTATAAATGGAACTTTGTCTGTGTGTGCATGTCTGTGTGAACCGATTTCCTTGAAGATTTACACAGTTGTACTATAAGCGATAAATATCGAAAATCGATAACCGAAAAAATCGGGTTATAGAAGGAGTGGTCCGATTTTAATCAAATTTGAGACACTCATAAACAAAGACATAAGAAACGATATTTAGAAGTTTCAAGTTTGCAGTTCTTACAATAGTGCAGAAAATCGATAATATATATATATATATATATATATATATATATATATGCACAAACCGCTTTTAAGCAGAGCTTTATTTTTCTGTGAAAATAGAGAGTGAAAATACTGTTGCTTTTATTTTTATTTATTTTTTATGTTAATTTTACTCAAATTTCCAGAGTAATTGTAAGTGTATGAGAAATCCTTTTTTCCCCCCCTTCTTCCTCTGTCCTGTCTTTGATTGTTTTTTATTATTCTTTTAATTTTTTCTTACTTTTTGAACGTTATGCTCCATTTGGACTTTAACTAAGTTAAGACTTAGTTAACTAGCCACCCCTAATTTTTTTTTATATATAATTGGAGCAGATAGACCAAACTATCGCCCGGTTCACACTCCTTCCCGTCTACTGAACAGGAGTAGAAGCTCGCCCCTTGTTCCCTGTTTAAGATGTGGTCCCCGGCTTTCTCTTCTCTCACTTCTGTCCTTAGTATTGGTGTTTCCGTGATTTTCTTGCAATCTGTCTGGTTGGTGGCAACGGCTCATCATTGTGAGGGTACCGGGTTGGTAGTTTCCTGGTTGCTGCTTCCGACTGGAGCCCTAACTCTTGCGTAGCGTCAAGAGCGGCTGCTCTGATCAACAGTTGTATAATATCGGGGTTCTTGTAGTGCCATGTCGCGCATGGATAGGTGTCTCTGCAAGCGCTTTCGGTGGGCAACCTTGAGGCCACACATTGTAACAGCCCTAGCCAGTTTCCCTTCCATCACAGATCGTGGATAATGACCGTCTGTATCCTCTACTCTAGGTCCCTCTCTATAAACAAAAACATATGACAAACAAAAGCAGAAACAACCCTAAACCAGCTAAAATCAAACCACCTAAACCCCTTAACCTTTCCTTCACTAATATCCGGGGCATTCGTACTAACATTCCTCGCGTAGAAGCTTTCCTACATGAAAAGTCTCCGGACATCCTAGCGCTTTGCGAAACTAACCTCAACTCTTCTATTCCCTCCTCTGACCTCTCCATCCCTGGCTATCTCCCCCTCTTAAGGAAGGATTCCACTGTCCACATGCATGGACTGGGGATCTACGTCAGCGAATACCTCCCCATAGCTAGGGTGACTTCACTTGAAGCTGCTGCCCATCAATATGTATGTCTCCGTCTGTCTCTCCTCAGTTCGGTTAGTTACCTATTCTTTCTGTACTGTTCTCCCTCCTCTCCTGACTGCTCCCTTCTAGATAGCATTGCTGACAACATTGATAAGGCTATTTCCTACCACCCATTCGCTCACATATTTGTATTCGGAGATCTCAACACCCATCACTCTGAGTGGCATAAAGACTCTGTTACTGCGGGCGTCCACTCCATGAACTTCGTTATTTCTCAATCCCTTACGCAAGTGGTGGACTTCCCCACTCGCTTCCCAAGTACTCCCTCCGGACACTCCTCACTACCAGATATATATTTTACCTCTGCCCCTGATGCCTGTCATGTCTCGCAGCTTTGCCTGCTCGGCAACTCCGACCATGCTGTTGTCTCTCTCACTATTTCTTTCCCCTCTCACGATACTCAGGAGCCTCCTACCTATAGGACCTCCTACCACTACCAAAAAGCTGACTGGGATGCATTTCACGATTTCCTCTGCGACGTCCCTTGGGGAAAAGTGTTCGATCTCCCAGTTGATGACTGTGCCTCTGAGGTCTCGTCATGGGTGAAAGCTGGCATTGATGCCTTCCTACCCACCAGGAAGTATGCCTAAAACCTCATTCCTCTCCGTGGTTCTCTCCTTCCTGTTCCGCCGCCGTTGCCCTCAGGAACCATTACTTCCGACTATTCAGGAGTCAGTCATCTGATCACAATAGGCGCTTATTCACGTCTGCTCGCAATAAGTGCAAGAAAATCCTGAATGACGCCAAACGGTTGTTCACTGAGAGAATGCGACAGTGCATAGCTGACGGCAAGTTCGGCTCCAAGGACAACTGGCAGATATGTAAACGGGTGCTTAACAACTGCAAATCCTCTATACCTCCTTTAATCCATGAATTTGAGGTTCTCACATCATCTGCGGACAAACTAAGTGCTTTGCCCGCAGATTCTCATCCAACTACACGTTTGACTCATCTGGAGTATGCTCAACCAACTACCCCGTTAGAACTGAGGCCAAACTGCACGACGTACATATTACCCAGAAGGTAGTATCACGAGTAATTTCAAAACTTGACCCCCATAAGGCGAGCAGTGACGACGGAATCCCGGTGATAGTCCTTAAGAGGTGTGCCCCTGAACCCTACCCTGTCCTCTCTAAACTGTTTAACTACTACCTCTCTACTTCCTGTTTTCTTGCATGATTGAAGTTCTCTTCAGTTCTTCCTGTTTTTAATAATTGTGGTGAACCCTCAGACCCATCCAACTATCACCCTATCAGTCTTCTACCGATATTCGGGAAAGTGTTCGAGGCCATAATCAATGCTGAAATAGTTCAACATCTTACTGCCCACAAACTCTGATGAAACGAGATTTTTACTCGCTGAAAATGCACATGAGACGTATGTAATTTTCGGAGTTTTATTGGAATGCATATATATATATATTCATATAGATAGGTGTGAGTTTGTAACCCTTGGTTTCACGCTTTTGCGATCGTCAGACAAAAAACATCACACGTCTCTACCATAGTAAAATTAATAATTAATAAACACTAACAAGCATTACAAATTAGAATTTCCATCATGTAAATATACGCAACCACAAAAAAAAACAAAAAAAACAAGCCAATAACCGACTTTAAACCCAAAAATAACAATACAGCCTTAAATAAATTGATAGCAATTCTTACCTACCATAGTTTCACACAGAACCCATCAAAAGTACATATGTACGTACGAGAAATCGACAACTATTCGCTCGTTGACATCGCTACACACCATTCGAATATGACAACCGTATGAGTGTGTATGTGTGCAACGGCACACATATACCTATATATACCGAACCCCGCACGATTCGCATGTGTATATTTATGCAAGCCTCAGTGACCGAACGCGTGTATATGTGTGTGTGTGTCCTTGCGCGCGTTGATGGGTGTACAAATGTATATATATGTATGTCTGCGTCTGTCGTAACGACAGATTTTTTCCCCACTTCCACAAAAATACACGAATATAACCAATTTAAAAAAAAAATTAATCAGATGGTCTGACGATCGCAAAAGCGTGAAACCCAGGATTACAAACTCACACCTATCTATATGAATATGTCTGCTCTATCACTGATATTGAGCGCTTTTAAATAAGTACCACTCATATATAATGTGTAAACAATATAATATATATAACAAATTGCATATTTTTATATATATATATTGATATTTATAATTATATACATACACTTTTCACACACACACACACACACACACACACACACACACATATATATATATATATGTATAAAGATTATAAAATAATAGTGTTAAGGTATGCTATATTTATGGGTAAAAGTGCCTAACACAAGAAACTATCACGGTTCACTATTGACCACTGTGTAAACTCACACACACACACACACACACACACACACACACACACACACACACACACAGACACTCATATATATATATATAAAACCACGAAGTGGGCTATCGAGGCCACATCCTGTTGCGAGAAGCTTTCTATATATGGTGTAGATTGTACATCACTCTGAATAATACTTAAAGCGAAAGTGTGTGTGTGTGTGTGTGTGTGTGTGTGTGTGTGTGTGTGTGTGTGTGTGTGCAACAATATTTTATTTAAAGATTATAATAAAAACATGGTTTATTGCAACACAAACATTTTTGTATTTCGGTACTATCTTATTAGTACCTCTTCAAACAGTGAAATATTGTTTCTGTTAGGAATCATTATATATATAAGCTTCAAAACAACACTAGTTTTACTATATCCAGACCATTAAGATCCACTCACTTTGTCTGTGGAGTATGCAATATATTATTAGAAGAAAACTGCTTCAAATTTGAAAACACATCTAAATTCCAAATAAAAAAGTCTGAGCTACAACTTTAATTTATGCTCTAAAATGCGATGAATGCTCAAGAATATATGTGGAGCGACACAGGACCTAAATAGAAGAAGTAACATTATACGATCCAATAACAACGTTTCCCAACACTTACACGAATGTAGTGAAAGTAAATTCAGAATAATCCCCATCTAACAAAATGAATGCAGATTATGACACACTCATGATATAGGTAGAAGTTTTATAAAAAGTACAAGATTTCTCTGAAAAAAAAAAACATGAAAAAACAAAGACAAACACACAGACACTAATTTCAAATAAAGAAAAAATCGCGAATAATTGCAAAAAATAGTACTACAAAGACAACAAATAGAACTAAATGTCACGTAGATCTGAATAAATATCACTTAAAACAATTTTAAAGTATAAAGACGAAATCAAAATTCGCAAGTCAGTGTAAAAAATCTTTCTGACTAACATAAGGTGAATGATTTAAAAAACGGAAGACATTTAACGAGCGAGTGTGAAAAAAACCCAACAAACACTTTCTGACCTGCTCACCGAAGACCTATCTATATGTTCACGTTATTTTAGGCCGTCAGAAGGACAAACGGATTTCTGTATGTAAACTCACAAGTTTATTTGCTTTAAGAGAGTCAACTTTGGAATCGAAACACGTGTAATAATAGTACCAATAAACCTATATTTGAAACAAACGGCTTCTCGCACTTTTTTCTAATATTATAAATGTGACAAATTACATCTGCAATTACAGTTTAGAATTCAGAGTTTCATTTTCTAGACTAGATGCCACAGACTTGAGGTTCAAGTGTGCATTGCTATTGAGCCTATTGATGGCGAGAGAAATATCTTCACTCATTTCCCAAAAGTATCCATATACACAATTAGATGACAGTAATCTGCAGCTGAGGTCAAAGTCGTCTGAGCTTGCATATATCCGAGAATTTTTCTTCCAGACAGATACATCTCTAAGACTCCTAAGACACCAACTTATGTATTTCTACACAACAACAACAACAACAACACACGCACACACACACACACACACACACACACACACATATATATATATATATATATATATATATATATATATATATATTAAGTAAAAAGTGAAACCTCAAGTGTTCTTTTATAAAATAGTGTGTTCAATTTTTTTTATTTTCTGTTCTGCCATACGTGGTTCTAGTCTCACGACCGTCTTCAGGCATTATTTGTCAGTCATCGTCTTGTTTGTGTGTAGTATTAGTTTACATCTTATACTTGTGAGGGAATCTCTTTCCGATTTAAGGGATAAATAATGATTTGGGATGGGGTAAATATTAACAAAGGAAGGTTTTTTTTTGTTATTTTTTCGTTTTTTTTAAATTTATATATACATAGGCAACACACGCGCGTGCGCACACACACACACCAAACATATACATTTCCTATATCGTGTGGAATTTCATGTGTGTGTCACTGAGTTAGTTCTTGCGGATTAACAAGTTTGGTCACTAGGAGGCATTTTTTTCTTCAGACTATTATTGTTTTATTGATGAAGTCAGACTTATGCAGCGGAGGGTTTGGGGGAGGAATATAACAAACGCTAGTCACATTTATACATCAAAAACACTAGAGATACAAGAACGCTTACTTTAAATTTAAAAATAAAATTGGCATCTGATTTAGCCAGAAGCATAACCTAGCCAATTTATCTTTCTGTCTTTTTGAATACCCTGCATTGTATCACACAAAAGTTAAGCAACATCAAACCTGGTTGATGGGTGATTACATGGGAATACCAGCTATTGTGAGCTTGGGTGTGCAGGTGGTGTAAAGGATAATGGCTCGGAATTGTTACTCGAAGAACTGACCCTTAGGAAAAATAGGAATCAACATCTCCCCACCATCTATTCATTAATTATTAAGACCTGTATCACTACTATTATCTCCAAAAAAACAAATTCTTACAATCTAAAAAATAGTTTTTGGCTTTAAATAACCTGATAAATAGTTTTGGCTTTAAATAACCTGATAAGTTGATAAGTCATAGAAAACTAATCAATCAATCCATAAATACATTATATCATATTTTACATCCATTTAATACCTTACTTCAGCAAACTTAGATAAATTCTTACAGGGATACCCAAAGTTACCCAGAGAGAAAATTATTTGAAATGAAACAAAACATGAACAATATATCCTTTTAATATATTTCTTACTTTTAAACCAACGTTTTAGAAATTGTTTGTGTTTTAGGAAGGAAACTGAACATACTCATCTGGTTGAAGAGGACATGCTTTCGTTAAAAAGGGAAAATAGAACCTTGTTTGCTGTGATGTTTTTGTGGGTGAGTGGATCAAACGCTCGGTTCATAACCCACCCAAGTCTATTGAACAGGTGAAGAGACTCATCCGTTGTTCACTGTTTAGGATGTGGTTTCCGGTTTTCTCTTTTCTAATCTTCTCACTCTTTTTTTTTTCAATTGGAGTAGGTAGACTAAACTATCGCCTGGTTCACACTCCACCCACGTCTATTGAACAGGTGAAGAGGCTCATCCTTTGTTCCCTGTTTAGGATGTGGTTTCCGGTTTTCTCTTTTCCAATCGTCTCACTCTTATGTAGCGCCCTGCACATCAGTGGCGTTACCCCCTTGCACGGGGTGATATGATTAAAAAAGAAAAAACAAAACAAAACGTTTATAAATTTGTGTGTGTGCGTATATGTGTGAGTTCATACGGTTCGTCGACCAGTCTCTGCGTAAGTTGTGTGTCTGTGTGTGCGTAGGGGTTATGGTCTATTAAGTGCTGATTTAAATTTGTTTATGATTAGAGTCTGTACAATATAATTATATATATATATATATATATATATATCCGAGTGAATAAGGAACGAAGAAAAAACATTTTTACAACGTCCAAAACATTAATTTAAAAGAGTGCTCGATATATAATATATAGAGCTGTGAATATTTATTATAAATTATATTTTAGAACATGTACAAATTCTTTATATATCCACTACAAATCGTACATTTGTTTCGACATTAAAACTACAGTGTCTCATCACGTGGTGTGAACAGGAATGGATAAAATTCTACCTATTACGCACCCATTACCTACTTACCTATTACCTTAAATACTAACATTAAATTTTACCTCTTACATTAAATCTTACTTATTACACACCACAAGCTGTGATCTAGTTTAAAATTTAAAATTTAATAGAAAAAATCAATTTCCTAAATCCAAAATTAAGGCTAAATATACAAAATCAGATTAATTATAAAAACTGTGCTTAAATACAAAAATATTCCATAGTTGTACAAATAAGCGAAGTCCAATCCCATCCATCCCCACCCCTTAACCCTCCATACTCTGCTCCTCTAAGAAATCCAAAGGATAAAGTCTAGTCGCAAGTTCATAAAACTTACATCCTATCTGCTAATGTTAAAACTGTCTACAAAATTCCAAGACACTCATTAATCAACTATATTCACTACCCACATTACTTTCTTTAAAATTCAAACGGACAATTCACAAGACTTATTCCCTTATCACTAACCCCCACCAACATCCCACACACAACTCACCAAATATAATAAAAGAGTCTTTCCATTCCTGTCTACACCACCTGATGAGACATTGTAGTTTCAATGTTGAAACAAATGTACGATTTGTAGTGGATATATATAAAATTTGTACATGTTCTAAAATATAATTTATTTTATATATATATATATATATATATATATATATATATATATATATATATATATAAGAGTGAACATTGACGTCAGCACTCAAGAACGACAGACTTTCATGCGAAGCGCAATCATCAGGCCACATATGTTGAGTTTTTCCTCGGCTATTTATATATACGTGTAGTGGGGCATTGTGGGTAATCCTTCTGACGGTTATTTTGCCTGGAGTGACTTGATTATTTATTTATTTTTTTAGAGTAAATCTATTTGACTTGTTATCTGTTTATTCTTTTGTTTTTCGATGATTAATTTATTTATTTGAATTTTTTATACTTTTTATAAAGCAATAAAATACAATAAATACAATATTTAATAAAATAAAATAAATACAATAAAATGCAATAAATACACATACTCAATTCTATTAATAAATAGATCAAAAACGTAGAAATAAAAGACAACAAACGCCACACCACACCAACAATAAGTGCAGCTACCTGTAAATGGTAGAAAAATAAAAAAACTATCGACACTGCAAAAAACAAAAAAACATATATCCCAATACAAAATGACCAAAACTAAACAAAAAAGTGACCAGCCCAAAACTAAATAACACATATCCTCTAAACCAAATAGCAGCACCCTAAAAACCATAAAAGAATCGAGTAAACCATCCAAAAATGACACACCACTCATATCATTAACAATGATGCCACTACTACTTCATCCAGACAAGATAAATAGGAACCCTGTCCTGAACTAAACCACCTCTTCCAACACCTAACTCTAAGACTTAAATTAGGCCAACAGAATCCAAATAAGCTCCCAACCCCACATTCACCTAAAGAAAGCGTTTTCACCACAAATAAACCGTTCTTTCACCAGATAATTTTCATTCCACATTTTTCACCCGATGAGAAGCAACCAAAAAACAAGTTTAGCTTCGAAACGCGAAAATTTTTGTGTAGTGTTACTATGGATTTATAAACCATTGTCGCAACTATTACAATATAACGCTCTACGTTTGTATCGAGTACTCTTTATAAAAGTAAATGTATGAACAGCAGGTTTAAAAACCTACGAGTTCCAGAACTTTGTTACATATATATATATATATATATATATATATATATATATATATATATATATTCATTCATTCCATTCATTCATATACAACTGAACAGAGTTGTATCAAAAAGTACTCAAGACATATATAATTAAGAGCTTTGAAATATTTTTATTCAGCTAAATTATGAATTAATGAAAGATTGAATATATATATATATATATATATATATATATATTCATTCATTCTCTTCATTCATTCATTTCAGAATTTAACTGAAGGAAAATATTTAAAAGCTCTATATTATATGTGTATTGAGAAATTTTTGTACAACTGTGTTCTGGTCTAATTTTATTTAAACTAATAACTGGCCAATTTATACATATATATATATATATATATATATATATATATATATATATATATATTGTCTTCAGTATAGAAAAAAAGTATTCTCTAATTTATCCTTTTTGACCAAAACGTTTCCTGAGAATAAGGTTGGTACCTTCTTAAAACAAAATGAAACAAATTCGCACAAAAGTAACACATGTATATCCAGTAAACGTAATTGTGAAACCACATTTCAAATAATAAATTATTTTTAAAACAATGAACAAAAGTAATTTTACAATAAAGCAAAGTATATATCTCCTTATTGAGTATGTAAAAATATTTTTCACAGCCTTCCTAATAGAGACGCTTTTGGTATGCATAGAGACGGTCGATGTTACTTTATATAAATTACCTCTAACATTCGCTAGTTTTTGGCTGACCGAATATTTTTCGTAGATTATGACCGGTAGATGAAAATATATAAAGTACTGTTTAATGAATCAATGGAGCGTCTACGCTCCATTTGTATGCGTGTCAGATTATATATATATATATATATCTATATATATATATATATCTATATATATATATATATATATATATATATATTCTAGACATATGCTATTAAATGTAAGAGACAATGAATGTCTATTATGTTTAATCATGAGCCGTTCTAAACGTCGTATTTTTGCTTTAATTTCAGTTGAAAATAAAGACAAAAATTCTCCAACATTTGGATAATTATTTATTGGTTTTCTTCTAAGCTTTCGGCTCACATGAGCCATCTTCAGAGAGGTAGTTTAAACGGAAATATTATAAAATCCACCATCACCGACGATTTTATTTTGTGTTGACATAAAACTCCGCTTGGCAACGGCAATAGTTATCAAATATATATATATATATATATATATATATATATATATATATATATATATATATATATATATTAAAACCTTGAATAAGGTCTCGCTGAGTTTTCATGAAAAGTAATGTTTTATTTTAAAATTACTACGAAACATATCACTGAAAGCATTGTCTATCGCTTGCCTTGGCATTTCCCATCTTTCTGGCAGCATTTGAATTCCACGTCATAAAAGTGACACATTTTTGAGGATAACCACGAGTCCACCCATTTTTAGGCCTCTTCATAATTATGAAAGTGCTGCTCAACCAGGTCTTGTTGCCATCCATCTCATTTTTCCAGTTTTCTAACATGTTTCTTTTTTGCTGGAGATAAGAAATATAAAATGTTCCGTAATTGTTTTTCCAAGGGTTTTCAGTCACCTCTCTGGCCATTTTCAATGATCTAATGTTTCAACTGTTCTTATTTTTTTTCATGTTTTACTGTAACGTAAACTGTATTTTGAGGTGTTTTCTGGCAAAGGAACAATCTTTCAAAGCTCTCGTATGACGCACGTGGCTGGAAATCACGTGAGCATCTTATTTAAAATATTAAGTTTCAGTACTCCATTTTCACTATTAAATTATGTAATGTTGATGGTAGGAAGATAATAGTTTCTTGTCAGAAATCAATTTCCTATACTGGATACACTACTACCTCTTTGGGAGTAAGCCTTACATGCCACTTCTTATGCCAAAAAACATTTATTAACTCATACTTTACAAGCACTATTAAGGAAAATTCTTGTCGAAAATACGACTAGAATACTATTTAAATCACAGTATCAAAGCATTTTGTTGTTAAAGAGGCACGATATATTAAACAATTCTCTCTTGCCATCAACCTTATATTATTGGGAATGGTCACGGAAGTGTAAAGAAAGCGTTAGAGGCATAACTGTTCTTAATCGTGAGGGTTGGACGTCATGTCAAGTCGCTGAGAAAAAAAACTAAAGTCAAGATTCCAGTTCAGGATAGATTACTTTACAGACACTCTTTTCAGAAGCTCTAGACCAAATATAATAGCAAAATTCACTGCACAATATGGTAGATATATAGATGTGCGTGATAAAATATGTCGAGAAAATTGTACTTGGAGTACCACCGTGAAACAACTTTCTTAGCAGTAGACCAGGCAAGTAATACAATATAGTGAAAAATAATTACGAAACCTCTTTATATTCATTATCTGTTAAAATATGTTGAAATACCAACAAAATTAAATAGAAAATATATATAAAATCTACCTTGTAGGTCGTTTTCAACGAAATATATATATATATATATATATATATATATATATATATATATATATATATATATGTATATATGTGTGTGTGTGTGTGTGTGTGTGTGTGATAGATAGATAGATAGATAGATAGATAGATAGATAGATAGATAGATAGATAGATAGATCAAGTAATCAAAAGATTGATTTGCAGACTCCGAAAGATTCGCAAAATTACTTACAGTTGCCAATGCCCATGCATTTCAATCTGCATTCGGTTCGCTCACTTTGTTTATATTCGCACAAATACTGGTAAGTATAGCATCTTAATTTCTATTCATTATTAGTAATAAATATCCACATAGTACACCTATTCTGTTTACTTTGCTGATATTAATTATCTACCCCGTCCATTGAATTGGACACTATTCTATTCATGTTTGCATCTTTCTCATGTTCAGCATCATATGAAAACTGGAATTGAGCAACATACATATCCTTTTTTGCATAAATCAATCTTTTATCTGTGTATAATCATTACAAAAATTATTAATTTTCCGCTTGGTCTGTGTCGATTAGCATTTGGCAAAATCCTGCATAAGATTACAGAAAATATCACAATGAAAGAGAACGGCGAAAATTAAGAATGATAAACAAAAAAATGCATACAAGTTGCCACAGACAGGACGGATTTTATATCATAGAAAGGAAAATGGCATAACAAAATATCAGAGATCGAAAATATATAAAATTGCTATAAAGAAATATGGCGCAGATGTTTTTGAATCACAGATATCACGCTAATTAGCATCTGCGGCTTGAGAGTGAACGTGTTCTGTATTTTGAAATGATAGTGATTAGAAATTGCTACATTTATTCCAGCGAGATCTTACCTGAAAAACGAACGATGACGTTAAAATTTGTCATTAACTAGAGTTCGATGTGGATGTATGTTTTGTGTGAAGCTATCATTAATTTTTCCAAGGTGGGAAGCAAAATTGCGCCTGGAAAGGAAGACATAGCAATTAATGACTGAATATGACTTATAATAGAATCCACGCACGGAGGGAAAATAATTCAAATATTTTAATGAGAGAGACCCTATGCAGTCAAAAAGTTATTATGTGTGATCGAATAATTAAAGAACAAGTAAGAAAAGTGTCCTTAATCTTTAATCTAACATGTTTCACTTTATTAAGCTTCTTTTAAAATAAAGTGAGAGTATTCTGGAATGCTGATTGAGGATTTGTTCCATGGAATATTTTTTAAAAATATTAAGTTTGTGTCTTTTAAACAAATCTCTAAAGAAACTTAATAAAGTAAAGCATTAGATCAAAGACTCTTTTACTACTTTTTCTTTACTTATGTTATCATCTTGTCGGATTTCAATCCATATATTAAAACATTATTTGTATTAGAGATTTTGTAGTGAACAAAACTAGATTTAGATCTAGATTTAAAAATCAAATTCTAAACTCTGACTCATTGATTTTGTTAGAAATTTAAAAAGAATATTCAAAATTATAAAGTTTTCTTCTAGGTACCTCCACTTTTTCACGGGAAAAACAGCATAGTGTAATGCAAAATGCCACAAACTTGACGAAAATAAAGTTTGATAGTCAAAATGTTGATATTATTATTAAGAGGAAAAATCAAATAATATTTTAATCATTTTTTAATTTTTTTTAATCCTTTCTAACACGTTCGAAATTTTGGTTAGAATGCTTGTTTTGTTTACGTCATCGTTTTCTACAAAGTTTAACTTTGATTTTTTTTTGCGCTTTTTTTCTGTTGTAAATACATTAATTTAAAAATTCTTGTACAAATCAAATAATTGTCCGATTTTAATGAAATGTTCAGAACTTATTCACAAATGAATGAAATCATTTGTGAAATGTTTCGTTTTAGAAAATATTTGTAACACATTTTTTTAAAAATGTTTTATCCCCCCCCCCCACTTACTTAATTTCATTAAATTTCGCACAGAACCTTCCCGTTTATGGAATTTGTTTTTTTTGTTTTTTGGGTTTTTTTTTTTTTGTTAAAAGTAGGAGTCATTAGAGATTGCAAATCACCTACTTTTTTTTCAAATTTGTACCATTTAACTGGAAATCTGCTCTGAACTGAAAAATAAAGAATCCAATAAAACTATGACATTACTTAATTAGAAAAGCTTTTAATTGTTTTTGTAAATAAGAAATATTAAGGACATTATTGTCTGAAGAAATAAAGCTTTTTCTGATGAATATTAAATTTTTACATGAATTTTTTCATTCTTTTTTACATTTGAATTATAATAATTTATAATAGTTTAAAATCGTGTAAAATTCTGTATTAGCACGTTTATGGAATGTCATATAGTAATTAATTGGGAACGAAATTTCCGATCCCAAAATTGATTAATAAACGTAGTTACGATATTTTTTTTAAAGTAATTTTTAAGTTATTTTATTTTTACATTATTTTCATGTCTGGTAGACTGAAAGTGCTATTATTACGAAAAGGTTACGTAATTTAAGAGTTTTGTGCCTTCACTTAGATTTATGAAAATTGTCGGTTTTGGGCATGCATACAACATGTCATTACCAAATCAGTCACAAATCCGTCAAACCTTCGATCAGATGAACACGACCAATCGTTAATAATTGGTTGTATATTACTTTTTATGCTATAAGTAAGTAATATTTCTTTTTAAATCAGCTTAATTTAACTTTCAATTTTCTAATTATACTAAAATAAAGTGTCAGAAATCTTTTGAAATATTTTTAAAATCGATAAATTTTTGTTTGTTTACAAATTTCTTACGATTAAGAAAATGGCCGATTTTTAAAAAATTTAACAAATTGAAATTAAATGCGATTTCAAATCTATATAAGTTCAATCTGAAATACACCAGAAATTTTTACTGAATGGAAATAATAAATTTAATCATTAGGTCTTCAATTAAATCTAAAATTAAATCTTCAAGAATGTTTTTAAATTTTAAAAATTTCATTTTAAAATCAAATATCGAAAATTTCAACTGAAAAGTGGAGGTACCTACTTAACACACACGTAAAATGAATCCAAAAACTCGTGAAATTTCACACCTCGATGCGAAATATTTTTTGGCTAATAGAAAACAATGAAACTTCTAAAAACAAAATCCAAATTAATGTTCAATTATCAGAAACAAATTCTTTCACAGACCCTTTTCGCAAGCCGACGCGAAGTTTGTTTGTTCTCCAATGGAAAGGTCAGAATCACATCCGGGAGTGAATTCCCAAATAACTTTTTCAATCCCCACAAACAGTTTAAAGGACGGAGCAAGCTCGACTGCCACCAGACACAAGAATACGAGTGTAATTAACGTCTCTTGACAAAACATCACGCAATCGTTATTATTATTATCTCTATCTTTCTTCCTCAACTCTTTATTCTCAAAATTTACCCGTCTCTTTTTCTTATACTTGATAACCAAACAAAACCCTTTAAGACTGAGCGAATATTTCAATGACATTCCTACCCAATGATAACGCCCATGCATACATGCACACATACTTTATTGCCTACGTACACATTCCTGCAAGGACTGCTATGAACTTTTTAACGTCCTTATATCAACCAAAATACATTATTTTTATTTATAAAAGCCTTAATTGATTTATGTGTATATACATCGTTTAAGTTTCCAATGTCATTTTCTTATTTTATACCTCTCTTATAGTGGGCTATCTAACTAACAAGACCAAAACAAACTAATCTGTTTCAACACGCATACACTTCACTATAACTGGATAACCCACTATAATTTCATTACAGTTAAAATAAGGTTGCTATTGTAATTTGCCACTGAGGATTATGTTTGAATGGATCTAAAAAAAAACTAATTAGTCTAGAAAAAGCTAAAGCTCTTTCCTCGGTGAATGTAATCCTAGTTTCAAGAAACTGATTAGAGTACTAGAAAATATGAGTACAGAATTAATAGAGATAATATGCATGTATTATTCAAGCAAACATATTTGAATGTTTATGTACATATGTTTCTTGACTCATACGCATACACTTCTGTTTTGCAGCTCATCAGTACGGCTAGATAGCCAATTTCTTCAATCCGGGATTAAAACTTAGCCGATTTGACGTCAGTCAGAGATCTTACCCTGAAGCTATCGGCGCACAACAGAGAAAGGCAGATTTTACGGAGTGTTATTAACAGAATGTAAACAACCGCCAATAGTCTAGAGTGTTCAACTCGTAGCCAAAAGAATGTGCGTAAAGCCGTAGGTGGCTACTTTGTATAAAATATATCTTTATATATATATATATATATATAACATTAAGAGTAAAATAAGCAAGACATCTACAAATATCATTCGCCATCAAGTCTAGCCTGTTTTGCCTTTTGCCAACGCTTCTCTTTCTCCCTTCTCTGTTATGGTAGGGGCAGCAATCTAGCAAGATTTCGGCCAAATTCAAATTAAGTCAGACTAAAAAAAGTGTTATTATCCTCATAAATTTCCTGAGAGAAGCAATCGCTTTTCAAACGAACAATTATTATCGGACAACTTGGAGATATGATGTTATTGTTGTGGACGTGAATAGGTCCGGAAGAAAACACAACTCTGGTATTGGTGAAACAAAGAGATATTTACGAAAAACAAGTAAAATCATTACACGTCAGGCTGACTGCCAAGTGGAGACGAACTCAACTACTATGTGAATCGTCAATTGCCGAACGTCCACTTGACACAGTCTTCCGATATTTATAGTCATGAGAAGAGTTTTTTTTTATGGTAAAACGGGTAGGTCCCATAACAGTTATACACGTCACTTTGATAATCCCTCTTTTTAATATTGTTTTAACAAGAACCTGGTCTACGTTTTAAGCAAGTGGATCATCTCCATCTTATCTATAATATTTTGTTTACGTCCATAACTTTAATAACCATACAAATTGTTTTGTTTTTCTGATCTACCTAAATTGATTTGGTGATTATCACCATCAGAAAATAATGGCAACCTTCTTAGGGATACTCTTTTGCCTAGTCAGTCATGTCACTTTGAAGACATGATCGCCCAAGCGTGTATCACGTATGGCACGTAAATGACTGACTATCACGATCACAAATATCTTAATCTAACTAGGGTTGTAAAAGAACCACGTTGAATTCAGCTGCATTAACACTGGTGTTTCTTGATTAAGTTTAACCTATCGGATTCAAACCCTATCCAGGGTAGTTTGAATTCAGGGTAGTTCTTATCCTAGAGTAATCTCCAGGAAAGGCTATGCAATTCATTCTGACTTGCTATTTACCGCTAGATGGAGTGGGAACAGGTGGATGTATATATTTCCTAAGGGTATTAGCATCAATATTAATGTAATGAACACAATTGTATTATAGTCAACCGTAGACGAATTAATCCAACATTTCATATTTCATACTACTTATCAATCTTTTCAAATACCGCTATTGAGGTACTATTTAGCTATAAATTCAGGATAACCACTTACATCGAAAGAAATTCCATTACTCTCCTTACGGTTACAGGTGTCTCAATGACGATTAAGGGTGGTATTCTAGTTACCCGAAAAAGCATGATCATATCACAAAGACTGTGAACTGACGAAACCGTTTGATTTATGCTGACATTGGTTGGATAAAACTTGAGAAACCGAAACGCTTTTTCTTTTATTGCAACATCCAGCACAAAGTCTGCCTTTCCTGAATAAGAAACGACGTGAAAATTTCCTAGGCAAAAAGCAGTTTACTAATCAAATGAAATCTCTCGAATGATTATAAAAGTATACAGGTAAGTGTGAAAACTTCAACACAGAATCTGTCCAGTTGATTATAATCAACTGCTTTTTTTGTGTACAATATATTTGTACAATTTGTGTACAATATATATAATCACTGACATGAATGAACTTAACTCACATCAGTGCTTAGCTATTTAGACTTAATAGCTGGAGTGCCATAATTGGTTTACTTGTGTTATAAACTGGAAAAAACATCGGCAGTAGAAACACCGATGCCTTCTCTCGTGGAATCTCGGTTCATCTCATTGTCATTAATGCCGTACGAGGACAATCACCCGAAATATTTTCCGTAAAATTTTAAATGTAAAGCTCTGTTGAAAGAAGTGTAGATATATCTATATATATATCTAAAATATATATTTAAATATAACAGACAATGAATGTTTATTACGTTTAAATCATGAGCCGTGCTAAACATCGTAATTTGGTTTTAATTTCTGGCGAAAATAAAAACAAATAAAGTCCAACATTTGGATACTTTATTACGCTGGTTCTAAGCTTTCGGCTCACATGGGCCATCTAAAGAGTGGTTGTAGGGACATTAGCCTAAAGACATCCACCATTAAAGATGATATTCTCTTGTGTTGACACAAAATATTATTATACGACGATAAAAATCATCGAATAGCAGACGCAGGTTGTAAATTAGAAATGTGGTTCTATGACGTCACACCACGTGAGAGATCGCAATGTTAACAACATAACCATATGTCTAAATGCAATGTAATATGTTGTGACTCGATTGAAATGTGATTTTATTGAGTGTGGGTTGCTTTGCTTTAATGTAGATTCTTTTTACTGTGTGTATGTGAGTATTATTTTGTTATCGGCTAAAATCTGTCAAATATTACGTATATGGCTAGGTTTTTCCTAGGAAATGTTGTTTAAATTAATCTATGATCAGAAATGTGATAAGTAAGTCTGCTTCAATACACTATATATATATATATATATATATATATATATATATATATATATATATATATATATTTGATAATATTCATGATACAATACAGTTTTATCTATTTCAGGCTTTATATTCTACCAGCGACTTATTTGCTTCCTCCAATATACAAAAGATTAGTATTTTCCGAAAAATATTGACAGGAGTCAAACATATTTGCGCCAATGAATATTATTTCTAGATAGTGGAGATCATCGCTACAGTAACTTAAAAAAGACAACAATGGCCACGTATTGAGTAAAACGTCCTACTTACCATTTCCATAGGTTGTTTCTTTTTCATGTCTTTATTTATAACTAGCACTTTAGCCCAGTTTCACTCCGGTAGTTTAAGAAATAATCTATAAACGTAATTGGCTGTCAACACAGTCCAGGTGGATAATTGATTAAACGCGCAGCTGCAGTTTTGTAAAATCAGTACTTTTGAGAATTGACCGTCATTGCACAAAAATATATGAAATGCAATGAAATAATTTGCGGTCAAATAAGATTTGATTCAGTTCAGTTTGGTACCTTTTTTTCAATCTATCACGCCAACAACAAAAGCAACCCTAAAACTAGTGTTTTTAGTTAGGCCAATGTATTCGTTTTATGACTTCTTTTAATTATAGCAGTATCCTTGAAAAATTAAATTTGGACACTATCGACCGATGTCTTATAGCCAACTTTAGCGCTGGCCAGGTAACTGCTGACTCGCGCGCTAGCGTACTCACCTTTTGCATACACACAAAAATTTTAAATATTTAAAAATTGTGTTATTCTACCCCTAATTTTAGCTTTCTGAAAATTTTCAAGGTGTTGCCAACGTTCTAAAATTTTGATCTACATCTGAGCGCAACTCTCACCGATCTAGTCCGCACAATGTAGACAGTAAGTCGAATCTATCAAACAAATACTTACACAAAGTCTATCCTCGTCACTTTTATAGATATAGATATTTTATGTTTTTTCCAATATTCAATTCTTTGTTTTATCTTTTCCTTAAACCTTCTCAGGTGGTCCTGACCAATATCCACGTCATCGATTTAAAACAAAAAAGTACCCTACGTTTTGACAGAGAAGAATAACTGCTGAGTCATGCTAGTCCTGTTAATGTTTGATTAAAAAAACAGATGAATATGTAGAAATAGATAGCGACCATACAAAATGGCGTCCAATTAAAGTCGGAAAGTTAACTCACACGTGCAAGCTCGTCAGGCAGTTAAGCCAAGAAACGAATTTCATTGTTTGTCTCAAGATTCTCACGTCCACATTTATTTATAAACTCGTGGTTAGATCGACCAAATGAAATTTAGAGTCTACTTCTGATCTTTAATTGAATAAATGACTCTGTACGAGTCACGCAAATATCATTAATTTCTCTTCGAAGCACAGCTTTCTTTTGCCGTGCATGCAAATGCTGTTTCTTCAACAACATGCAATTTGATATTTTTTATTTTAAAAATCTCTTAAATGTTGTAATTAACACCACATCAGGCCTGCTGACTGGTTTTATCGTTGCATGTTTTTGTGGCTTCTGTCTTAAATCGTGAACGATTTGTAACTTCATTACTCTTTTCATCTCTTTCTTTGCTTGTTAAAGCAGAATCTCTAACTTCTTCTCTTAACTATTTTAGAACAAATGAAAATGAATAATTTGATAATTTCAATAAGCCATATTTTTTATTTCCTCATGAATGCAGAACTTCAGATAAGGGCCCTATTTATGAGAAAAAAATGACTTGTACCAAACTTGTTACACACACACACACACACACACACACACATTGGCACCCCTTTTATCACATGACTATCTTTTTAACAAACACCTTAGTAATTTTTATATTTGATAAATATGAAATCACATTTCTTGTTTTTTTTTTGTTTTGTTTTTTTTTTCCAAAAATTAACTGCAGAAACGTTCTTTTGCCACTTAACACTGAATTAAAAAAATAAAATTTTTTTCCAATTTGTATAAAGTGGGGGTAGTGGGCGTCAGTTAAGATTCCCGCCCCGGCTGCTGCCGGACATTTCCATGTTACTGGCTGCAAGAAGTTTGTTGTTGTCTTTCGATTCTTAGCCAGTCAACTCTACTGATTTCGAAATTTCTATATTACTTTAGTACAAATATTCCAAAGTTTTAAGTTAATATGAGGGCCATTGATAGCTAAGAGGTTACTATTTAGCTTGTCTTTATACCCGATCCACGGTTGCTGTCAACTTGGCTATGCGTTAGAACTTTAAGTATTCTGTTGTCGCTCATCCTTGCAAAATAGCCAGCCCAGTAAAGTTTTGACTGCACCAGGAAAGTCTTAATTTTACAAAGGTTGCGAGATCAGGGATACATCATGTGATGTATAAATTATAGCGATTTTATATTTTAATTTTGCTCATGTGTGTTGTTTGTTTTTGATTTTGTCGATTTCACTGTATATTAGGGTCAGTTGGACACAGTCAGTGCGAGAGTGTTTGGGTGTCAATCTGAGGACAGTACATGTGATTCGGAAAGAGTTGGATAAGTCTAATGGTGATTACGAAGATATCTGTAATTATGACTTTTGATTTTATTATTAGTTAATTTTTATAAGACAGGTTCTATTTTTAAGAGGATAATCGTAAAAGTGTGTTAAAGTTTTACTATTTGTCCATTTTCTACTAATCTGGATGTTCAAGTATGTTGATCAATTCTGTGTGTATCTACCTGTATACATCGATTGTAATTAAACATTCTGATGAAAACTGTTCCAAAGAGAGCCGCACTTCTTTTAAGTATGCTAGTTGAACGCTTAGGCAGTGTCAAGCGTTTTGCCATTCCGTGCTACACTTGTCATTTCGAAATATAATGAAAAGTTAGTAACAAAATCTATGGATCAGAATATGTTTTGATTCATGCAAACGTGGTGATAATAACAAAAATTGTAAGTGATATTCAATAAAGATTTTCTTTCCACCCACCCTGTGTATATTTTCTATGATATAAATATATTTTATTTTTAAACCCGTCAATCAGTTTAGCGCCATCCGTGATACACGCTTGAGGATCATGTCTCTTTTGATCCATGACTGACTATGAAGATGATTTTCCGGACATCAGTTGTCATTTTTTCTGCAGTAGACTGGTTGCTTACCAAGGCTGTAAAAACCAATCTGTCATGATATTCACCCTACGGCTGAAGCGAAAAAAGATGGCTTCATACCTTTCGTAAGGGTATTTGATTGTGAGTGAAAGTAACAAATTCCACTGAAATTTCAACTCAGATCTCTAATTTCTTATTCCGAACCGATAAACATGGTTCCATGACACAATGTTCTCTTGTTAACCTTTTCATAATTCCCTTTCTCATTTTCTAAGGGAAGTTATGAGGCGTATCGAATTATTCAAATGTCTCTTTTTCATAATTCTTCTATCTAAAATTAAACCTGATTTTAAAAATGGATACAAATATTTATAAACTTACGAGCCCTATAAGTATCACGCAACTTTAGAGGCTGTCATTTTTTAATAACGAACATGTCAAGATTTTCAGCTTCATAAATTACTGATGCAATAATTAAGCTATTGAATATTCCAGAGTCTGCCAGGATAATTTACGCAGAAGCTAAAAGCCAGCCTGAACGACGGCTATTCTTAGCACAGTTACCAGGATTGATATCTTTATCTTTAGTAAACAACACTGGCTAAGTCGCCAACGTACAAATATATTTGATGTACTGAATCATTCAGAAAGGTGACTGTCTATTCAGAATTCCATAATCAATATATTAAATATAATTTAACATTATTTTCCATGGCAATTTTTCATTAATACATGCGTGTATGCGTGCACACACACATACACACACACACACACACACACACACACACACATGTATATATAGGTTGCGATTGATAAAGTTATCATCTACATTCCGCAAAAATGAAAGCAATACTAATGTCTGATTTTAGCAGATATATTTACAAAAATTAAACAAAAATTATCTTGAAATATTAAACAGAAGTTTAATTAAACAAAATCGCCATTGACTTCAATCGTAGCATGCAGAAGACTTGGGAATCTCCTGCATCTCTTGTAATAGATATTTATATTATCTGGTTGATTAGATTTATTTCCAGAATGTTCAGTTATTCAAATCTTACTTAAATATTTTGAGGTCTGAAATGATGTAAATGATCATCAGTTTTTCCTTATAAAATATATTTTCCGTTTTCACACTTTCACATTGGTTATTGTAAAGTAGAAAAGCCACTATCATTTACTTTTAACATTTGGCTTGGATTCGAAAAAAAATTTAATTACAAATATGTGTTTCTTATGGGGTGGAAAAGTCAAGGACTCATTATACTTCGAATTCACATTGAACTGACAACAATCAGACGAACAGATTTATAGCGACTGCTTCACGGTCAGATGTCATTACATCATACTAGTTGAAAACAATAATCATGCGATGATTATTTGAAATGTATATCAACGAAGCATTTAAATGTAGGAAGGTTAATCACTATCTGAACAGCCTTGAATCGATCAACGGCTGTTTGTTTATCATGTATTTTACATCCCGCCCAGTCACACGCTTTCTATCGATTGCAACTAAGGACACATATCATCTATGCTGATGCCTTTATGTTCAGTCAGTTCTTGACTTTATTAGTTCTATTTTCAAGGAAACCCATGCAACTTAACTTCGTTTATAAAATTTTATTCTTCTGGTTTTATGTGTATGAGAGACGTTTTTTTTTTTAACAATTCCACGTATTTCAGGATCTCCAGTAGATCACAGTTCGTGCTCAGCCATTGTTCGACAGAAATTATGTTTTTTTTTATTTTGTAGAATTATGTCTACTACGGCTTTAAGGTTTTTCCATCTGATATGGATTCAGAAACTGATCCATACTATCCAGCAGTTGCTAGATACGGCAATCAGCCCTGTCCTTTTGCAGGACTCCATAGGAAAGCTCTTCTATGCGTAGAGGTTTTGCGCTGTTTCTTTCATTTACGATTTTTAACATCTCTGAGCACTTCATAAATGAAACGTTGATATAAGAACGACTAGGACACACGCTAAGTCGGAGATCGTAATTATCACAATCCTCCGTTTTGCATACAACAGAGATGGTCCCAAGAGGAAACATTCTTCCAATATGACATGGAGTTTAATGTCTGAAAACCAAACTACTCATGGAAAATATGAGGAAGAAACAATCGCAAATCTAAGAACTATGTATAAGGGTGCAAGAATCTACCTGAAATCAAAGAACATACATTTAGTGCAGTATCCCTTTGGGTATTTCTGTATGTCTATTAATCTTGGATATTAACAATAGAGCTACAACAAAGAATACGAGCATTAAAAATGAGATAATACTGAACCATTCCAGGCATAGTCTCAGCATTCACAATCCCAAATAGTTCAAGTTAAAAACAGGCTTTTTAGGATACATTCTAAGTAAAGCCAAGAAGAGTAAGTTTAAACAACCCATGACACCAGAGATAATAATCATTCTGCTACCACCGTAAAAAGTAACAACTTGGGTAAAAGAAACATAAGAAGACAAAGCAAAAATGTTCACAGGGTAAACAGGAAGATCCTTCGAAGAGAAGCAAACAATATCACGCTACTAATTTAGAAATACTTGGTTAGATGCTCAGCTGAGCAAGGACAATATGACCACCACCCGGCCATAGGGATGATGATGAAAGTATCTGGTGCGTCTATCTTTACAAATGAAGAAATGTATCAGCCGAATAATTGTTTTTGCACTTATCATTTTTTCTTTATTTAAGTATGGACAAAAGAGTTAGTCAGTTAAGTGACATACGTGATACACGCTTGGGCGATCATGTCTCAAAAGACACATAACTGACTGGGCATAAGATTATCTCGCAGTAGGTTGCCTTTGCTTTCTGCGGTAGACTGGTTGCCAGTCAGGGCTACAGAACCCAATCGTTCCTATTATTTAATCCATAACTGGAGGGAATGACGGATTAATACCTTTCCCAAGGGTATTTGCGTGTAAGTGAATGAAAGGAATTCAATTGGAATTAGAAGTCGGCTCCCCGATTTGTCGTTCCGAGTCGATATCCACTTCATTAGAACGCACATGCAGAAGAGTGTGTGTTTTAAAATGTTGCGTTTATATTCATTGTTTCTTTAAATAAGTTGTGCAGGTAAGACAATAAGATACATCCGGCAGCAACCAACAGACTATGAGATGGGAGGTTTTCAGGAGCGAGGATCCACTTTATAACTGATCTTTTTTCAGGTTCGCTCTAACTCTGGGTGATAGCACCTGTTCAGATCCCAGCTATGGGCAAATATTGAACTCTATACAATAACATAGCATAATAAAATTTTTAAAATAAGTTTTTATAGTAATAGAATATCAATACATATTTATGCTAAAAAATAGCAATAAAAATTTATAGCAAAAATACTAACAATATATACTTATATGAAAACATCCCAAGAAAACAACTGTAAAGCAAAATGAATAACAAGACATTTTATTTGTAGTTGAAGGCATAAAGTTGTATTCAAAATATTTAAACTAAATTTCTCCATTAAACCACGCACAAGGATTTGATTTTTCTTAAACAAACAAATCAGTCAATCATTTAAGCACATAAGATAAGGTCAAACATTATAATACTGCATAAAATGCTTACATTTTCTAAGTGTATAATGAAAAGAAGTGAATCCAGTATTAATAATTACTCCTGAAAAATAGTGAACAGCTCATCTAGCCCCACCGTAAACATTTCAAACATAAAATACATTTCCTCGCTACAGTTTGATTAATTTATTTCTTCTTCTCTTTCGTTTTAACACATTGTAATGAGAAGCTATAAATTAGTTTTAATTGAATTTTTGTCTGATTCCTTCCATTTGTTTTGAAAACCGTGGGTTGCACAATGCACAATTTGAGGAAAGAAGCTTAGAAATAAATAAACGAAAGCAATGTCTGCATAGAAAAAATGAAATCTTTGCCTGGCGAGTAAAACGTAAAAAACAAAACGAAACAAAACAAATTAGACATGCTTTCTTCAACATTACAAAAATTAAAGTTGGCAATGGACCTTTTCTTCATGAAAAGAGACAAACCGCATTTCAAGATGATTTAGCGAGCATTGTCATATTACTGAATATAAATTCGACGTGCTCGTTCAAACAGTTTGAAAATATTGATCAATCCTTTCATTTGCCATATTACTGAGCGTTTGTCTAGTTTGACCGGATATTTCAAACTGCTCTCAGGATCGATAAAATAAATAATCGCATCTTGTACAAATTATGTCTTTAACTTTTTGAAAGCACCCTGCAGTTTTCTGTCGTTGTAACGAAAAGAAATACATTTACTTTATCATTATCAATCCCAACCTCTGTTTGAATGTCATAACATGAAAATGTTTGCATAATGATCTTATATTTCCTAAACGAGTATAATTCTAATGGAAAAATATTTTTAATATTTTATGAACACAATAAACATGGTAGCAATTTGATACTTACTCTAATCTGAAAACAGATATTACCCTCTATGCTCAATAATATTGCAACTGTGTTCATTTATTTTCCAGTATCTTTTTTCTGTTCCTGGAATTTTTAAATTTCTACCTCTAATTCTCCTTTCCGCTAAGTCATAAGCGGCCCGCATTAAATTCAAAGTCATTAGCCTCAAGCAGAAAATCTACACCGGAGATAAGGAAAGAAATATTCAAAAAAGTAAAATAAAAATCTCGCATTTCTCGGAAGCACAACACTATTCAAGCGCAAATATTTAATTTCCCTTATTTTATTAACATATCAGATTTTCGAGGGATTCTTGTTAACAAAGGTTTTTCGAGTGTTTAGCCAAATTACACTTGTGATTATAAATTTTCCTTGACTTTCGGGGGAAAACTGATTTCCAGCCGCTTACGGAATGACATTTCATCCTACACAAGATAATTGATTGAGTATATGTTTTCTTCTCTATCTGATTAAAGAACTTTGAAAATAAACAATAAGATTCATAGGATGGCAAATAAAATCTGTGCACACAAAAACACATTCTATAGCTTCATTTATAGCACTGATTAATTCGTATATATATATATATATATATATATATATATATATATATATGTGCGTGTGTGTGCGTGTGTGTGTGTGTTAATGAAAGCTCTGACTCGTATAATTTAATCTACCATGTTGATAAACTGATGTTTTCTTCAAGTAACGAGGAAAAATGCTACAAACCAGACGTAATGTTGTGGTACAAGTAGATATATTTAAAACGTCGGTCTGCTTCTTTCTTCTTTCTTTAATCTTAGGATTCAGTAATATACATTTAATTTATATATTAAGAAACAATATTTTCTAACTTAATACATTATAGCAATGTTGTAAACAGATACATGGAACACTTTATTGCTTGGTTATAAATATTTGAAAATATGAATTAAAAAAAAGAACGGGATTTGGAGTAGATTTTCTAAACACATTAAGAATATTTTTATTTTATTTTATTGTTTTACAAAATTTATAAATTTTATATTTTTTGCGTGTGAAGAAGAATTCGTGCAACAGATGGCTTGATTGACGGACATCACTCTAAAGATCTTCCTACCACGTGAGATATCCGCGCCACTTTTCTTGCCGGGCTAGGTGTCCACCACAAAGGATGAAATGACCTTTAGCACGGCACTGTATTCCTTTTTCGAGTTTGCGCAGATCTTAAAAGAGAATATTTAAATGAAAATCCACTTTTCTATTCTGTTTGATCTATGATTGATTTTAGCATTCATTTCTCCTTGTTGCAAAAGTTTAACTTCTAAATTGGAAACAGACAATCTTTTAATACATGGAATTTTGATGTGTCTTACTATTCGGATTGCCATACACACTTTAATTGCTGAATTCGCAATATTTCCACCATAGTACTTGTCGATCTCTTTCAGATATCTATCTTCCTAATCGGTAAACATTTTGAGATTTTTAACCGGACCTTTCATTTAGTACATGGGCTGGGCAGGTTATTTTCAATCCACTTAAATATTAGGTTTAAGAAATAATTATATCAATATAACTTTTACTACTGTTCCCCTAATACAAGAGCCAAGACCTGATGAATGTAGGGGTTATTGATTCTTAATCTCACTTGTGTCGTTTGTCCTTTCAGGTCCACTTGAAACAAATAATTTTCAGCACTACCAGACCAAGGATTGAAACCGAACTTCCACAGAAGCAGATAAATTTCAAACCACAGTTACGCTATGTGGATCTGCGCATATATTAACAAAATATCTTAAGCATGCAAATCATTGTATTTAATTAAGGTTAGCAATTCTATCAGTTGCTAGTTAATCCGTTCATAATTAAAACTGAAACTGAAATTTAACCTAAACTAAGATTAATAAATAGATATTTGAGATTTGCATAATGTTTATAATCCATGTATAAAGATCATATTTTGACATTTGATTTTAAGTCTGTAAAACTTTGGTTGATATCCCTAGGATGAGCATAGTATGTTACAATGTCAAATATTTTTTTAATTTTGTCAGAGTATTACGATATAAGTGAGAAGGCTGTCACTTACAAACCGAAATCCATTTATTTTGTCAGTAATCGAAAATCAATCATTTGTCTGCGTCGGATACACCGAGTGTCTAAGAAGAATAATTCTTTCTTTACAACTAGGTGTCAAAAGAAATATTATTCGTAAAAAATGTGTATAACACTGTCAATCCAAAAGAACCTTGAGATTTGTGATCAAGCCAAATTTTATAGAATGAAATAATCGGTAAGCAACCATCATTATTATTTGAAGATAATCTGAATCACTAGTTGGCCATTTTAAGTTTCTATTAAAAACAGAAATGCTTATACGGTTGATGAATGGGCTTGTTATAAGACAAGCCATCTTTCTTGAACACGAGAATTGTTTACATAGTATTTGGCTATATTTGGGGAAATCTAATTTTCCGAGAAAATGTTTTTCCTCTGAATGAGGAAAATCTCCATATCCCAAGTCCTTGGGCATCAGGCCAAGTTTGACAAAACCTCATAGTTGTAACCAAGACATTTTCGAGACAGTATAAGTAAAAAAAAACTTTAATAGAGTTAAAAACATCAAAATGACTTCACAAAAAACTTTTGTGATATTAGCGTAGAAGGAAGAAAATCGTACGAATGTAAGATAAAAACGATACAAATAATGAAAAAGTAGTATTTCAGCAACTATTATTAGATCATGGGTTTCCCAGGTATTTTCCAGGCATAAGCAGATTCCAGATGCCCAGATGTGCGGGCAGTGATAAATTACACTGGCTAACACTAAATGCAGAGCACACAGGATTGATTTTATTTGAATTATTAAACGTAATATTCTTACGTGGTAGCAGTATAGAGGGGTTTTCCATTCTACATTAAGCGTTTGATATATTTCCAGTTTGAATTCTTTTATTACTGAAAACAGATTATTACAAGAAACCATTGTATACCGGATTGACCACTAAATACTTCGATCGAGGAGCTTTTAAACAGATCCCTATAGTTTGAATAGTCAAACAAGTCTTTCCTGTTTGAAAGAATTCGCTAGTAATTCTCAACCATGAGGAAGCGTCGGGAATAGAGGTTTTCTAAGCGATGAGAACCCCCCCCCCCAAATACTTAGTGATTAGAAATCTCACACAAATAGATAATACATAGCGTTGAGAGGATCCCCAGATAAAGTGATAATAATTAGCGGCGAGAAGCACAGTGAATAGATAACACTTAAATATGAGAAAGCCCTAATAATACTTTTTACATAGCGATGATCTCTGGGCAGAGTATCGCGAAAGGAAAACGGGAATACTTGTCAGTTATAGTCAATATTTGATGAGAGATTTTGACAAAGGCGGTTCATTAAAATTCAAAGTGATTCTTTCGAAGGATTGTGTGGCTTTTATAAGCTTGCTATTGTTAAGACGGTAGAATCTGGTTTTATTTTCAGCGTAAGTCTTACCTGAGTTGACAATCTCTTTCACATCCTGTACAGAGCAGGGAAGGGTTTCTGATTTTCGTCATTTGGACGATGAGCGTAACATCTGGGTGGCACTTTTGTTCTTTGTAAATAGCCGAGATTCATCCACGAGAGAGAGTGTTCACAAATGCGTTTTCTTTACCACAGCAGTATGTTATGTCAAACGGGTAGGACGGAATTTAATCCACCACCTGGCTATCATCACATTTTTTTATTTTGCTGGTTGTTTTTGAAGTAAACATGAATTCAACTGATTTTTGATCTGTAGTCTAAAGTGTCGCTCGATCAAAAAAAGGCCTAGATTTTCTGAGCAATTAGAAAGTAAAATCGGTTTCTTTCTCTGTTTCAGAATGCCTATAAGCATAGGTGCCTTTCAGGTTCTCTTTCGATATTATCACATCTATCACCGTTGAAAGCCAGCTAGCCCGTTAGTTACAGTAAACAGTATTCTGTGTAATTGAAATTGATTTTGCCGTTAGCCTCGAAGATCCTATATGATTTATAGCTGTGTTTTATCTCCTTGATGATCGGCACTTTTGAGTTCTAAATAGAGTGTTTTGGGTTATGTTTTCTGTAATATTGTCTGTTCTTCAAAATATACCGGTTTATCTTTCGGGAAGAGTCGATTAGCATTCATTTTTTCCTGCTCTCAGAAGAGACTACGAAGGCTTGAGTTCTCCTTGGCGAATGATTTAGATCGACTATGTCTGTTTTCAACATAATAGTGACTTCAGTTTGGATAATTTATCCACGTGTTGCATAAATTTAGTAGCTACTGGTTTACAATCATGTGTTAGATTGTTGAAAAGTGACGGATACGGTATTCTCTCGGCAATTAGGCTGCAGACTTTAAAGAGTAACCTAGAGCCTCTGAAGGGTATTTATACTAATGAATGTTGACACGAGACGTTGTGCCTTAATATTAGACCGCAACATAAATTTTTCATTAGTAGACATTTTACTCCTTGGTATAACACATTATCTCAATACGTGTATGTAAAGAGATGAGCTAGATATCTTCCTTTTGTTTAGGCACGGGAAAGTTCTCTATGCATTTTCTTTTGCAATACTTACGTTAAATAAGTTTTCTGCGCTCTTAATGTAAATCAATGCTTTTAGTGACCATTTGTTAGTTGTGATCTCTAGCGTTGGAGTTGATAGGCAGCCAAGTGTATCGACTGATACCGGACAAGATACCTTTTCGCTTCCACAAAACTTTAGCCCAATTTCCAATACTGGAAGTATATACCAGCTCAGCTGTTCTTTTTTGTGGTCAGCACTTTCATATATTTTTCCAAGATTTTCTTCTGATTCGCAGGATAACTTGGAGATACCTTATCTTACTTGTAAGCCGGAGATGGCAGCGATGCTCGGAACATGTTCTTAAAAGTTTTGTACCTCCGAGCTGTGGGTAGCTACCGAAACATTATCATTATTACCTGGCCGGTAGAATAAAGAATCGACGAGTATATCAATTCAAATACTGATAATAATAATAATAGTTCTATAATACTTTGGTGAGTTCTTCCCGTCGTTAGTTAGCACTACCGTTAATTCCTGTCAGTAACTCATAAATAATGAACTATCTGATCGCTTGAAAAGAGAGGAAAAACATTACTTGATTTCAGTGAGAAAATGAAATAAACAGGAAAAAATTACTTGGCTGGAAAACATCGCAGTGAGGAACGACATCATATCTGCTGTTAATGAATTTTTTAACCAACTGGATAACAGTTTTCTTTAAACAATCAGATGTGAGTTTGTGGAAAGGATAAAAGAATGAAGGAAAGATATGTGGAGAAAGATAATCAAATTAAGCTGATGAAACCAGAAACTGCACTTTGATCTTCGCCAAAAGTCCAAAAAGTGAGCGTGCTAGCGAAAATAGCTTCATTTTTCAGACGGACAATATGCAGAGACGGAAATTAAATAAGGGAATCGTCAGCAATTCAATTACCACAAATTAGATAAAATAACATTGCCTGCTGAATTATTTTAAACAATTATTAAGTGAAATGTTTGTAAGACTGAGATTTCTTTAGAAAGAAATTAATTTAACAAGCGAAGATAAAAGAGTTTAATGTCTCTTTCCAACACCTCATAAATAATGAACAATTTTGTTTTGATCGGGTGGAAAGAAGGGAAAAAGACACTACCCGAGAAAATGAAAAGAAAGAAAAAAGAAATATAAAAATAAAAAGGAAGAAAGAAAGAATGGAAGAAGATAAGTGTTTAACAGCTGCTTCATTGAAATAGAAAAACCGTTAATTTTAAATCTTAATCACTTTTTAAAATAACGGCTGAAATTAATATTTATGACTATTATTACAATATTTTGTTAAGGCTGTTAAGCTCTAATATTTAACAATGCGACAGGAGAATTTATGCCGATATTTTGTTGTCATAGAACTTGCCATGAGCTCATTAAATCATAAGTTAGGTATTAAGATTTTTTCAAACATGTAAGCAGTAACACCGTGAAATTTTCACGGGTCTTTTTAATAATAATCTTTTTGGTGTTAAGAGCGGTGTTTTCGTTTCTTCACACGGACATATGAGTGAGAAGAGCGATAGATCAATCTCTTCTTGTTGGAAGGTATATGAGGACAATGGAAGGGTTGGCTGATGTTCGTTGGTTATGTTTAAATCTAAGGTACCTCCATTAAATCAATAAAAAAAGTATAATATGAATAAAAATACACCAAACTTAATAAAAACGATTTTTTCCATCAAAATGTTTATATTATTATTAAGAAGTAAGGTCAAAAGAATTTTAATTATTTTTTTAAATTTTTTAATCCTTTCTAACACGTTAGAAATTTTGGTAAAAAATCTGTTTTGATTTGTGTTAGTGGGTAACCAAATCGTTACGGGAGTTTAAAATGGAAAACGTAATATTACATAACCTAGTTTTTTCCGGTGACAAACATATTTTAACATTTTTACAAAAAATCAAATAATCGTCAGATTTTAATGAAACGTTTAGGACTTATTTGTGAATAAATGAAATTAATTTTCAAATTATTATTTGAAAAAAATATTTACTCTATTAACCCAATCCACGTAAATTCCTAAAAAATTTAAAAATTAAATTTTGTAGACAAAAATGGTTTTATTAGTTAAACGCAAGAGTCATTGGGGAATGTAATTATTATTATTAAACCATTTGGCCCGTTTGACCGAAAATCTGCTCTGAATTGTAAAGTAAAAATGCAAGTGAACTATGACATTATTTAATTAGATAAATTTTTAATTGTTTTAATAAATAATATAAATGTCAGACATAGTCTGAAAAAAATTCAATTAATGATAAAAGTTAGAGACAAATGTTTTCATTTGTGTTTTTTAATCATAATAATTGATAAAGTTTCAAAAATATTTTTCAAATATTTTTAATTCTTGTAAACGTTAAGCTCAATTTGCTAATCTAAAATTGAAAAGTTTAAAACAAATCGTTTGAACCAACGTATTTTTAAAAATAATTTTCAAATTTTCTCTCTCTCTCTCTCTCTCTCTCTCTCTCTCTCTCTCTCTGTGAATGTGTGTGTGTGTGTGTGTGTGTGTGTGTGTGTGTGTGTATTTGAAGTTATTTGTATGGTAATGTCTGTGTGTAAATTAAAAGGTTATTTGTTTCAGGGTTACTCCCTCTTACTGGAAAAAATGTACAATTATTAAACTTGTTATCGTCATACGCTTATCTGATCTCCATCTGTCAACACATTTCATTTACAGGAGATAGGATAGAAAGGCCAACGCGGTGTTGAAAATAGTTTTATTATAAATTTCCATGCAATAAATAAGTAATACTTGTGCAAAATAACATTAATTTTATTAGTTTTCCAAAACTAGTGTGTCACCAATGTATATTTTAGCAAGAATTTTAAAACCAGTAATTAACTTTTGTTTACAAATCAGTCAATCAATAAAAAGGGGCGAAAAAATTTTTAAATTTAAAAAAATCTCAAAATGTTAGTTACAACCAATACAATTTCTGTTGGAAATACACCAGAGTATTTTGCTTACTGGAAATAGTAAATTTTATCATTTAGCTTTCAAATAAACCTAAAATAAATGTTTAAATAAAACGTTTCCATTTTTAAAAATTCAATTTAAAATTTAGGTATCGAAAATGAGAGGAGATACCTAGTTAAATCCTTTGATGTCTTAGGAAGGAGGGAAATGACTGTGTATTATTTCAATGGAATTGTATGTATGTCTGATTGTTCGTTTGCTTCTTACTGAAGTCCAGTAGATATTAAATATTTTTATATCCTCTTGTTTCATTCTTTCTAGCCAAATCCCTGTCTTATGAACATTTCTCTTAATAATAATTAAAATTGTTATTTAGCAGACGATGTTATTTATTTGTTAAACTTAGATTTTTATTTCAAAGACTTTTATTTCTCTTCATTATTTCTTTCTTTTGTATTCTCACTGAAATCAATTGTCTTCTAACCGTTAAATATTTAATTTATTTATGCAGGGGTTCGCAGGAAAGTCAATGATACGAGCCCTTACTAGCCTAGGGATAACTGGACAAAAAAGAAGGCGGGTGATTCAAATGATCTTGGAATCCGTCGAGAAGGCCAGCAGGTGGTTGTGAATAAATAGGGCTAATGTGTGGCCCGAAACTACAATAAAAAAAACATCCAAGTGTTCCCAGTGAACATACGTCGCAAATACCACCATTAAAACTTAAAAGTGTACATAGATTTGTGTATATGTATGTTAAAATTGCAGAGAAACATTTCTTTTTTGAGTTCCTTTCATTCACATATTCACATACGTCGTAAATACCACTATTAAAACTTAAAAGTGAACATAGATTTGTGTATATGTATGTTAAAAATTGCAGAGAAACATTTCTTTTTTGAGTTCCTTTCATTCACATATTCCATTTTTTCGTTTTTTTTTTTTTGTTTTTTTTTGTTGTTGTCTTACTGGTCTTTCGAGTAGATTTATTTTATTACAAATTATTCGTACACATAAACTTTCCTTAGCATTACTGGCAATGTTTTTTTTTTTTTAGGAATAACTTATTTTAACTAATTTACAAGTTATATATTCTCATTAATTATAATATAATATATAAACATTTACCTTGAGTAATTTATTTTAAGCAATTTTTAGGTATATATTATTTCTCTTAGTTTTTAAACGAATTTATTATGTGAAGGAATTTTGTATTTAATGATAAATATTCTAGTATTTAAGATGTAAATATTTTTCGATTAACTTATTTTTAAGCATTTCTGTAAAATGTTTTGTTTTTTACTTTTTAAACAGAATTTTTATTAAAGTATTCTTCTGTATCTCGAATTATTTATGATACATCTAAAATGCTTTATAAATGATTCGAGATGGAGATTTCCTTTTGTAAATAGTCTGTCATCATAATCACGTTATTGTAAATATCTTGTAAGATACAGTTAGAAAATAAGAATAAAAAGGAAAGGTATAAAAGAGAAATACTGAAAAAATAAGACATAATAAGGAAGTTAAAATTGAAGGAAGTGAAATGAAAGTCGTAAGACGAGCCAATATGATAAAGCGGTTTATTTTATTTTATTTTTTAATATATATATATATATATATATATATATATATATATATAGGTTTATTTTCTTCTCTTCAAAAAGACACCCCGTCTTGGCCGTATGTATGAATACCAGTACAACCAAGCATACCCAGTCTATAACATCGAATAGCCCAAGTGAAGTCATGATTAATTACCTTTTCTGGGGAACTTATATAATACACGTCCTAAAGTTAGTAGCAGTTTTTTTTTCTTTCTGGCTGCGAGCCGAATACCAATCATATTCGGTTGTGTCGCCTATCGAAGAAGTCTGTTGTTTATTGAGACCCGAAACTTCTAATGACATGGGAGCAAGAACACTGACGACGCACCTAGATTAGGCACTTTAAGCTGTATATTAATAATTAAACGTAACAACTTTAACAAAATATTCCAATAAAAATAGATAAATCATGAGATAAATGGAACAGATTTTATACCGGAACCTTTCCTATTTCACTGAAACAGATGTTAAACAATTATCTTCTTTTTTCTTTGTTCTTTTTTTCAATCATTTATTCCCTGAAACCCGGATATATCTTTTCGGTCGTTCTACACTATCAAAACAGAATAGTCGAATTATTTGCAGGGCATAACGTAAGTAATACTAAACTAAAGGAGGGACATGAAGAATTACAATACAATTACAATATAAATGTTATATTTGACAGTATTCTATTGGTTTTTTTATTAAACTATATAATTGACGTCTACAGGGCAGGGGTAATCGAGATTTAATAAAGACGTTGTACCTTTCACTAGGTTTCGCTGTTAGTAATCTATATTTAAAAATAAACAAACATATGTTTGATTCTGCCACATCTCAATTATTAAATACTTCCGGAAGACTCACCTTGATACTTTTACGTAAACTTTTCTTATTTTGTGAAATGAGCAGCTTTTCAAGAGAAAACCACTCATAAAATATAAATAAATCTGGGAAAAGTGATTCAGATTTTCTGAATTTTTTAAAGCTTTCTTGTGCATGTTGTGTTTCAAACTTTATCTACAAACGAACAAGCTCGTGTCATCAAAGAGTTCGGATATATTTGTTTATATTTCTGATATGACGTTTTTGCTTTTATTTTCACTACTTACATTGTATGGATTGTTCTCATATTTGCTGCTATATTCACGAGGTTTCGGTCGTTGTATCCTCCGGCTTTCTTCAGATTATTGGAATTTAGAAATTAACTCATTATTTCTATCACTGGGTTAGATTGTACTAGTAAAAATAATTATTGTAAAAAGCAAAAGAGATTTAAAATGAATAGAAACCAGGCATGCGAGAAGAAAAAAAATATCCGGCGGAAAACATGTAAACATATTTGGTTCCAACTCAGAAAGAAATACCTTTTAACCAAGTAATTTCTGTTCAACAAAAATGTGAAAATTCTAAAATTTTAAAATCCGATAAGATAAAGATAAAGTTTCATAAGATCCATAACTTTAAAAAGAAAAACTTGCCATTTGTAATACGTGTAGTCATAATAAGTTTTGTAATAAGTGTCTTTTGTAATAAGTGAAAGAACAGACGGCAAAAATATTTCACAGAAATCTGAAGACGTAAAGAAGTAAATTTGATTTGCAGAATCTAAGTAAAATTTTAAAAGTTGGGAAATTTTTGTTTGAAAGAAAAGTCTGCTGAAATGCTATGTAATACCTTATTTTCTATGTAGTAGTTGTAGAAAAATCTCCTCATAGAAAAAGTTAGAAGAAACACATAGGTTTCTATCGAGAAATTACAATCACAGAAAGTCAATGGACATTTTCGGGACGCATAAAGAGGATAGAAGGATTGTGGTGTGATTACCACACAAAACACGTATTTAAGGAAAAAAAAAACACTGGTCTACCTACATAGAAAGTTTGAATTTTTGCCAGAACAAAGTAAAAAATATGTTAAATTGTTAAAAATTACTTACATTAAGAAAAGGGAAGAACTTGTTAAAAGTATCGAACTGGGACAAGGTAAATTGTTTAAAAAAAATGGTGACACCACTTCCCACAAATGCGCATTTTCGAAAAAGCGTTGAAATCTAAACCCATCCCAAGGTTTCATATAGACTGAGGATATTTGCAAACACTGAATCTTCAGCAATATTTACCAGATATAAGAGATGAAGAATAAACAATTGTATCTTGTCAGCTGATATCTAGTTAAGTACACCGTTGAAGGGTGTTACAAAAATTGTTTTGACATTGTGTTGACAAATGAGGTCAACCCATTATAGCAGACCCCTCAAGGACCATGTCAACCGACCCTGACAAAGATAGTTGAGTAGACTCAGAACAAGGCCAACAGGTCTAGAGTTCGTTATAAATGTTCTTTTTATGAGGAAAGCTAATCGGACAAACAACGCTTGTTCTGCACCTACCAGCCTAAACCAGAGAAGATCGATTACCCGCCACTTCGACTATTCGCCCCATAATCTCACATCACTTTCCTTCGCACGCCTACAGCCGGCCCGTGCGCGAAGTTTGCAACTGAATATGTTCCGACTGCTATGCTTTGATCTCATTTATATTATGGATGGCAATTTGCCCCAAATAATTATTTTCCCTGTATTAAGTGAGAAGAGTTCGAGTAGAAGAAGAAGCAATCTGAGAATGAATCTGGTGTCTGGTTGGAGGTGCAATGCTGCACAATTTCTAGTACGAGTCTTGCACAACTTGTAGTACTATTCTTGCGAAAAATATCTAACAAATAATCTCATGTAAATTACATGCATATAATGAAAATACTCGAGTTAAGTAATGTAAAAATGTTCCATAATTTTCGATTTTCTAAGCACTTTCAGCCTCTTCATGGGCCATTTTCAAGGATGTTATTTTTCCGGTGTTTTATTAAGTCCTCATGTTTAACTGTAATATAACTTTTGTGCTTTAGTGTCTTTTTGAAAAGCAGAGTTCTTTAAAGCTATCACGTGATGTGTGCAGCTAGACATTGCCTGAGGATCTGTATCTTTTTTTTTTAATTTCAAAATTCCATTTCCATAGATAAAGTAAGTTTGATGGTGGTAGAAAATGGTTTGATATATAGTTCCTGTCATTTCTTACATTCCTTATCTGCAGCCAAAAAGAAAACTATCCTTATCTCCAGCAAAAAGGCAACATGTAAGAATACTGGAAAAATTAAATCAAAAATTAATAAAATCTTTCTTTTGGGTCGTCTTTAAGGAAACATGTTTAAATAAACGATTGCAAATTTGATTTAGACCCTGACTTAGAGCGCTCTTAAGATTTGTTCCGATTCCTTCTTCTGCGATGAAACGGATTTTGTTAAGATGACACTATTTAAAAATGGATATCCTTTGGACGTTTTGGATTCTGTTATTCGTGATGTCATCAACAATTTTCCCGACATTGTGTAAAACAATGTCCAGTTTATTTGCGTTTTCCCTTCATTGGTTCAGAGGGTGAGACTTCAACTAGGCAGATTTCGCGTTCCATTAGCAAATAATATTTTTATACTAATGTTCGAGTAATATTTAGTACTTGACCAATTCTTTCTTCCATCGGTAAGGATGACCCCCTTATATTAATTCCGTAATTTACAAATATGGAGGTAGTTGTGGACACGACCACATAGGGGGTGCGTCTCAGCGTTTACATTTGGGAATAAAAAATAATATACCTCCTAGAATTTTGAATACGAGTGCTAGAAGTTGCCAACTGGTTAATACATCCTGATTGTCCATTTCACAATATGTTATAAATAGCAGGAGTTGTGCTTTTGGATTGAGTGTAGAGCGTTTCTCTATTTTATCATGGTCCCGCTCTTTATATCATTTAAAGGTACCAGAGTCTTTATACATCGAATCCCGCAAGCCTTCATTCTGTAAACAGAGGGATTGTTTTCTGAATTTCAAATTTATTGAACTCTATTTATTCTTGCATATTTTTCCCCCATTAATAATCTTTTATTTTACACGTCTCTTATTTCCAGAAATAAACTTGATAAGGTCTGGGACGAAACCGGTTGTTTTCTAGTTTTTTAATAATATTGCCATTTAAACCACGCTTATGCCTGGCTAATATATATATATATATATATAAATTGTTCGTATGAACTCTTCGAAATGGTGCTTAGACACTTTAAAATAGGTACAGTGCTAGACTACTGAAAAGGTCTCATCTATTTACAGTTCAATTAGATAAATGTAACTGTAGGTTTTAAGCTAACAGGTTTTTTCACGCGTAACTCCATCATACCAAATTTCATGAAAACTGATGATAAAAAAACAAACACTTTTTCTGAAGATTTGTAGACATATAATCAGACAAAACGCTAATTGCAATAATGATATTTTTAACCAATGAGATGACAACAATTGTTTATTGTGGAACTTTTTCTTTTTACTAGTGTTCATCCGAATAAGATCCAATAACAAATCGAGGTAGAGTTACTATAGGAATGTGTAGGGTGAGCGATAGGAGTAACATCTATGAGGTGCAGTTTATGAGAATAATGTGAAGATCAGCTCATTGCCTCTTCTACGCAGGACATCGGCGATCATGTCTCTCCATAACTTCCTATATTTTAGCTCTTAATACATTTGCTTTTTCTTATCACTCCTAAATCTTGTTCCGCTACAAATTTACTTAATATCAATAAGACAGGTTGTGTGTTGCTTGATTTGTTCATCTCGCTTTCAGTCTGTCTCGTGAGTAACAATTTTTAAAATCACTCTTTCCTCAATATATGTTGTAGAAATTTCAACTGTCGCTTCTTGAACTTAAGTATCAGTGTCCCTTTTGTTTCCATATTCTTAAAAACTTTTAGTGTGCTCACATATTTTATACATGATCTTCTTATTATCTTTCAGTAGAACCACGAATTGTAGCATCAAGTCTCTTTTTCATTTGCAAGATAATTGTCCAGAATTCACAGTCAAATAGAAGGTTTGATCTTATATAAGAATTCACGACTTTTTTTTGTTTCTAATTTTATAACTAATTTATTTTAATTATTATTCGATATTACTCACATATCAGAAATTATCAGAAAACGCTTTTGTATATATTAATATATTAAATTTTTGTTTCTTTAAAGGCAGAAAACTAAAAAAAACTAACGGCTTTTAATTCAAATTTTTAGTGAACATTATTACTCGTTGATACAGAAGATATTGTTTCGGAACTGAAATGGTTTCTATTGAATTTTAAAATCCAAGAAAAATCTATAGAAATTAAATAAACAAAACGGAAATAACGCCGATTTTGAAAACAAACAGTAAGGAGACACAGTTATTTTGAGTTTACTGCACATACATTTTTCGGAAAAGATAATCAAATAATTAATAAAAAATCTCAAAAGTAATTATGTGATTATAAAGGACATCGATTAAATACAATTATGTCGTATATCTGACGAAAATTGTAGTAAAGAGGATTACAACGTTTCCAAAAAAAAAAAAAGATCAGAGGAAATCAGTGAAAGCAAATTGCTTTTCGGCAAATATAAAAATGAGCTGCTCTTGATAATAATTCCGACTTCATCAAAAACGGTCAATTTATTTATTTAGTTAAAAACAATTCTTTACCGCTGTTTTTTTTTATCTCATGTTTTTAGTTTAATTCTTGCAATATAGATACAAATATCGTTGTAAGTTAGAATCTTTTCAGTGCTCAGACCTTAATACGGAACATTTGTATTTAAAGCATGCTATCACGGAAGCAAATGTTTTTAGAATCATTTACAGTCTTCTGTTTATTATAGGCACTACTTTTGGTTCCACATTTTTATTTTTGGAGCATTCGAGCAAGTAATTATAATTTAGGTAGCTTTTTTTCTCTTGTTTCAATTGCAAAAATAAAACACTTTCTCGGATAAAAAATAGACAAAAATGCAATATATATATATATATATATATATATATATATAGAGACAACTAAATTCATGAACGTAATCAGACCAAATTCCTGAATAATTATATTATATATTACTATGCCTGTCAAAAAGTAACCATCTATAAGTTCTTAAGAAAAATTAAATAAAAAGCTTAATCGCAATACCTTATCGTCATCATTAACACACACACACACACACACACACACACACACACACACATATATATATATATATATATATATATATATATATATATATATCAATTATCAGCGCAATGTTTAAAAATGAAGGTATATCTGTAGCGTTAATTGGAAAACATAGGTAAACAAATAAGGCTTATTTAAACATATCAAAATACTGCCACACAAGATCAATTCATTTCACACGACACGTGTAGATATTTAATTTCTGCTTTCTGTCAGACACAGTCTTTTTCGCTAAACTTCTTGTGCCACACATGAGTATTTATAAAACATAGTGTTCTATTTCATTACAATTGTAGTGTTGTAATTTTCATTAAAATTCAAGGATCAATAATAAGCTCTTTTAATATATGCCTTAAAAACATGAAAGTGAATAAAAAATATATTATGCAAATTAAAATATAAATAATATTTCTTTAAGATCCAAAGCACTGTATTGAAGGATTTAGGCTAATGATTTCAATACACCGAGAAAATTGTAGAAATAATTTATGAGCCTCGTGTACATTGGCGTAGATAGGTTTTCTTATCTATCGATTACCAAATCCTCTACGCTCTTTTGAAAGAAATTAACTTTTTAGTTACGTTTCCTGTTTAGGACTAAGTTTCGGGTTTATTCTTATTTTTTATTTACCTTTAATTTTTTGTTTTCTTCTCAATAGGAATCCAGTTTTCAAACCTCTCTAGTTTTTCAAACAAGAGAAGAGATTTATCCCTTGTTCCCCGTTTAAGACTAGGCTTGTAGTTTTCTCTTTAAATCTACATTAACAGAAAAATATATGTTCGCCTATCGTCCGGTTCACACACATCCTCAGTTTTCTTTTAACAGGGATTAGGGATGTATCCTTTATTCCCTGTTTCAGATTGGTTTTCTGGTTTTTTCTAAAGGTGACATTAACAGGAGTTGATATGACCACCTATCTTCCGGTTCACACACATCCGCAGTTTTCTTTTAACAGGAGTGAAGATTTATCATTTTTTCTCTATTTAAGATTGATTTTCTGTTTTGTTTTTTTTTCTAAAGCTCACATTTACAGGAGTAGATATATTCGCTTATCGTCCAGTTCACACACATCTGCAGTTTTCTTTTTACAATAGTCTGATTTTTATCTTTTGTTCCCTCTTTTGGATTGGGTTTCCGGTGTCTTCTAAACCTACATCATTAGGAGTAGATATGTTCACACTTCGCCCGGTTCACGCATCTTCCCAGTTTCTTTTTTCAGAAGTAGAAATTCATTTCTTTTTTTCTGTTTAGGATTAGATTTCCGGTTTCTTTTAAAGCCTATATCAATAAAATTAGATATGTCTACCTATCGTCCACAATTTTCGTCTCACCTCCACAATTTTCGTCTTACAAGATTAGAGATTTATTACTTATTTCCTGTTTAGGATTAGGTTTCCGCTTTCTTCTAAACCTTACACCAATGGGAATAAATATGTTTCACTATTGTCTAGTTCACACACCACCCAAGTTTTTCGTTTTACATGATTAGAGATTTATCCCTTGATCCTTATTTAGGAATGAGATTCCGAATTTTTCTATATTCTACGTCAACTCTCTGTTTTTAACGCCTTCTCTGGAACACTGACATTTCATCTACTACTTCTTTTTCTCCTTAATAGAAATCCCGTTCTCACTTCTTCGTTTTTTGAAAATATACAGAGGTTTTTCCCTTAATTTTTTTAGGATTAAGTTTTCCGGTTCCTTATAAAGTCTATTTCAACTCTCGGCTTCTAACGTCACTGAACGCCGAAATTACATTTATTATTTTTTTTCTTTTTGCTTTCTTTTTAATAAGGACCAGGTTCTCACACTCGTTTGCTGTTTTTATTAGGAGTAAAAGTGTATTCATTGTTCTTTATTTAGGGTATTTTTTGCTTCCTTCTAAAATGTGTTCAAAATCTTTCTATCTAGCGTCTTAGTGGCATCAACGATGTGCTTGGGTTGAATTTATTAAAGAATATTCGATTTGTTTTTCTTAATATTATAGTCCTAGTGATTTTCTTTGGCACAACGGCCGAAACCTTATGATGGCAACAACAAAGATGGGGATAATAGCTCGAATGTAAATAGCGAAGATAATGATAACTCGTCATCTTGGAAATGAAAATAGAAAATCTCTAGTCATCTATTGCGCTTTTGGTAGTTCTGCTAGTCTGATAAATACGTTAAATTCTTTTAAATATTGGCGGATATTTCTTTTGTGTGAGTTAAGGATCAGCAGTAGAGGAAATATGGATCGCAATCCAACAGGATGATGAGATAACGAAAAAATAGCAAATGTTTTTCAATCAAACATAATTCATTTCATTAAAGCTGCATCAGAAATTGAGAGAAAACAGACAAAAAAATGAAGTTCTGGTATTTTCGATTTCGTGTGATTCGATTCTTTTTGGTCAGACATTTAATATCATAATTTTAAGCGAGACCTTTTTTTTTATTTGAAACTAAAATAACTTTGCTTAATTCTATTAAGTTCCCCGTAAGGATATTTTCACAATATTCTTTTCGAATAGTTTTAAAATTAATCCAGTGTAATTGCACATTCATTTTTGGTTTGTAAGGTGTTCAACTCAAATAAACATGGCTCGGTCATGTGCAATGTCTTTCATTATTGTTTTTCTTCATTCATTCATTCATTCATTAATTCATTCCTGCCTTCTTTCTTTCTTTCTTTCTTTCTTTCTTTCTTTCTTTACTCTCTTTTTCCGTTTTTTTCTTCTTTTCTACCGTTATTCCTATTTTCTACGATGTGCATAGTGCTTTTTATCTTTTCTTTTATTCCATTTTTTCATTTCTGGTGACGTTTTTTCTATTTTTGTTGCTCGATTTACTTTTCTTCATTAGTTTCTTTTCACTTTTCATTCATTCTTTCTTTGTCCCTCTCTTCTTTTTCCTTTCTGCTTTTCTTCTTTTGAACCCTTGTTCTTTCATATTTTTTATCTTAGATTTAAGTTATACTTTTTATTTCCGTCTATTTATTTTCTTTATTTTTGCCAATTACCAGATTAGCAGGTGGCGTAACGGATATCAGCTCAAAATGAGAAATCACAAATCCACGTTAGAATTCCAGTTGTGTACATTGAATTCATCTCATGACGAATATCTCAAAATGTTAGCATTCTGGAGAGTGACATTACGTTTCTGTCCGTTCAAGAAACATGTATATTATTTGTCATCGAAAGTTCAACTGAAAATGTAACCTGAAAACAATTTAAAAAACGAAAAGGTATAAAAAATCCGAAACAAAGTGTTTGCGATGTTCAAAATGAATTACAAATTCCGGAGAACATATATTGTTTTTTCTGTATCCAAGAAACCTGTTCGTTTTCTGTTTAATACAGCGTCGGCTATAAAGGTAATAACGCATTCGACTTAGAAAAGAATTGAAAATCCACGTGTATCAGAAACAAATCATACCGTAATGAGTGCATCAAAAAATACAATTCATTTAACTGGCGAGTTAACTTACGGCCTTTTGTTTTTGAAATAGAATAGTTTCTGGTGTGTGTTATCTCAAAGATAAATTGAAATTGAATTAAGTTTGTCTTGAGTGAGAAGAACAAATAAATCCGTTTAAAATGCCTTAAAAACCGTAAAAACTGTTAAAACCGTAGAAAGCTTTTGTAAAAATCCAATTTGTATATGCGGACAGACAATGATAATACTTTTTTATAATCGTCTCACCCCAAGTAAGGCAGTACTGCCACTGATGCGCAGGGGGTTAAATGATATGTGAGTGAAGACAGAGGAGAACTGGTCACGGTAGTTGTGGGAGAATGGGTAAGAAAAGGACGGGTACATTAGTGTAAACAGAGCTGCGTAAGAGGAAAGTGTAAATTGAGAAGAAGAATGGGAGTCAAGGAGATAAAAGATAACAGGTGACGTTGCGTTTAAACTCTTTAAAATTGTAGCTATCAGACGAAAAAGAATACGGAAGGAAGTTCCACAGACGAGAAGTGCGAGAAAAGAAGCTGGTGGAGTAGAGCTTGTGGTTACAGTTGATTGTTTTCACACTAAAAGAGTGGGATATTGTTGCCAGTCTAGTAGCTCGAGTAAATTCGCTTAGGTTAGAGGCAACAAAAAGCCAAGCTCTTCGGAGCAGAATCCGTGTAAGTATTTCTACAAGAGTCAGTCGTTCCAGAAAACCTGAAAACGGCCGCGACTCGAGTTACATGCACCATGTGCAATCGTCGGGCCGCCGGAATGCCTGGTAAAAATACTGAGGAAGATATATATGACATGCCATGCTTTCCTATCGGATGCGTTTATTTTTCCGACTTTCATTAAGAACATTTTACGCTAACGTTAAATCACTTTCCTGTCAAAGCCGTTTTTCCCTCCTCCCTTGAAACATTTATGTCTAGTTTTACATTTTAACCAAATTTGGCAATTGCTTCTTGATCCTGACTGCACGCTACCAATACGGCCTGTGTTATTTACCATCTTACATTCTTCTTAGTTTAAAATTATTTTAATACATAAATAAAAATAACTTTTATTTGTTTTCCTCACTGAGAACAGCAAAGATTTATGAAAGATACAATGAATCCCTCGTGCGTGGTTGACATGTTCAGTTCTGAAGTTGCACTCTCGTCTTGACAAGCAACCATCGTCTTTTTAGAGAAAGCAATCTAGCTTCCTGCAACACCTCCCCATTTTTAGTCCTGTACTCGTATCACGTTTGTAAGGGATTTAATTACAGTGAGTATAGCTTACTTCTTTGTCGATGTGATTTTATTATTGCACGTTTTGATGAAGATCTAGGTTTATTTCTTAGCATTTCTTGGAATCTTTGTCGAGGCATTTCGAAGGTGTTTAATAGAATCTCTAGCAATAAGGATGCGTTTGAATTGGTCTCTGGATCTTTGTAATTGGTTCGTATGTCGAACCCATCCTGAAAACTGAATATATCGCTTTATTCTGCTGCCAGTTAACAATTGGGACATGTTTGCACCAACTCTTTGGCTATGTTTGGCCAATAAACATAACTGCGGGTTAAGGATTTCATACGGCTGATGACTTAATAACCAAGATGGAATTGCTTGATCAATCTTCAATCAATTGCTTGATTCATCTTCATGTAATGAAGAAGAAACAATTCCGCAAAATTACGAAATGTAAAAAATATCTCCGTCTTCTTTCAGCAAGGAAAATTGACGCTGACTGAATGGTTGAATTCTTTTTAGTGCATACTTCTGACCATTTTGTACGATGAGAGCTTGTAACCTTTTGTAAGACCGTATCGGAAGCAATAGCTACACGAATCATTGTAAAATTAACTGGTAATTCACTTACAGTGAATGCAATGACTGAATTGAATTCTGGCTCTAGAAATGATGCTGCGATGACTTCTGATACTGGACGTGGATACTGAGAATTATTCAAACCAGTCAAATAATCAGCACATATTTTTATTTGCCTTTTTAACAACTACAGTAGTAGATGCCAAGTTGAATTAGTTAACAGGCTCTATTATACCTTTTTGCTGAAAACGCTGCAGTTCTTTTTCAATCATATATAGAGCAGTATAGATTACTGGCCATTTTTTGTTTAAAAATTTGAATACAATCTGGTTTTAATTTCAGAATGCAAGTCCCTCTTGAAAAACGTCACGATACTTATTTTTAAGTTTGTCAATTAAATCGATGTGAGATTAAATGTATTGAACACAAACTTAAAAGGAATTTTAAACGGGTTTATTTGTTCTTCTCACTCAAGACAAACTTAATTCAATTTCAATTTATCTTTGAGATAATACACACCAGAAACTATTCTATTTCAAAAACAAAAGGCCGTAAGTTAACTCGCCAGTTAAATGAATTGTATTTTTTGATGCACTCATTACGGTATGATTTGTTTCTGATACACGTGGATTTTCAATTCTTTTCTAAGTCGAATGCGTTATTACCTTTATAGCCGAAGCTGTATTAAACAAAAAACGAACAGGTTTCTTGGATACAGAAAAAACAATATATGTTCTCCGGAATTTGTAATTCATTTTGAACATCGCAAACACTTTGTTTCGGATTTTTTATACCTTTTCGTTTTTTAAATTGTTTTCAGGTTACATTTTCAGTTGAACTTTCGATGACAAATAATATACATGTTTCGTGAACGGACTAAAACGTAATGTCACTCTCCAGAATGCTAAAATTTTGAGATATTCGTCATGAGATGAATTCAATGTACACAACTGGAATTCTAACGTGGATTTGTGATTTCTCATTTTGAGCCGATATCCGTTACACCACCTGCTAATCTGGTAATTGGCAAAAATAAAGAAAATAAATAGACGGAAATAAAATGTATAACTTAAATCTAAGATAAAAAATATGAAAGAACAAGGGTTGAAAAGAAGAAAAGCAGAAAGGAAAAAGAAGAGAGGGACAAGGAAAGAATGAATGAAAAGTGAAAAGAAACTAATGAAGAAAAGTAAATCGAGCAACAAAAATAGAAAAAACGTCACCAGAAATGAAAAAATGGAATAAAATAAAAGACAAAAGCACTATGCACATCGAAGAAAATAGGAATAACGGTAGAAAAGAAGAAAAAACGGAAAAGGAGAGTAAAGAAAGAAAGAAAGAAGGCAAGAATGAATGAAGAAAAACAATAATGAAAGACATTGCACATGACCAAGTCATGTTTATTTAAGTTGAACACCTTACAAACCAAAAATGAATGTGCAATTACACTGGATTAATTTTAAAACTATTCGAAGAGAATATTGTGAAAATATCCTTACGGGGAACTTAATAGAATTAAGCAAAGTTATTTTAGTTTCAAATAAAAAAAGGCCTTGCTTAAAATTATGATATTAAATGTCAAAAATGAAAGGAACTTAAAATATAAAAAAAGAAAATAGATCAAGAAATATTGTTACGAAAAATAAAAATAAAATCGTAAAATCCATAACATGAAAATGCGAGATTTAGAGAGACAGACAAGTGTATTGAGAGGCTGGTACTGGTACCTCCGAATCCCTAAAAAGATAGAAAAAACCCACAGAATTTCTGCTAAAATTACTGACTTGATAGCAGAAATCGTTTAAAATAATCTAAACAAGCGTGCAAAGAATAACTGGAAGCGTTTTTAAAAAAATATTTTTTCATTCAAAACCGAATTATTCTTCCTTTACATGAGATATGGCGTGTTAGCAGGAAGCTGATTGGCTACCCACAAATGGACAAAGTAGTTTCAAAAGAAAAACAAGGTGAAAACAAAATGATATTTCTACGATTTCTTTATGCCCATCAACAGAACATATCTTTAACATGGCTTCTTCAATTGCAAACAAGATGGAGAGTAAAACGCAAATTTCTACACATCTTTTCCTATGATTCAAACATGTGAGTGTGTCTTTGCGAAAATTCCCTTTCCGTTTTTTTTTTCATCTTTACAATTGGTTGTATGCCTATCTATCTTGACTTTGCGCAAATATACATGTTCTAGATTCATATTTATAGGTGTATGCTCCCTCTATAGTGTTTTTATATTTCCATCATTTTTATATGCGAATCATTCCGTGTAATAATGTTTAGCGCCATCTTTGTCGATGCTTTCTTTAGGAAGTGATGAAAGGTTTATGCAGACATGAACACTACTTGCGAGCACACTGTTGTCTTTTTGTGAAGAATTACATTCTGCTATAGTTCATTCCTCCATTATTCAATGTTTGGCACTAGAGAAGTAAAGAAGAATCAACAGTTGCATCAACTGCAAAAAGATTTTTGTCATTGTCGTGACAAAATCCAAAGTTAATATCTAATGTACTCGAACCGGACCAGCCACTTTGACTGCAGTCGCTTTCTCACCGACTTAACGTGACTTCCCGCTCTCTTATCTATACATATCTTTTATAGCAACTGCTCTGAGGAGTATCTTTTCATTCGTACTCCGACTACATGAACTTAAAAGTGTTACTAAATCGGCATCTAGGCCTGAAGCTTTTACTTATGAAATATTTAAATTAAACCTTCACTACTATTCCGCTTTTTTTTTCGCACATCCTACCAGTTGAACTTCATTACGTTTACTTAGTTCCCCTGATAACTACAATTTTCTAAAATCTAAATATAACGTCAATCGTCATCTTCTGTCTGCTTGAAAACCCCTCATGTTTTGCGTTTACCTCAATACTTATTATTTTCAACATTCTGTTTCATTTTCACGTCCTACAAACCCTTGCATACTAGTCGTATACTCGGCTTGCGTGGGAGAAATAATTTTTTATATATATATATATTTTATATGTATTTATATATATAAATATATATAAATAAATAAATATAAAAAATATATATATGTGTGTGTGTGTTTGTGTGTGTGTATAAATTGAGGATACCTTAAATACAGCAGACAGCTTTTCTTTCCTTAAATGTCACTTTTCTTTTCTTCCAGGAAACGTTTTGTTGATTTTAAAAGAAAATTGTATAACCTAATCACTCATTTAGTGACTTTACTTCTTTTGCAAGCAAAATCACATCTCCCTAAGTTTTTTTAACGTTCTTATAACTGCAGGACATTTGTGATGATGGCTCCATAACATCCTACCATTCATAAATCTAATAAAATATCTGTTGCTTACTGCATTTGTTAATTCATTCTTTTTTCCATTTTTAGGCAAGCACACTTCCTCACCAACATATTTTTATTTAAATTTCATACCTGCTCAGTTTTGTATTCGAAAAGCAATGCAAGTTCTAAAGAATTTATTTTAACTCCCATATTTTACTACTTTAAACGGTATTCTAATGGATAATCGTATGTAAAATACATGCTCCGTTTTTTATTTTTACTTTGAACAGTAGCTATTACATCAGATGGAAAGCGTATTTGAGAAGACTTAAACAAAATGTGTCCTCCTGCAGTAATTGAACCATTGCAAAGTTTTGAAACAGTGAAATCTTCTTATCTTTCCAAAACCACATCCAGGGCAAGATTAAACAACAAGGGGGATAGCGGTTCTCCCAGTTTGACTCCTCTATGTCTAAAACGGATTAGGCACTTCACAACTGTCCTTACTGTCCTTGCAACACGACCGGAGATATCCCAGATATCCGTATTTGTTTCTCACAGTGTCAGTGTATTTTTTCTGCAGGCTGAGGTAATTCAGGAACGTATTGTATTGCAGTCTCGGATCTTCCCTAGACTAGTCTCCGAATTTTCATCATTAGTTTGCAGTTAACTGGAAGGTGGTCGCTTCCACTGCGTTTCTCAATCTTTTGTTTATGGTTATATAATTGATTTGGTTTTTCATGTCATCTCCTTGGTTTCTCCATGTCCATAAACGTCTCGGGTGTTCTTGAAACCAGATGTTGGTTATCACCTGGTCATTCACCTTACAACACTAGTCCCATCTTTCCCCTCGGTAGTTGAGTTTTCCTAATCCAAAGTTGCCAGTTGTCTCCTCTTCCCTCTCCTTGCTTACTTTGGCATTCAAGTCTTCCGTGATGGTTCTAAGTTTTTGGCTTTTATACTGAGCGATGGTATTGTCAAAAAAGATATTATTTCTTCCTCAGTGCTTTGCGTTGCTGGTTCATAGACGACAACAATATCTATGCTGAACGGTCTCCCTTTTCGTTTGACTAAGAGGACTCTTACAGAGAACTGGCAGTATCCCAGAACGCATTTCTTCATTTCTTCGTCCAATATTAAGCCGACTCCCGTTTCGATTTCTTTTACATCCTGCATATATAATCCTATGGTTGTTGCTGCTGACGTTTCCATAGTTTGGCCATCTGGTTACCTAAGTATCTGAAAATATATCGTTTTATCCTTGTTGAATACAACCGTATAACTTTATGTGAAAAACAAACTCACTCAGTTTGTTTTAAGCATTTTGGAAATTAACTTCGTGTCCTCAATTAACTTCATTTAATATAACCTTTTTGTGTTCTTGACAATTCATCAAAACTACGAACCTTTCATGTTTGATTACTTGTCCTGAAACAAGCTATTGAAACTTCAAATGTCTAAATTTGTAAATAAATTCTTTATCTAGTTACGTTTAAATTAACACGTGTGTTTCATCGTCGTTAGTCGTACATACTTCACACATTTTAAAATATCACTTCCTGTGATGAAAAATGATTTATAATAAAGTCGGTCTTTTTTCACTTCCAATAATACATTCTAATATGTTGAATCATACTTTAGAGCGGGTTCTATATATTATATTGGTATTATATACTTCTACATTTGAAAAATATTAACGGTTCTCTTTCTGTTGTCTGTCGTGTGATTATCGATAAAATAAAGAGAAAACGTGGCAAACATAAACTAAATTTAAGAAGATTTGTTTAAATACATTATTTATTCCAAAATATTCAAACAGCATGGATTAATGGCGAATAAAAACCGAAAAACACAATATTCAGACGCACCAAAAACCTCAAAAATACGTGTTCACATTCCGTTTTTGTAGTATTTGAGAACAACGTTAGCTATTTTCAAGAAAAACAATATCCTTTAATAATGAACATTTTTGAAAATATCAACATATACGATTGATGTGTAAACAATTCTTTTGAGAATATTGACCCGTCATTTCTCCAATAAAATATACACCATATTTAACACAAATCCCTTGTTCCTCTTGTAGTTAGCACAAGAATATGATTGTCAATAAAAAAGCAACAGTCTATCAGAGTAACTGCCAAAATCAATTAAAAAGGTGCATACAAGGACGAAAACACACCACGAATAATATTTGTTTTAATCACGGGAGGGCACATTATTAAAAGCTTTTAAGAGGATCAATAATTAATGTAAGATCATTTTAGAACAGAGCGCTAAAATATATCTCCGAATCAAAACATCATAAGCACTTTAGTCACTATGTTTCGTCTTCTCTCTAATATATTTAAAAACAATATATATATATATATATATATATATATATATGTGTGTGTGTGTGTGTGTGTGTGTGTGTGTGTGTGTGTGTGAATATTTTACGGGTAAAAGCGTTCAATATTTAAAATAAAGCCTATGTACATGTAAAAGTATATACTGAGGTCAGCAAATACATCAACGAAAGAGTCATAGTTTTTAGCCAAATAACTTTCAACATTTTGTAAGATCAACTTCAAGATCAAATTACAACTACAAACTTATGGTAATTGTATATATATATATATATATATATATATATATATATATATATATATATATGCGTGTGTGTGTGTATGTGTGTGTGTGTGTGTCTGTGTGTGTGTGACTCAATAGATATGGGTATACACTTAAGTATACGCATATATATATATAATTATTATCATTCAACTGTTAATGAAACAGAGCTCAATGTACAATAAACAGTTATACATTAATAAATATACGTATTATCCTACGTCGGTGGCACGAATCGGAGTTTTATGCAGTAGACAATTATGAGGTGCATATTACAATCTGACGGTTGAAGAGATTTGAATTTAAGATTATTTCATATTCGTGGAATTGAAATCTTGCACTATAAAGTACTATATTTTAAACTATCGATAGTATAATATGAATTACAAGAAAATAAATAAGATTAAAATTAAAAGAATTATAATTCGAAAAAAAATAATTTAAAAACAACTTAAATTCTGTCAGATAAATTCGAAGGGGTGTAATTCTTAATTATTATTAATAATAAATATTTACAGGGAAAGAAAGAAACCAAGGAAGAAAACAAGGAAGTGAGAAAGAAAGATAGAAATATATAGGGGCATCTATGTTAATATGAGTCTAATTATTTGAGTAATTATTTTTTCTCTGGTAAGCATGTGGTCATCAATTCCCGTTTTCATTTATTAATATATATATTTCCAAGCAGATATGGTTATTACGATTAATCACGAATTATGTTATATAGGCTTGATTTGACTTTGTTTAAACTGTTGGTCATTTGTGGTCGAGAGGTCTAAGACGCGCTAGATCAACAGGTAGCTTCCCTTATATGGATAGAAGTAGCAGGGTCGAATCCTGCCGAATGATATACATTTTCGTAACAAGAATTTATTGTGAATAATCAGGTAAAAATAAATATATAATACAGACTGATTATAAACAGAATATCTACTTAAATACGAGTATCGAACAAAAATTATGTTCAAACAAATAATTTCAAATTTTGGGTTGTTTAAAAATCATTTTGTTAATGTTCGTTAATTTCCGTAACATATTTACATCTGTTGACATAGCGATACATTTCAGAGCAGATATTGTTATTACGATGAATCGAAAATTATGTTACATAGGCTTGATTTGAATTCGTTTAGACTGTTGATGACTTGTGGTCGAGAGGTCTAAGACGCGCCAGATAAATTGGTGGCTTCCCCTATATTGATAGGGGTCGCAGGTTCGAATCCTGCCGAATGACACATTTTCGTAACAAGAATTCATTGTAAATAATCAGGTAAAAATAAATATATAATACAGTCTGATTATAAACAGAATATCTACTTAAATACGAGTATCGTCCAAAATTTATGTTCAAACAAATGATTGCAAATTTTCGGTTGTTTAAAAATCATTTTGTTAATTTCCGTAACATGTTTACATTTGCTGACATTACGATACATTTCAGAGAAGATATTGTTAATACGATGAATCGAAAATTGTTATATAGGCTTGATTTGACTTCGTTTAGACAGTTGATGATTTGTGGTCTAAGACACACCAGATAAATTGAATTGGGGGCTTTTCCTATATTGATAGGGGTCGCAGGTTAGAATCCTGCCGAATGACACATTTTCGTAACAAGAATGTATTGTAAATAATCAGGCCGCTAGAAATAAATATACAATACTGTTTGATTATAGACAGAATATATAGTTAAATTCGAGTATCGATAAAACATTATGTTCAAATAAATAATTTCATATATATATATATATATATATATATATATATATATATATAATTACAACTAACATAGTAGAAATATTTATAAGTGAAAATAATGATACAATAAAGATGGGATGAATAAAATGACAAAAACATGCTACAAAACTAGAATACTAAATTTAGAAGTTGAGTCATCTTATTAGAGAATATCACTAGAACGAGACTTACATGCTGCCAAAATGTATGCAATCTCTTTTCAAATAATGACTGAAAAATAGCCTTTTCCGCATGAACCATTAAAAATGCTCACCAGAGTAGTTGCCATAAAATGATTTATAGAAGAGAGAGAGAGGAAAGCCACGTTAAGTCAGTGAGAAAGCGACTAAAATGGAAATGCTTGGTCAGAATGGATTATATTACAGATTCTTCAGAGGGAAAATAATCACATAATCTTGTTGTGAAGATTGATGCGGCCATTAGGAACAATATTCTCACTGACGGTAACATTCTGAAAGACAAAGCAGATTTTGTTAGAATGGCATCATCAATATTCTAATGTTCCACGCTTCAAAAAAACATTTTAGGAAGGAAGTAATGGAAAATGTAGTAACAATATAATAGTAAAGGGATTTAAACAACAAAAATGTTCCTGAAAAATTGTTCTAAGAAAATTATTTTATAATTTTAAACCTAAGTACAACTGGCTGCACAGTCAACGACTGCTTAATATATCCTTATGAGGAAATGCCTAATATATATATATATATATAGGAAAGAATATTAATAAAAAGTTTTGAATTTAAAAATGTAATTTTTTTTTAACAGTATTTGTTTATTTTTATTATATTTTATATTTCAGACCGTCCTCGGTCCTTCATCAGAAACAAGTGATTTTTAAATTTGAATTAGAAACGTATTTCACGATAGCGTCCGAATATTTTTTTTGTTTACATCACGTGGTGTGTTTGTTCACAACATGCGGCACGTCCGTAGAGAAAGTCTGTTTGTTTTAGATAAAAATTTCTTGGAATATCTGAAAAAAATTTTTTTTTACCTATTGAAATATTTGTAAAGATTCAACACACCTTAGTCCCTATTTAACCCTAGCTTGTGTGTATTTAATTTTAAAATCCAGTATTTTTCTTTCTTTCTGCGTGTGTATGTAGAACTAAAATTGGAGTCTATTAGTAAACATTTGCAATTTTCTAAAGTATGATCAGGTTGATTAAAATGGGCTGCAATTGGGGAGTATAAATTTTTTTGTCGTATATTTAGTTTGTGATTATTGAAGCGAAATCTAAAGCTATTACCGGATTCGCCGATATATCCACTGTTGGGGCAAATTGAGCAGAAGAGAGAGTAGATGATGTTTTTGCTGTCACAAGTAAGGTTTGGTGGGTGTAATTTTATTTTGGTGTTGGGTACAGAGAATGTTTTGTCTGTTATTAAATGTTTACAAATTAAACAGCGAGGCTTTCCACATTTTAAATTTATATATATATATATATATATATATATATATATATATATATATTAGTCATCCACATACAACGTTGTTTCGCTGTATCACAGCTCATCAGTGTGTCTAGACGCATCCACTTGCTTCTGGTCGGGATCGAAACTCAACCGATTTGGTGTCAGTCGGAGTCGCAATTCCCTAAGCCATCGACGCATGGAATCAGAGAAGGGAAATTTTAACGTGTTGTGTATAAGCTGCGTATACACACGCCAGTCACCGAGAGAACTCAATTCATTTCTGAAGAGTCACGCATATAGCAGAAGTGGAACTGTTTTTAAAATTTTCTTCTCCAGAGAGCTCAATCGTGATGAGAGCATAATATATATATATATATATATATATATAATTTATATTTATTTTAATACTCTCATATTCTCTGGTGAATTTAAGCTGTAATTAAAATTATCAATGAAAGCTCAATTATTTTTTCGCATTCTTTTATTTTTTCAAGTACTTTCAATCTCTTTCATGGTAATCTTCGAGGTTTGTTGATTCTGTTTAATGGCATATTATTCTCAATGAGTTATTCACTGCCCTCATCTAAATATTTTGTATATATTTCATTTGAGCTTTTTAAATTGTTTGTGATAGTAGCGATTTTAGTGATACAAGTCATACTAATTAATTTATAACTAAGGGGAGAATAGGCTGATTCAAAACTTTGTCAAAATTATTTGCGCGTAAGTGAATATAACGAACTCAATAATATTTGGAATTCGGTTCTCGGATCAACTATTCCGAGCCGTTATCCATTACACCACTTGCACATCCAATCTTACTGCATATGGTATTCCCAAGTGGTCACCCATCTAGGTAGTGACCAGGCGCGACGTTGCTTATCTTCAGTGACTGTATGGAAATTGAGTATTCAACGTGATATGGCCATAAGCCTCATCTTCAAACGTGAATAGCTAAGAAAAATGTTAATTTATTTGACAGTTGTGAATTTTTATGTATGCGGATATAACGCTCTCTGTTAATTCAACATGTAAATTTACTGCTATGTAAGGGAGGTTGCAGTTTCTTTCAAAGTTACAATTTATGTGTTTGATAACATTCTTTTATAAATGTAATTTTTTAAAAATTTAAATTCAGATACTTGTTGTAGACAATTAAAAATATTGCTATACTCATAAGAAATTTCATCCACTTGATTGATTTTTTATATAGAGTGCTTCATGTTTTTTCTTATTTTCAGTGTTTGAGTATATTTATATTGCTAATATTTCTCTGAATATGGGCATTAATGTTTGTTTAAATGTTGTGCAGTAGAGTATAAATACGACATATATAGTGTAAGTGTCCTTAATAGTGTTGTTGTCGTATAACCAACATATATATTCACTTTTTTGTCAGAGATACAATCCCCCAAAAAACATTTAATTTGATATATAATGCTGGTCTTTTGGAAAAGTCTAGTTGACAGAAAAGAAATATTGCCTATAAATAAGTTGGCTGTAAATTTAGAATAGTATATAATTAGTTTTATTTCTTACTGGGATCAGTTACTGATACATTAGTACTTATGAGTTTTTAATAATTTTCTGTAGTTAGTGTGTATTTCATTGCAAAAAAAAAAAAAGAAAAGCACTCAAGTCCATAACCGAAACAACAGAAAGAACAGTTAATTGGTTATGGATCAAAAGAGAGAGTGCCTGGATTCCAAATTGTTAGCTAAAATGCCCCGAAATTCTGCGTCTAAATTAATGTTTCGGACGAGCTCATGTGCGGTTCGTCTTTAAATGGAAAGTGGCTCTGACTGTCGCCAATCGGAAGCATTTGCAGGGTTTCGCACCGGGCCTAAACGTAATTTTCCAGTGTCTAAAAGCGCTTATCGAGGGTGGGCTGGAGGCTGATCATCTCTGGTCGTATCGGCGCGGTGAGGGGGGTATGATGTTGAAAGAGCTGAAACCCCCTAGTGATCCTCGCGATGACATCACTGACGACACCTTCTAGCGGCCCCCATTACGGTGCGTATGTTTGAAATTTGTATAACCGGTTTATATGTTTATGGTTATTTGTGAAAGCATTATGTCTTTTTATTTATCTTAAAATTTCTAATATCTAGTTTAAATTATTGTCAATAATATAATAAGGAAACTCATTATTAATAAGAATTTGTTTAATGTTTTTAATTCAGTCTAGAAAATATTTTTGTGGAAGACTCAAATTGTTTTTTTTTTTTAATCGTATCACCCCGAGCAAGGCGATAATGCCACTGATGTGCAGGGGGCTACGTAATAGTGAAAAGTTCGGAAAAGAGAAAGCCGGAAACCACATCCTAAACAGGGCACAAGAGATAAGTCTCTTAATCTGTTCAATAGATGTGGGTGGAGTGTGAACTGGGCGATAGTTTAGTCTATAGTTTATTAAATTTGTTATAATAGATGTTTTGTAGAAAGAAGTTTTGTGGTTGAGAGTACATGTGATTATGCTAGTTAGATTTATGTGGCGAGAGACTAAATGTGCCATTATCAATTTATCAATAAAAGGATTATTATTATTATTATTATTATTATTATTAAGTTCGCATGTGATCTTAAGAACGGAGTTTTATATTTTTGCGGTTAATGTATTTCATCTATGTTTTCGACTAAGATGAGAATATCATTGACAAATCTTAGGTTGATATAGTTTCTAGTAGTATTCAATATCTTATTTTCAGAGTTAGCAATATAAAAGCTACGAAATATTCATCCCAGAACTGAACTGATGGAAACCAGTAAGTTTTACGTATATAGTATTTTAATTATCATAGAAAGGAACTTTCTCCGCTTTGTGTATCATCTAAGCTAGTGGAACAAGTCAAAAGTAGGTTATGTAGTATTGTAGGTCTAATTTTAAATGAAATGGGAGATATATTTTTTGCATTAAGAGCTTGAATAAGTTTTCGCTGTTTTCTAACAAATGGCGTTCTCAGAACTGCGTGCGTGAAGCTTCAGAGGGTAATGTATCTATAAGGAATTACTTTAAACAAGCTTGAAATTCTGTGTATAGCATTTCGTCGAAGTGCAAACAAAGAAAGTGTATTTATGGGAATTTTAGTGCACTACTTTCTTCAAAAGAAACTACAGCTGAAGCACACAGAATTTTATGTTGGGACATATGATGACCATTCTCTCTCGGAAAACAAACATACAGAGATTGGTTTAGACGCTTCAAAAATAATGATTTTGTTGTTGAAGATAATGAACGCTCTGGCTCACTAAAAAAAACTCCTTAGACGAAGAATTGGAGGTATTACTTCATGAAGACTCATGTAAGACGCAGGCTGAACTTGCAGAATCATTAGAAGTTGATCACACAACCTTTTCAAAAGGTTTGAAAGCATTAGGAATCAACCAGAAGCAAGTACATTTGGTGCTGTACGAGTTAAAGATGAGTGACGTCGAAAAGGATAAGCCCTGTCATCTATTAACATCGGCGGTAAAGCCGAATATCCATGGTTCGAACTATATGTTCTGTATTTGATGGGATCAGCTGTGTTTATTTTATTAATGGCGGCTCAGCCCGACGGAAACCATTACGGGAGATTGCTATCGACTAAAATTAATGCGTTCGAGTCTAGCATTGAAGAAAGAACGACCGCTATACGAGCACAAACAAGACAAAATGATTTTGCAATATGAGAACGCTACATCACAAGTTGCAATACGAGTAAAACTCTACTTGGAAATGCTTAAATGGGATGTCCTACCCCATCCGTCGTATTCACCAAACATCGCCCCGTCGGATTATCACTTGTTTCGATAGATTGCACGTGGCCTAGCTTAACAGCACTTTCATTTTTATGAAGATGCTAAAAATAGTTTGGCTAGTGGTTAGTTTCAAAAGACGTTCCATTTTTCCAACGTGGAATTCAAATGCTGCCAGAGAAAATGGGAAAAGATAGAGGCTAGCGATGGACAATACATTATTGGGCATTTCTCTTTCTGGTTTTTGTAAATAAAACGTTTCTTTTCATGATAAATCAGAGAGAACTAATTCAAGGTCCTAATATATATTCTTTGTAATTAATCAATCACTTCTGGTTTGGGACATTTGTAAATAAACTTTCAACATCAGGTGAGGTAATGATTTCATTATTAGAGTTTTGTTTTTTTGTAATTTGGATTTGTTGTTAATTTGATTTAATACTGTAGTTATTTATGGTGTAGATGGTTAATGATTTTGGTTAATTGATAAACAGTGGATGTGTATTTTGGAATTGATAGGGCGGAAAGGGATGTTAGATTTATGTATTTTTGTATCTCCATACATGTATCCTAGATTTAGGAATTTTAAGTTGTCTTTTTATGCGTTGTTGGCTGCGATCAATGTGTCCCTTTTCACTTTCACTGAGATAACGTTATTAAGTTTGGTGTGATCTTTGAGTGTTTTTAGTATTTTTTACTTATATTTAGATTTATTTACTACAACGAAGATATTGGTTTTATATGATTTTTAAAATTATATTAGTACGGATATATTGTTCCTTAGCAGCAAATTGTTTTGTTAGAAGTTTGGATATGTGTTTTCTTTGTTCATATCTGTTTTAAATTACTTCAGCTTTGAATAGGTCCAGATTTCGGGCTTTTGTTTTTATCGGTTGCTGTTCCTTATTTTCTTTTTACTGATTTCATCAAACACATTTCTATTTAAGTGTTTTTATCCAATCTATTGTATTGTCTGTAAAGATAACAGTTGGGTTCAAGGTTCTGTAATTACTTTTAGCATTCTGTTAGTTCGTAGTTTTATATGTTGATGAATTTGTTTTTTATTATTTTAAAGATGAATAGTTCCTTTGAAGAGTGTATTGAATTTTTTGATGCGCAGACGGTGTTTAATTTAAGATTTATTAGCAATATTTGTAAGTCTATATAGATTTTCCCCTAACTGTTTAGATGTGGCTGTCAGATTTATTTTGTTGTGGATCTTGTTGGCCCGTTTAATAAGACATTTTTAAATTTTCTTTTGCTATTTCAAAAAGATTGCATTTAAATTGCCAAGTATTGCTATTATGCTAATCTGTTGAATCAAATAGTCAAAAAAAAAAAATATGTATATATATATATATATATATATATATATATATATATATATATTCAGTATATCTTCATTCATGCATAAAAACAGTGCAAAAAAACTACGGCGCCTTCCTAGATATTTTTAATTACAACGTAAAGAAATTAAAAAGTAAATATAAGAGGATAAAAATTAAAATAGACAAAATCTGCTTAAATAATTCAGCCAGATATGATTATGTGTGTGTGCGTGTATTTGTGTGCATGTGTATCTGTGTGTTGGCACGCCCGTCTAAAAACAAAATTTTCAAACGAAAAAAGTGTCAAGGGATATGGGCAAATTGAAGTCCATGATCGCCTACATCCTGAAAAAACACGGCACATAAAGATGAAAAAGAAAATATTAATCAGTAAAATTGATCAATATCAGGGATAGATTTCATGTAAATATAAAATGTTTAAATGGAAACTAAGGTCAAAACCAAATAGCGTTTGTCTGTTTCATGCTTAAACCTAATCTAAAGGCCATAGTTTTGTAGATTGTTAAATTTCAAATTTAGAAGTTCTCAAAATGCTTTTCGATATATATATATATATTTTTTTTTTGCAACGAAACGATGACAACCACTTAAAATTGTTATATTATTCAAACTGTCGACAGCGATAGTTTGCCCTATTTTAAACTTAGAAGCTCTACACGCTCGAATTGATATCGACAGAAACTGGCATAAACCGACAGTGATTATCTCCCTCGATAATAGAGAAAAGTTTTGGTTGAGTTGCAAAGAAATGACGAGGTTTGCGTATTCTGTTTCAGCAAAACGAAAGCCCTAATTTGTATTTCTTCTGCGTAAGTCTTTCGTGAAAGGATTGAATTGAATGTTTATATTATACTCGTTTTAAAGCAGTCATGCTTAAACTGCTCCTTCGCTTATTAAATACGAAAAATACTGGTTTGGGCAAAACGTATTTCCGGATATTAAGCCAAAAATTTATCTAATTAACTAAAACAACTTTTTGGTCAGCCACATATGTAGGTACCTCTACGCAGTTGCCAAAAAAGACAGTATCGCATGATTTTAAAAGGGCTGAACTATAATAAAAACAAAGTTTTATCATCAAAATGTTCATGTTAATATGAAGAAAAATCAAATATAGTTGTCATTATTTTTTAAATTTTTAAACCTTTCTAATACGATCGAAATTTCCGTTATTTTTTTTTTCGTCTGCGATTCATTTGAGGTTCACGTAATCTTACTAATATGGCAAACGTAATATTACACAAGTCGTATTTTTGGCGTTGAAAGACACGTTAATTTGAAAATCCTTGCAAAAATCAACAAATTATCTGATTTTAATGAGATTTTAAGGAATGATTTACAAATAAATTAAATTATATATGCACTTATTATTTTTAGAAAATTTTAGTAAAAATGTTTCTTTTTTTACATGTTACCTTCAATTAGTTGCATGGAACTTCTAGAAATTCATTATATGTACCAATTTCTTTATTATCAGGAATCAATAGGGGATGTAAATCATATAGATATATTTTATTTAGGAGACTATTTTTACGAAAATCTGCTCCGAATATTAAAATAAACAATGCATTAAAACAACGCCATTTTTAATTCACATAATTTTTCAATTAATGTTAAAGATAATTTAAAATATCATATTCTGAAAAATATTCGATGAATATTGAATTTTTATAAGAATTGTTTTCATTTTTCTTTGCTAATTATAATGATGTATAAAGCTTCAAACAATTTTTAAAATTTCTTCCAGTTATTCAGTGTCTTCTGTCATTAATTTATTAAGAAAAGTCTTTATTTACAAATCGAAAATTAAAAAGCTTAATAAAACAAATAATTTAGAATGAGGATTTTTTAAATATGTTCAATTTTTATGTTAAACTACACATATTCTTTTACTATGGAAACTTATAAGAGAGTAATCCTTCAAAGGTCAAGTGTTTTAAGGGTTGTATCCCATAAGAAGTGTTAAATTGGGTTATGTCATACTTCCAGATGTGTGAACTGATTTATAACAGGTTGTTATCATCGCCTACTTGAAAAGTCAACGAGCTTTTATTTTAAGTTTCACGCCACGAACAAATAATACTTATTTCAGATTTGATTAATTTAACTTTAAATTTGATAATATTTAAAAAATAACGTGTGAGAAATAAATATTTTATTTTTGCAAGATTTTAACTATATAATATACAAAACCGATAATTAACTATTGTTTACAAATATCAAAAATTGATCCAAAAATGGCAGAAAATTGAAAATTCGAAAACAATCTCAACATTTTTTATTCCAATAAATATATTTTCCATTTGAAATGCACCCGAGTACTTTGATTACTCGAAATAGTAAATGTAATCATTTAGCTTTCAATTAAGCTATTATTAAAATTTCAAGAAAACGTTTTTGATTTTTTAAAATTTAGTTTAAAACTTAGGGATTGAAATGAATGAAGGTAACTACAAATATGTATAATTTTTGTCTAAGTTTAAAAGGAAGATATGGCATAAGATTTTTTTCATTCATTTTAAAACCGAAATAATATTTTATCTACGATGGACGTACTTGCAATTTTACGATTTCAACGTTGCTTCCATTGTTTAAATTAAATTATAATTAATCATTTATTAGCATATTATTTAACTATTAATTTATTACTCCCCCCGCAAAAAAAAGGTGTATATTTGTTATGTAGCAAAACCAGTTTAAATGTGTTCTAACACAGTAAGAGTATTTTGAAGATATAATTATTCGGCTATTTATTGAAACTAATTATGTTTTACATTTAATTTTAAGAAATGTGAGAGGCGAAAAGCAAAATTCTTCAGGTATTACCAGTGCTTTAACTGTTATTAAGCATACTAAAACCGGATCCTGTAAATGAAACAAGTAGTTCTGCAACTATCTGTTACCAGACAGTTATATTTTTTCTTATAACACGCTTTTCAAAGTAGACCACATACTATACTAGTGACAGAATTTCGTAGCCACATTCAAAAGGTAGGCCACAAATAATACTGGCACCAAAATAAAATGCTCACCACTTGCTAATGAGCAAGTATGATATTTATTAACTATCGTAATCATGTTTAATTTTACCACGGAACAGTTATGTATTCATTAAGAATAGCATTTATTAGCTTGAAAGTTTGGATCGACGTGCCAAATTTACATTACATTCAATGCTGTTTCGATCGCTTGCGCACTGATAATTTTGAGAAATGTAAGAACTCAATTCTTTCTCTTCCGACCCCTAGATATTACTTACGTAGCTCTATTGACTAAATTGTCAATCAGCCTATGAAAAGAACACTCAAACCCATTTCAGTGCTGAGCTATCAACTGCAATATATAAAAATCTTGCCTTCTAAGTAATCGCAGCAGCAAAAGGTTGCACAGTCATAATAAGGCAAAAGGGATTTTTCCCGAAACCATTATAGAGAGCACCACGTTAACCTTTGAACCCTAGTCATGTTCATAAATAGTTTCGTCAGTTCGAACCCTTTATATGCCAAATTTGTTCTGCAATATCAAAACTGACAAATGTATAAAACTGTTTTCTCAGAGAAATGATAAAAATGGCTTCGACAAAATTAACCCTGTAAGTTTTAGTGATGACTATTTTTCTTTAAACTTAATGGATTAGCGTTACATAATCTCAAACAAAGATCTTTGTCAAATAATCCAAAATCCATTATTCGAGAACTATCTACATAAACAATAAACCAATAAAGAGCTAAACCCCATTTTCGTTAAACCGAAATACGAGCTCAAACAAAAACACTTGATATTCTGCATTCTTGTTAAACTTCTGAGTGTTGGAAAAGCCGTTCTTCCACCTGAACTAGTGGCACTCATGCCCGTGTCAGACAGCGGGTTTCCCCTAATATTAGGTTGTTACGAAAAATAAAGACCGATTTTAAAAACATAATTATATTTTTAATCCAAATATGTGCCTTGAGATCTATGAAATTTTGCTGTCCATCTACGAGATTATTTATTTCTCTTTGATAAAAAATTATTGTCTTTGATGCAATGAAATTTTTAAAGCTGATTACAGCTCTGGTTTTAATCTAAGTGTTTTATCATTTTAAAATGTGCTTATGAGCTTAAAAAATGCTATTGTTTCTCAAGTCTGTGAGTTTTAGCAACGTCATTCTTATAACATGTTGTTGCGCATTATCGTGGAGCAGAATTGGATCACGTCGATTATCGAAGGCAAGTCTCATTTTTTGCAAACGTGCATGCATTTCAGCAAGTTGATTGCAGTAAAACTCTGCAATACTGCTCTGACTGGCTTCCAGAAAGCTGTAGTAGATAACACTTATTGCAGACCACCAAACAGTTACTGTAGTTTTTGCAAATACAGTTTGACTTAGTGACTATTCAGTAAATAAAGGGATTATTGGTATTACTCGAAAAGAGCACCAAGTACACTTCGAAACGCCTAAGTTTTTCATTTTCATTGAGCTTATGAGGAACCCATTTATCAAGCTTTTGCACCTTGCCAATACTTTTCAAATGGCGAGAGATGGTTGCAGTTTTGATATCAAGCACCTGAAACATTTCTATGACACTTTGACGTGGGTTTTACTCAACGAATGCTGCCAATTCTTCATTGTCAAGAATGCGTGACCGTTCGCTACGTTCTTTATCTTCAAGACTCTCATCACCAGTACGGGATTTCTCGAACCACTTTCGTACTGTCCAGTCACTTGTGGAACGATCTCCTGATGCTCTGTCGATAGTGACAGAAGTTTAGGAGGCACTGTGCTCAAGTTTAAACTCATACTAGAAAGGTAAACCAGGATAATATTATATCATGTTCATAATTAAAGGCTTCTCTGCTTCAAGAATATTCCTGTTTGAAAACAAGTTAAAAATTAATAAAAGACACACATTAAGTGTTATGTATACCAGAATGCATCTAATACATACAGTGAATACTATGTTAAAATGTTCTTTCAAAATACAACACTTCGAGCGTCTATTAATTTTGTAACAACCTAATAGAAGTAGATAATTCTCAAAGCCAAAAAACATTCTTAGCATCCTCTTTTCTGAATTCACAATTTCATTTCTACTAAATACATTTTCTGTCAAGGAAAGGAATGAAGAACAGATGTTGATGAATCTCAAGTTTCGTTATAGCATTGACTGCCTTCATACGGGTGAGATAGCAGTCTCGCCCTGGAGTCCTAAGAAAGCTGGAAATAAAAGAACTATATTAGTTGTTAGCGGAAGAACTGAGAATCGATAAAAAGGAATGAGATAGACGTGAAAAGCGTATCCTTCTCCTCTCCTTTTCAATTAAAATATTTTTAAACGACAGATAAACTACAACTTTATATCAACTTTTCTCCGAATGAAAGACGGGGCCAAAC